>JACEFZ010005186.1:0-80000 GCA_014155875.1 Cepaea nemoralis | reverse complement strand
CAGTGCACACACACACACACACACACACACACACACACACACACACACACACACACACACACACGTGACACTTTTCTGTATTAAATGTTTTATTTTATCATTTGTTAAAATACAGTCTTGTGTGGGTATGTTCTGAAACAATATGAAGGGTATTGTTTAGTGGTAAGAAGAAGAAGAGGAAAGAGAGAGAGATAGGGTACCTAAGACTGACAGGGGGTTTGTAGACAAAGGTCCGGCAGAAGCCCACGATAAGGAAAAGGATTTTAAACAGTGTGCCTGTTGACTCCACTTCCCCCCTAGGGACGACTGGCGACATTTATGGGTGCTCGCGCGGGATGGTGATATCACATTAAGGATAGCGACATTTACATGGGCACGTCACACGGGAAGGTGACATTACCTTAATGTTGGTGATATTACATTATTGTGGGTGACATTACCGTGATAGAGGTAGGGCCGGACAGTTAAAGATCCAGTTATAGTGAATGTGGATAGGTGTTAAGACACATAACTTTCCTGTTCACACTTTACAAGTCTACATAGGTCTTGGTCCTAGTCTACTCTTGTCCGTGAGTAGATTGTTTTGTGGTGTGCTGGTCGTGTAATTATATAGGATTAACTTTAGATATTGTCATTATATACATATTGCTCTTAGAGATAATCTGGCACTCTATCTGCTGACTTACCTCTCTGAAAAATGGCCACTCCTAAACTAACCACGGCAGAACTAAGAGTAAAAGGGGGAGAAATGGGTTTGTCGGGTTCTGCCCTAATAGATTACATACAGGAGGTGGAGAGGGAGTTTCGTCAAGCAGAAGGGAAGATCGAAAGGCCGAGCTGGAATTGAGAAGGATGGAGTTAGAACAAGCTGCTAAGAAATTGGAAGCAGAGCAAGCCATGAAAAGGCTGGAAATTGAAGCTGAGCAGGCAGCTAAGAAATTTAAAGCTTAGCAGGCAGCTAAGAAATTTGATGCTGAACAGGCAGCTAAGAAATTTGAAGCTGAGCAGGCAGCTAGGAAACTTTAAGTTGAGGAAGCTGCTAGGAAACAGGAAGCGGAGCAAGAAGCTCAGAAAAGGGAGCACGAGTACCGGATGAGGGAACTCGAGTTGAAGAGTCAATCTAATGGGGAAACTGAGGGAGCAGTTGGAGGTTCCTCCATCCCAGGCTCAACACCAGTAGAGGGGCATAATTATCATGCTATGAAGTTCCCTCTAGCGATCTACGAGGAGGACAAAGAGAAGATTGACCAGTACCTTCAACGCTTCGAGGCCATGTCCGTTGCTATGGTCTGGATCGTGACAAATTGTGTCTTAAGGTATCCCAGGGATTACGCGGGACCGGCTACGAGGTTTATTCTCGCATGCCACCAGGACATGAGAACAATTCCGACGAATTGAAAGCTGCTTTGCTGAAACACTACGAGATCACATCAAGTACATATAGGAAGAAGTTTCGAGCAGCGAAACGAGAGCCAGGAGAGCTATTCGACGCCTACAGTTTGCGCCTGAAATCCTACCTCCAATAATGGATGGATTTGGCAGGGTTCAAGCATGACTATGAGAGTCTGGAAGAGCTGATGATAGTCGACCAGATGCGACAGCAAATGTCAGAACCTCTGAAGACATTCTTGGGAGAACAAGGGGCGGAACGGCTTGATGTGGTGAATAAGCTGGCGGAAAGATTCGTTGAAGTCCATGGGGAGGCGGAAGAAACCTATACACCAACCACCAAAGGTCAGGAGAAACATGACCGAAAGAAATTCAAAGGCTCAGAAACAAAGAAAGCGGAACCTTATGCAAACACTTCAGAGGAGAGTCCAGAGAAGACAAAGGATGGGAGACAGAGCCCACCAAAATCTCAACCGAAACGACAGTGGACTGAGACGTGGTGTTCGATCTGCAAGTCGCCCTCTCACAACACAAAATACTGCAAATCGATAACGAAAAGCTCTCACTTCGCAGCCTGCCACGTGGCTCCAAAGGTGGTTGCCACCGAAAAATTCGAGGTTTTTGAAGGAACTCTGGACCTAGAAAGTCCACCTGTGGTCGAACTGATTGAAGTCAACGGCCAGCAGGTTACCTGTCTCTATGATACTTGTTTGGATGGGGAAGCTGTGATTGATGCCAGCCTGGTACGCACAGACCAACTCACAGGGGAGACTATTCAGATACAGCCTGCAATGAGGAGTGCTGTTGCCATGACACTGCAAATCGCCAAGGTGGAGATTAAATCCAGGTTAGACCCCCGTATAGAAGACAGGGATGGCGCTGCTGACAGTTTGCCGCCACTCTCACCCTCATAGCAGCCTTATCCGGTGTGACCTTTGTTATCACCCGGTCCATGTGCTCAGTATATGCTAGGCTTCTATCAAATCGCATCCCCAGGTATATCATTGCCTGCGTTCATTCCAGAATCTCTGAGCACAGATTCACAGTTGGTGTTGAAGTGTTGACATTATGGTTATTCAAATATAATTCTATTGGGGTCTGTTTGTAGTTCCACAACAACCGCATCTGTATCCTTAGCCTGACTATGCACTAACACATCGTCGGCATACGACAATGTCGTACCCCCTCCCCCGTCCTGTGATCTACTCACCAGTGATTCTCTTATTGTAGGCGTTAAACATCACAGGATATAATGATAATCCTTGTGGCAGGCCCGGTTATATTGTTGTTGCTTCAGAAACCCAAGTACCCCATCTATAATCTACATTCCATTAGCAGAGGGCTTCAGAGAACCAATTAAAAAGGAGTATACCTATCTTGAGTTTAATAAGCTGAATTGTGTAGAAAGTCAACGATACTCTGTTGTATGCGTCCTCAAGATTAATTGCTGCAGCATCTATTTCAATGCATGAGTGATACATTCATATACATCATGGGTAAACACTGCTGCATTGGTCTAGGTTTCTCTGTATGGATAGTTCCCTCCAATGATAGGTGGAAAAAAGAAGACATTGCCACTCTAGCGGGCGTGATATTTTTCTGACAATTAACTTCTCCTGCAGCTTGCCTATTACGACTGGGAGTTATTTTACAACAGCCGACACCTGGGAATGGCAATTTGTCACGAGTTGGCCCAAGACAGCTTGCCTTCGCTAGGGGAATCCCCGTCGGGAGAAATCGCGGGAGAATTAGGTCGCCAGGTTAAAATTAACTTGGGAAAAGTCGGCTAACTGGCGGGTCCAGAACGTTCGAGAAATCGCTGGAAGTAGAAAGTTCGAGTTAGCATCGACCACTCGATGAGCTGAACCAGAATGTTCCACACGTGAATTTACCTCACGATTCACGGAGAAAAGTAACTTTTGCGGGGCACACAACTCCGGCGTGAAGTGAGTTTTGCACTCAACTCAGCGGCTAGCCCGGTGAAGGGTCAGTGTCACTTCAATTGCCCACTAGAGCGGATGCTCTTGAAACAAGCTGCTATTGTCTAGAAAGGCAGTCCAATGTCAGACAGTAACTACAGCTGAACTTGGCTATGTCGCCTAATCTAAGGTTAATACTTTCGTGTCTTGATGAAGCGAATTTCGCGATTGTAACTATTCCATGCTGGGTGTCCGAATAATTAATATTTATGAGGTCGGCGATCAATAACTGAGCGGAAACACTGGGTCGCTGCGTGTGTTTGTGCATTTAGACAGTGTAACAGCTTTTCTGTGAATTGAAGTTATGTAAACAAGTCCGTTACATCGGCGATTGCTATAAGACCCATATTATATTTGTGTAGTTTAGGAACACGCAGTGGTTTAACGGAATATTACTATTGTAGAGACGTTATTACTGCTATTCACGAATGTACCTTGTTCAGGACAGACTAAGTGTTAGTTTAACATGTACTAGGTTACTGGTGATTCTAGATTAAGCAACTAGCTGAAGCGAGGTGGAATTCTTTCATATATGTGTTAAAGATGTTTCGTGCTGTGCTTGTGGTGCTATGCTGTGGCATTTGATGCGGCTATTTTAGTTACTATGAAATAGTGTGTCTCATTCCAGGAATCAGTGTTGCTAAATATTGTAGTGATATTGTAGTGGTGAAATATATAGTGTGCTAGTGTAGCGTATATATTTTGTGATGTCGTGCCATGCGAAATGACCGATGTGCCGTGGAGCGACGGGTGTCGATGCGGAATTCGTGTGCGTAGCCGTCGCGATGTCGGGGGACCGCGTGGTGATTTTGGGAAACCGCTTCGTGATGTTTGGGGAACTGATTGATGATGTTTGGGAAACCATTGGGTGAAATATTCAACACTTTCCTATGCGCTTTCTTTACAGTCTGGGAATACCTATACTAGGGTTTGACTGATAACGGGAATGGTGCTGGGCTACTCAGAGGGACAATGGGAAATATGGGATAGAATACATGTTTCAGGTTCACCGTTGATTGGACTGGCCAACCAGACCGGTTGAACCGTTCTAACTTTGCCAACGGCTAACCTAGGTGGTAAAGGAACGGGAGCTTGGATTTACACCTTCGACATGGGGTGGAAAATATGTTTTGCAGCTGAGACTCCTTGCCTCGGGAGCAGAGGGTTTCTCCATGACATGGTGCAGAGCTCCCAGAAGAGAAGCCAATGGATGGATTGATTTGTCATTTAACATGTTAATTACTTAATTAAATTATTAATTGGTTAAAGATATTTAGGTTGACAATGATGGGGAGTTGTCCAGACAGACATCTCTACCGGAAACACATATTCTACTTGTATGTATTGTCTATTATATTTAGACAATATACTTAGGGTAACACTAGGAGAAATAGAGATATAAGTACTAGGTGAGGGGCGAAAGTGCTTCATGACTAGACCAGTCCTTCTTGGTACAGCACCTCTCAGACGGGCAATTAAAGGCGCAGACATAGCGCATTCACATACTTGCCTGCTCATCTTCCTGATGGCGAAGATCCCGTAACCTTTTTTAGATTTCTATGTAATTCCTGAAGGAATAGAAAGTATGTTGTCTAGGGACGTCAGTGTTGCTGCCGAATTCTCTCACATACCTCTCTCTTTGCGCAGGATTTACTTTAGAAGTAGTAAACACGAAGCTGAGACATAAATGGAGCGATTTGACTACAGGCTCATTCCAGGGACACAGCCCAGGTTTGGGTGATGTCAAGGTGCTGAGAGCAAGTCAACACCATCAACCTCGTGGAAGGTAACCGTAGCCTAGACCATACAGATAATACAGGAGAGATCATGATTGATCATCCGTTGTTGTGATGCCCGACGATGATGTTTCTACTAGAAAACACCTTGATCGAAAAGAGCAGTCGTTTAACGAGGCTAACAATCTTAGGTAAAGCTGTATCAACCCTATGAAGAACATTATCTGTTACCAGACTCAGGTAGAGTCATGTCATGCATAATGCTCGTCAAGTTACAGGGATGAATCTGCTACGTCGATGACTACTACATCCACAATGACTGGTGAATCTGGTGTATTCCAGTCAGGAGTGTTTTGACATTTTCCTGCTACATTGTACAAGCACTGGTGAACTTTCTGTATTCCAGTTGGTTGTGTTAAGACATTGATCTGCTACATTACACTATGGTTTGTGGGAACTTCTTCAACCCAGCTAAGGGGTTTTTTGACATTGATTAGAGACAATGCATGTATATGAAGTTCTAGAATCCCAGCCAAGGGAACATTGTAGGTTCAAGGATGGGGATTTCAGTTAGTGATGATCAACAGGGGACACCTCAGGTAAGAGGGTCGCCCAACTAGACTTCTGAGAATAGAAGTCATAGTGCTGACACCATTACGTGACATTTATAATATTATCTGTGGTAAGATTCCAGTCAAGTCAAAGAGTCTATTTGGCTAATCCCATTTAGTATCACCGGGTACTTGTTCGAGACCAGGAGAGTCTACAAGTGTCCAGACAGCCTTGCTTAGAGAGAGCCAGGCGAGTCTGAGACAAACTAGATGGATACAAACAACAGATCTTCCAGTGCCTAATGATGATCAGGGGGATCACCTCTTACTCTTACTCTACTCTACTCTGTCATCTAATATGTATATAGATATCCTTCATATCAGTGTCTTCATCATCCTGCTTCGGCGCTAGTGTACAATAATTTTCTTGTTTGGTTAACATGTCTTTACTAAAGCATATGTGTGATGTCTTGGAAGAGCCCTAGGGTTCAAGGTCCTTTGGTATTGGGGGATAGGATAGTGGAAGTCTGGAATCTATTGGGGTCTTGTAGGCTAAAACAACTATTCTTACTTGTGAGGTGGTCAGAAAAGGTGGAAGGCTCAAGTATATCTACCTGTCTAGCCCCAGGGGTCAGTATACACAGTAAATGATCTGTCGGCTGGGAAACCATGACGATCCCGTTACACAATTCTTATTAATTTATTTTAGTTAATGTTTATGCCTGCAAAGCGAGCGTAGATTCTCAGATTCGGTGGTGCTTGGGTGAAATATTAAATCACGAGAGGATTGCAATTTTCTGTAGAGATTTCAACGCTAAAAGCATATCATGAGAAAACAATTCTTCCAACACAGTGGAGCAACTCAAGGCCGCACTTGAAAACATCGACCTTGTTTGTATCATTAGTCGCTGTGTCACCAGGACAGAAAATCGACCAGGTGATGATGCCATTGTTATTGACCTGACGCTGATTAATCCTTCACTCGCTGCAGTGTGTAGATGCGGTGGCCTAGGGTACCACGGTATCGACCACAACCTTTGCAGCATATTGGAGGAGAAAGGCAGAACCAGGAAGCAGAGGTCAAAAGTCAAGGCTTTCAAGAATGACTGTGTAGGGCAAGTTCTGGTGGGTAAAATAGGGAGTGAGAAGCACAAAAATCAACATTGCAAGAAATAAAAGCTGGGGGAAACCTCAATGGGGGAATTTTGAGGTGGAAAAGAATTGGGTAGATATGCGTTGTGCTGTAAGAATTACAAAACGCCAAAAAGGAAAAAAAGCTATCTATCCTTGTCATATCTACTTGCACTGGGAAAGAATCATGGACACACCAGTGAGCTGTTAAAAACAAAAAAAAAAAAAAAACAATAAAAATACACCTAAAGTGCTAATCAGTGGGGAATGGGCAGAGTTGTGTCCAGGAAATAGCAAAGACAAGTCACTGAGATTGTTCTGGCGACTACATAAATGTATGAATGGTGTAGTTAAGAAGAAGAGTACATACGGATGTTACGGAGCAGAAATCGACGTAATGCATCCTTTGTTGATAGTCTTTACGCTGAACATAGAACCTGTCGTCACTGTACGGGTTACTTATTGCTTCCTGGATCACCTTGCCTGTGGTAGCATGTTCAAGTGTCACGTGTATCTAGAGAAAGAAATGAACAAATATCATATTGAAAAGAAAAGTAAAGTTGCACTGCTCGACAGTTTCAATAATAGTTTATGTCTGATGCACATATCACTGACAAAATAGGGACATGACGACACCCTAGTGATGGACGCACTAGACATTTTACAAGGCGTTCGTTCTAAGATGTAAATCTCTGTAGACCTATAATATCGCTCTGTGTGTATGTGCGTGTGTGCGCGTGTGTGTGCGTGTGTGTGTGTGGTGTTTACGGGGATCTAAGGCTGACATTTCAAACAAATATGTGAGCATGCATTATTGTCTTAGAAAATCATAACACACCAGTCATCGAGTTGCGATTGACCATAACCATACCGTATTACCTTCTGCTGGTTGTCTCTGCTAGAAAGAGCAAACAGTAAGTTGACCAAATTGGTGCCTATGCCAGTATGAACAAACAATAGGTTGCCCAAATTGATGTCTACGCCGGTATAAGCAAACGGTTGGTTAACCAAATTGTCGTCTATACCAGTATGAGCAAACAGAGGGGTGATAACAGTGTGTTCCTCTGCGTAGATCTCTCTTTTTACGTACATGCAGACGATCTCTCAAGGCCTGATGATTAGGCTATCGAATGCGTTCTTCCTGCTCAAAATAAACAGAAGATCAGTACAATATATTGATTGCTGTGAATTTGTACTATCCTTTACATACCTCGTTACCTAACTCATAAATAAATTTCTCATGGACTTTAAGAGGACTGATGGCAAATATCATAACCATTCATACATTAGTTAACGGGAACCTATTTATGGCTCTTTACTGTCCTATTCCAGTCAGTTCTCTTCAGGTCAGCGTAAGTCGGGATAGCTCTGAAACTGGGGCCTGTGTGGTTTTGTGTCGAATATAACTCTGAATTCTGCCTGTCAGTATCTTCAACAGAAGGCGACAATGACTATATTATTATCAAACCAAGACAGTCTATTTCTGTTCACTAAACATATGGAATTGACACATGGTAAGCTTAATGTCACTGTGCCACAAACTTTCGACACTGAAGCACAGCGCCTTTTTCTACAAGTATGTGACGAAACGACGCATCATCTGGCTTTGTCGTACGAGGTTCCGTTTTATTCGGCGCGTCATCAGGGACTTCCCCTGTTATTAATAGACTGGGGCGAGTCGAGAATGATTTTCCGGCTGGAAAGTTTGCGAAACACCTGGTCTTGGGTGACCAGGGTCGCTAAGTACACCAACAATTTCTCGTGCAGAGATAACCTAGAATTTCTAGTGCGGAGATTTGAGGTTTACGAGAAGTTGCAGTACACAGTGAAGCACTCATTTCTCGTGCGCGTTGGGAGGCACGTAGGAGAAATACGGCAGTAAGAGCGCATTCACATTCTTTATCTCGTTGTGTGAGGACTCACTGCTCGTTTCGGCAGACTGTTCATTACCTCACACACAACCAAGTTGCAGCTGACTGTCATCTCTTACGGCATGCTGGCCTACAGACAGTACTTGTAGCTGACTGGGGAACGGTTCATAGATTCATGTATTTACTTTGTTAATTAATTTAACGTTGTAATTGAACGTAAAACGTGATCGTACAGAAATCATTAAATATGCGGCCGATTTTGCATCGCTAATGAGGGGCCGATCGATAAGCCGGTTGAAAACTATTGAGGTATACAGATGTGTGTTGCATTGTTTACAAGCCTTAGGGAAACTGTGTAGTTTCGTTGGGAGTCTCTGTGGCGAAGTGGTCAAGCCATTTGACTCGTGCTCCGAAGGTTGTGGGTTCGATTCCGGGCCGCACCCTTTGGCTTACGAGTTAAATGTTTCGGAGACTCCTGTGGGTAGTCGCTAAAAGCTACGGAGTTCGTGCTTTGTGCGATGTTTTCCGCGCTTCAGAAAGGGACCGAGCCTTATGGGATAAAACATGATGCGATGAAGTCGACCCTGTCGACTTTTAAGCGACTTTTAAGTTTCGTTGACTGCTTAGGAATTGAAGCCCGTTATATCGGAGTATTGTGTTCAACAGTTATTAATTGTGTACGGTGAGTAGTTGTATATACTATGTTTGCTGTACTATAATAGGGAATAGTACATTGTTGTATATAATGAACCTAACTTATTTCAGTCAGTAGCTGATGTTAGTAGATCCTTTGGATTAGACAGGTAAGTTGATAGGTGGAGAATTCAGACAGTGAATTGCTTCGTGCTAGTGAAATAGAGCACGTACTGCTTTGCCATAGGAAGTGATGTAGCTATTTTGTGTTAACTGAATAGTAAGTTCATTTCGTGGAACTGTGGAATTAGGGAAAGGTAAGTTCTTCAGTGGTGCTATATATATATATATATATATATATATATATATATATATATATATATATATATATATATATATATATATATATATATATATATATATATATATATATATACGATGTTGTTATGACGTATATATTAGGTCATGTTGTGTGATACTTATATGAGCGATATACCGAACGCCGAAGTGGTTCGATGCGTTATAACACTGCGTTACCGTCGCGATGTAAACGTGCGTTCTTGATTCTTTTCTTTACTATCCTGTTCTTTTCATACTTGCATGAGTACGGGAGTGCTGATGCGATAAAAGTATGATGGCATGTAGTATACTAGAACGTCCTTACCCTTTCCTAGCATTGACTCCCTTAAAAATAAACAATCTCTAAAAACTACTAGATAAGTATCTTGCTTAGTGTAGGAGTAGGAATTAAAACAGCGATAGACTGACCGTGGCACAGCTTAATTTGTTTGCCTTTATTTTGGCTCACGTACCAAGACCGGCGAGGTTGAAAACAAAGACTAAAGTAGCCATTTTAGTTCAGACAAACAAAGGAAACAGACGTGCGTTCCCCACGTGGGGTTTCTTTCCCCGTGTGGAGAAAGGTATTTTGCCTTTAAAAACAATCATTCACTGCAGCTATTGGTATGTTATATCTACATTATTAAGATGTATTCATGTATTTTTATAAAGTACATATACCAGTGTGTTAATTAAGAATTAGTTAGAATGATAATTCAACCATTCTTATAAACTAGTCTGATTTGATTTTAAGTACTGAAGCACATGTGTGTGCCATGCTGTAATTTTTCCTATGTTTTACAATATCAAATCTCTATGTTAAAATCTTTTATAGGCATTATGAACTTATATCTAACTAATAGTGCTTATAACCTATAAATATTATTTGTACTGTAGAGTATCAACTCTCAGGTCAGAAACTCTTCTCAGTTTAGGAACAGACTCCTGAAAATCAACTTCAATGAAGAAAACTCGTTTCTGCCAATTTCATAGTCCTTTAAAAAATAACTTCTATGCAATGTGAACTATATCTCACTATCTATGCTTATAAATCAAGCTGCAAATAATCTATGTAAGGTAGTGATTGAACTCTAAAGACCATTTTCAAAGGAATTTGTATCCATGCGGGGACATACAAATGATTACGCATATGCCTGACTCTTAGTCAGGGGATAAAATGCTTTGCCATATCATCATCTGTAACTTGGAACTATAGTACTAAATTTTAGTGCAATCCTTTTGTTAACAGATTAATAACCCCTCCATATGAGTGAGGAATATATAATCATTTCATAAAATATTGCTAGGGAAATGCCATGTTTGAGAATATAAATTCAAGAACAAAGGAAGTAAACGCTTGATAGAAATGAATGTTCTGGTAGCAAGTGCCTTCAATCCGTATCACCTCACTGTAGTTGGAACAGAAGCGCAGATTGATGTGAATAAATTGCTTGCAATATTTCAGAATACTGGACCATGTGGCATAAGTTATTCTAATAAATACACTCCGAATAATAGCAGTCATTGGCAAAATATATTACAGCGGTTACTATCCCCATGTGCTGTACGCAGTGTTGGAAAACAATGTATGTTTTAATTTATGGATTAACCCCTGAAGAAAATTCAAAAGCATTGGCTCCGGCATTAAATTTTATGATTAATATTATTATGTTTGATTATCATGTACTTAATATCAGAGAAATGTATGTTTGTTTTCTAGGTTATGAGAACTTTTCTATGTCCTGATTGTTACTTTTTACTGGGAAATACACATTGTAATGTGACTCCTGTCTAAACATTAGATGATGTAGGAAAAATGGGTATGTCAGTACTTAAGAAGCCAATGTTGAATAACCTTGGCCTAATGATGATTATAGTGCCGAAAGGAAGACGCGGCATTAGAAACCACATAGATTCTGTATAGGTTATCTCTTCCAGAATGAGAGATACAATATCAACATGTTGGATGGACAGAATGACTTCACTCATCAAATAGTCCCAGTAACAACAGAACGTAATATAAAGTGAGAAAATACCTTACTCACTATTAAGAGTCACAATGGCTCTACACCAAGCAACGAGGGACAGTGGAACGTGGACACCCACTCTTTTCCCCTTCTCGTCTTGTTGGTTGTATTTTTGTTTGTAATTATGTTGTAAACCTTTTACCATAACACAGTAGGTTAATGCTCGTCTTGTATTCTTGTCATCCCTTTTCTATAGAAGAGAAGCAAGTGGTGGTTGAATTTGGTTGGACTGCATTTCATAACTATCATCAGGATCCTGGGTTAACAGCCTGGTGAAGGTGAGTCAGGACTAAATGGCTTAACCATGTTCTGGATCTATAAATACATCAATGTTTACTGCTGCACTCATAAGCTGCAACCGCCAGCAAAAGAGATACATACGAAGACAACTGACGGTGTGATTGAGGAAGTCCTATTTCAGTAGAAATATCCAGGATGGACTTCAAGATCTAATAATCTACAAAGATGAAGATCAACAAAGTACTGACACGTGTATCGTCTGCTTTACTTCTGAGAAGTACCACCTATGGCCTCATCATTCAACCAAATCAGTGAAACTATGGGACAATCCTACTACAAGTTACTAAGACTAACAACAGTGAGTAACCTTCAACTGTTGGTTGGATTACCAAGTTAATATCCAAGAATGGATAAGTCTTCGAAAGAACGTCTCACAGCTGCAACAGTTAAACATAAAGATTCAGCTATTCACAACCAAGTTCTTGATATGAACACCAACTCAAACAAATGGGAGAAGACACTGAACCACATAAGCCACTACAACCAAGGTACAAACTGAATATCCTCTGAAACATAACAACACAAGATTACCTCAAGGTTCCAAAACCTGAACACCATCAAAAAGCCCATATGAAAGCAGCTAGCGGAGTAAATGTCTTTACGAATGCAACCAAAGGAATCACCTGAAGGCTTGCAACCCTGGATATGTGGTGGAGTCAATATTCTTCAGTTCCATGCCTGCAGCAGAATCCTGGAATTAATTCCAGATGAACCAAATGAATAACAAGCAGAATTGTATGTCTACACTGAAAGGAAAAACTGAATCAGAACTCTGTGCTGGTCCCATGTCAGCCTACATGCCATCAACTGTGGAATAGGTCATAGACTGGTGACTAGGTGGGTGAAACCGCTGTGTAAGCCAATTTGGTATTCGGATATTAGAAGCCGAGAAGCTTAATGGACGTCAACTTTTCATCAGACCTGATGATAAAGGGAATTACCTTCTGCAAAGCTTAAGTGAAAATCCTGAAGTATGACCAACTTGAGGCACCACATTTTTACAAGGGCACCGAGCCATGTGCACCAGAAGATTCGTGAATTCAACCCCAATTTAGGGGTTATGTGGTGAATTTATTTCCTAATAGGGATTATAAGTATTCCATAACAAACTTCAGTGGACATTAAAACATGACTGTGAGTATTGTATTTCTGCCCAGATAATTATGGACATTAACTGGTTAAGCACTGGAGAATAATACCCACCCGCAATGCCTAAAGGAACACTATAATTAATTAATTTAATTATTAGTATCAACTGCTTTTATGTGTGTGTTTTCCCCTTCTTCTATGCCATGTATAAGATAAAGAGTGTTTTATATGGTAATGATGTCCAACTAAAAGGTTACGTTATGATATATATGTATAGTATTTTGACACCCACTCATTATTTTTAAATATGAGAATTATATAAGGTGGGTCAAGGAATAGACCCTATTTGTGGTTGTTGTGTTGTTTGTAATAACATTGAGTTATCTTGGGAAAAAAGGGGGTAAATGTATTGAGATAATGCAAATCATTCCCATGCCTGTCTGAAAATGCATAGTGTTCATTACACCTATATATATGTAACTGCAGATCTTAATTTACTACTTGAACTGTTTGTCCAAAATTTGTGATGTGTACATCAAGTAAATGTGGTGTTCACCAGTGGTTGTTTATATGTTGTGAACAATCAATGTCTTCTAGAACTAGATAAACTTGAGAGGGTGAAAAGTGGGAATGGAGAAGTACTCAGAAATACAGCTATGAACAGGAGTGAAGTATTTTTCTTCTTGAGTTTCTGGTAGAATTCCATGATCACCTCAAGTGGCTAAATAATAGAGAATCAAATTAAATCCCCTAGACAACTTAACATAATATTCTCATAAATTAAAATCCACATCCCACAAGCGTGGGCGTCGCCAATGAATTTGAACGCATGTCGAGTACCATTAAGGTGGAGTCGTCAGTAAATATGAATTCAGGGTAAAACCTCTCGCAGGTAAACCAAGTCACTTCAGAATGTTATAGTATTAGTAAAAGACCTAATCACTCATAAGAATGAGCTGAGTCAAGGGCTATGTGAACCCATAATGGCTCAGATAAATATAGTTTTTTTTTTTTTTTTGGCAAAACTGTTCACAGGTAATATCTTGATTCTGGTAGATGCAACATGTAGTTGGTTGTTGGGTATGAGATCTTTTTTAAAACTCAGTTTCCCATCAATAAGATATAAAATATGAGTTTTAAAAAAGTAAAGTAAGTCCAGTAATGAACCTCCAGTAGTAAGGTCTCTGGGATGATTGTTGGGTATGAGATTTTTTTAAAAACTCATATTTTATATCTTATTGATGGGAAACTAAGTCCAGTAATGAACCTCCAGTAGTAAGGTCTCTGGGATGGTAAACTCACATAAGATAGGTAATTCAGTGAATGTTTAGAATTCATAGTCATTCCCATTTGATGTTTGGTGTATGGTTCTGCTACTCTGGTATTCTCTTTAAATGGTTTAAAAGTGGTGTAGTCATGAACACACTACTATATTATGTATCCATAAGGTTTATGTTCCTACATATGAATCATGTGTTAATTAACTATTTTGTCATTGATTATCATTGTATTTTCATGGATGATCTGCTTGTATAATTCATGTAATATTGAAAAATTACCAAGGCAGCAGAGAGTGATAGACAATTTTATAGATGATTAGGACAGATAAGTTAAAAATCCAATAAATTTTTTTAAAGGGAAAAATTTAATCAACAAATGATTCATTGGAGCAGTAAATAATACCTGGGAGATGAATTTAAACCACGGGAAAATAGCAGTAACTAAATGAAATGAACTAATGATAAGGCCGAAACAACAACTTGCAAAAATGTAGACTTGGTTATTGGAAGGGAAGGAATATTGTAAGAATTTTCAGTATTTAGGGGCGCCCTAATTTAATCCTCTTTCATATAACATAACATGTTCTACAACACCGGTAGTAAAGTAAAGTGAATAACTGATGGATACTTAGGAAGAAAAGCCATATAGACACTTATTCTACCCCACCGGTGGGATATGAGTAGTATTAATAAGTAACTCAGATGGCCCATATGTTAATGAGGGTCAAAACCAAAATATTCACCTGGTGATGTAAGTGAAACTGATCAACTCACTTACTGACCCAAAAGAATATAAAGTATTTCTTTAAATTATCCACCCCGATTCCATTATTAATGGTAGCGGTAACAGACCGTATAGGTATGTAGGAGTTAAATAAAGGATACACAAATAAATTGGAATTTCCAGTTTAATCCTCATTACACTAATAAATTGGAATTTCCAGTTTAATCCTCATTAAGTGAAATGTTCACTATGAGAACTCCTCATTATAGAGGAGAGAAACAACTTTTAAGTTAGCGATTAGCTTACGTAAAGTTATTTCATAAATTGCCTAACTAACATTAATCTTCTCATAAGGGAAGAATTGAAAAGGGCAAAATAAGTAGTACAAAAGAGGAGCGCGACTCAATTGTATTTTCTTTAATCTAACCGAGTAACTAAATCCTAGATAATGCTCGAAGCCTACTAATAGGTAGATGAATCAGAAATCAATCGCAAGACGAAACAGATTTCTACATCTCATTTCTGATTTGGATGATATGCCAGCATTAAATATGTGAAAGCAGATACAGACTGACAGAGATGAGCTTCAATAACTGATATTAATCGTTGGAAGCAACAAGTAAATAAACAACTCTTGAAACAGATGCTGTTTATAAATAAGACGAACCTCTTCACGGTGAAGAGAGATGACGCCTAAGACTTATACAGCGAACTCATGCTAGAAAAATGGAATATAGCTGTGTAAAAACCAAGCAAAGTGGAGCATATAGCTGAAGAATTGCTTGATGTTTACTAGATTAGGAATTTCAATCAGGAATCCTGCTAGTAAATTATATAACAGTTCAAGAGAAGACCTTCGTCAATCTCAACAAATCCAGAGTTTCCACGTATTAAACGGATGAAAACAACACTGGAGAGAAAATTTAAGAGTACCTTACCTGTTATCTTGAGGAAACAACTCAGGAAACGCCAGTATGAGAGGGATCTACATATGTACCAGTAATTTTACAAAGGACGAGTAATCCACATCCATAAGTGGAAGTGAACCAACAACTTGATTGTATGGAAGACTATAAACAGGAACCATAAAAGGGATTTTAACTTCTCACTGAACTGATTATATCAAGTAGGAGACAGTACGTCTGAACCTACATAACAATGTATGTTGCCAAGCTGAAAATAGTCTAAAACCTGGAGGGAGGTAGACGATGATCAATGTACGCCAAGCTAATCAAAATTGCTCGTAATTCAACACCAAAGCAACAAATACAGAGTGAAACTCAAACACATCAGCGTAGAATTACTAAAAAGGATTCTAGCGTAAAATAGATCTCGATTAGAAGGAAAAGCAGAGAGAGAGAGAGAGAGAGAGAGAGAGAGAGAGAGAGAGAGAGAGAGAGAGAGAGAGAGAGAGAGAGAGAGAGTAAGCTAAAAATTAACTCAGTCTGACAGATTCATGTTCTCCGTAATATTCGGTCCAGAGCGGAAATCTAGAAAAGTTGGACCGCTGTTTACATCTTAGACAAGATTCTCCGGGTAAACCCGCAAGTGAAAGGGACGCAACTCTAACCGATCAGTTATCAAAACCGATCGGGATAATCCCATACTTGACTAATAACACAAACACATGATGTGTTGGATGAAAATGTATACAACAGGAACCATCTTTAGCTTCCTCTAAATATCAGATCTATAGTTAAAACAAACTTCTAACTTACAGGGAGATGGGCGAGTTGAATATGTTATCAGAAGACGCAGAATTAACCGTTGGTTTTAACATAATCTCAAGATTGATAATCTAATGAGAGAGAAATCAAGCTGTTATATATCCCAACTAGTCATACTTACGTTAGCAGTGGTTACACGTAGACCATAAGGGAACTACAAGGAGAGAAGAGACTTTCTGCTGGGAAAAGAATCTGAGGGGAGTGGACGCACAAAACCCAGAATCAGCAAAATGCAGATGTTAGATTTCTTAATAACCCATGTAGGAGTACTCAGGACTTTCTCCAGTTCCTAACGCCAGACTAAATATATTGGGAAAAGAAATTCAGCAAATGATCTCATATGAAGAGTATCATCTGGCTATTGAAAGCTTAATGATGATATTTAAATGCTTCAACAAGTCGGTTTGATGCAGACAAATCAGTACTTGAAAGTAGCAAATGATCAGATAACCACACATATTTCAAACAATAGCAGACGACAATGGAAAAGATAAATAAACTCTTCCAAGAAAGAGAAATAATCCTTTAAGGTCATGCCAGTTGTCGTGACTATAAGAAAATGGAAGTGGCTCTGATAGATTATCTAACATAGGAAAGAAATGTAAAGCATAAAAGGCATGGATACTAGGTGAGTCAATGTAAAGACGGAAATTGCAGAGTACTTCTTGACCATTTTTATTTCTGAAACAAATAAATGGCTTAAATGGGGGAGGCATGTAGTATACTAGAACGTCCTTACCCTTTCCTAGCTTTGACTCCCTTAAAAATAAACAATCCCTAACAACTACAAGATAAGTATCTTGCTTAGTGTAGGAGTAGGAATTTAAACAGCGATAGAGTGACCGTGGCACAGCTTAATTTATTTGGCTTTATTTTGGCTCACTTACCTAGCCAAGACCGGCGAGTTTGAAAACAAAGACTAAAGTGGCCATTTTAGTTCAGACAAACAAAGGGAACAGACGTGCGTTTTCCATGTGGGGTTTCTTTCCCTGTGTGGGGAAAGGTATTTTTGCCTTTAAAAACCATCATTCTCTGCAGCTATTGGTATGTTATATCTACACTATTAAGATGTATTCATGTATTTTTATAAAGTACATACACCAGTGTGTTAATTAAGAATTAGTTAGAATGATAATTCAACCATTCTTATAAACTAGTCTGATTTGATTTTTAGTACTGAAGCACATGTGTGTGCCATGCTGTAATTTTTCCTATGTTTTACAATATCAAATCTCTATGTTAAAATCTTGTATAGGCATTATGAACTTATATCTAACTAATAGTGCTTATAACCTATAAATATTATGTGTACTGTAGAGTATCAACTCTCATGTCAGAAACTCTTCTCAGTTTAGGAACAGACTCCTGAAAATCAACTTCAATGAAGAAAACTCGTTTCTGCCAATTTCATAGTCCTATGAAAAATAACTTCTATGCAATGTGAACTATATCTCACCATCTATGCTTAGAAATCTGCAAATAATCTATGTACGGTAGTGATTGAACTCTAAAGACCATTTCCAAAGGAATTCTTATCCATGCGGGGACATACAAATGATTACGCATATGCCTGACTCTTAGTCAGGGGATAAAATGCTTTGCCATATCATAATCTGTAACTTGGAACTATAGTGCTAAATTTTAATGCAATCCTTTTGTAAACAGATTAATAACACCTCCTTATGAGTGAGGAACATATAATCATTTCATAAAATATTGCTAGAGAAATGCCATGTTTGAGAATATAAATTCAAGAACAAAGGAAGTAAACGCTTGATAGAAATGAATGTTCTGGTAGGAAGTGCCTTCAATCCGTATCACCTCACTGTAGTAGGAACAGAAGCGAAGATTGATGTGAATAAATTGCTTGCAATATTTCAGAATACTGGACCATGTGGCATAAGTTATTCTAATGAATACACTCCGAATAATAGCAGTCATTGGCAAAATATATCACAGCGGTTACTATCCCCATGTGCTGTACGCAGTGTGGGAAAACAATGTATGTTTTAGTTTATGGATTAACCCCTGAAGAAAATTCAAAACCATTGGCTCCGGCATTAAATTTTATGATTAATATTATTATGTATGATTATCATGTACTTAATATCAGAGAAATGTATGTTTGTTTTCTCGGTTATGAGAACTTTTCTATGTCCTGATTGTTACTTTTTACTGGGAAATACACATTGTAATGTAACTCCTGTCTAAACAGGAGATGATGTATGAAATATGGGTATGTTAGTACTTAAGAAGCCAATGTTTAATAACCTTGGCCTAATGATGATTATAGTGCCGAAAGGAAGACGCGGCATTAGAAACCACATAGATTCTGTATAGGCTATTCTCTTCCAGAATGAGAGATACAATATCAACATGTTGGATGGACAGAATGACTTCACTCATCAAATAGTCCCAGTAACAACAGAACATAATATAAAGTGAGAAAATACCTTACTCACTATTAAGAGTCACAATGACTCTACACCAAGCAACGAGGGACAGTGGAACGTGGACACCCACTCTTTTCCCCTTCTCGTCTTGTTGGTTGTATTTTTGTTTCTAATTGTGTTGTAAACCTTTTACCATAACACAGTAGGTTAATGCTCGTCTTGTATTCTTGTCATCCCTTTTCTATAGAAGAGAAGCAAGTGGTGGTTGAATTTGGTTGGACTGCATTTCATAACTATCATCAGGATCCTGGGTTAACAGCCTGGTGAAGGTGAGTCAGGACTAAATGGCTTAACCATGTTCTGGATCTATAAATACATCAATGTTTACTGCTGCACTCATAAGCTGCAAACGCCAGCAAAAGAGATACATACGAAGACAACTGACGGTGTGGTTGAGGAAGTCCTATTTCAGTAGGAATATCCAGGATGGACTTCGATATCTAATAATCTACAAAGATGAAGATCAACAGAGTACTGACAAGTGTATCGTCTACTTTATTTCTGAGAAGTACCACCTATGGCCTCATCATTCAACCAAATCAGTGAAACTATGGGACAATCCTACTACAAGTTAATGAAACTAACAACTGTTGGTTGGATTACCAAGTTAATATCCAAGAATGGATAAGTCTTCGAAAGAACGTCTCACAGCTGCAACAGTTAAACATAAAGATTCAGCTATTCACAACCAAGTTCTTGATATGAACACCAACTCAAACAAATGGGAGAAGACACTGAACCACATAAGCCACTACAACCAAGGTACAAACTGAATATCCTCTGAAACATAACTACACCAGATTACCTCAAGGTTCCAAAACCTGAACACCATCAAAAAGCCCATATGAAAGCAGCTAGCGGAGTAAATGTCTTTACGTCTGCAACCAAAGGAATCACTTGATGACTTGCAACCCTGGATAAGTGGTGGAGTCAATATTCTTCAGTTCCATGCCTGCAGCAGAATCCTGGAATTAATTCCAGATGAACCAAATGAATAACAAGCAGAATTGTATGTCTACACTGAAAGGAAAAACTGAATCAGAACACTGTGCTGGTCCCATGTCAGCCTAAATGCCATCAACTGTGGAATAGGTCATAGACTGGTGACTAGGTGGGTGAAACCGCTGTGTAAGCCAATTTGGTATTCGTATATTAGAAGCCGAGAAGCTGAATGGACGTCAACGTTTCATCAGACCTGATGATAAAGAGAATTACCTTCTGCAAAGCTTAAGTGAAAATCCTGAAGTATGACCAACCTGAGGCACCAAATTTTCACAAGGTCACCGAGCCATTTGCACCAGAAGATTCATGAATTCAGCCCCAATGGAGGGGTTATGTGGTGAATTTATTTCCTAATAGGGATTATAAGTATTCCATAACAAACTTCAGTGGACATTAAAACATGACTGTGAGTATTGTATTTCTGTCCGGATAATTATGGACATTAACTGGTTAAGCACTGGAGAATAATACCCAACCGCAATGCCTAAAGGAACACTATAATTAATTAATTTAATTATTAGTATCAACTGCTTTTATGTGTGTGTTTTTCTCTTCTATGCCATGTATAAGGTAAAGAGTGTTTTATATGGTAATGATGTACAACTAAAAGGTTACGTTATGATATATATGTATAGTATTTTGCCACCCAATCATTATTATTAAATATGAGAATTATGTAAGGTGGGTCAAGGAATAGACCCTATTTGTGGTTGTTGTGTTGTTTGTAATAACATTGTGTTTTCTTGGGAAAAAAAGGGGGTAAATGTATTGAGATAATGCAAATCATTCCCATGCCTGTCTGAAAATGCATAGTGTTCATTACACCTATATATATGTAACTGCAGATCTTGATTTACTACTTGAACTGTTTGTCCAAAATTTGTGATGTGTACATCAAGTAAATCTGGTGTTCACCAGTGGTTGTTTATATGTTGTGAACAATCAATGTCTTCTAGAACTAGATAAACTTGAGAGGGTGAAAAGTGGGAATGGAGAAGTACTCAGAAATACAGCTATGAACAGGAGTGAAGTATTTTTCTTCTTGAGTTTCTGGTAGAATTCCATGATCACCTCAAGTGGCTAAATAATAGAGAATCAAATTAAATCCCCTACACAACTTAACATAATATTCTCATAAATTAAAATCCACATCCCACAGAGGGACACATGGAGGTTGAATGAGGCACGGGGACAAATGGGATATGGGGACTGAGTGCAATTTATTAAAGTATATGACTGGCAAACCAGACCATCCGTGAAGTTCGGCCAAGGCCCAAGGCTAATCCGCTTGGGAGGGGGTCAGAACTGGAGTGACCCTTTGAACATGTGGTGAACATGTTTTACCAGGGGGACTTCTTGACTCTAGGAAAGAGGATCACAAGAAGAGTTTCACTACAGAGTGGACAGGATGTCCCACCAGCGAAATGGATGGTGTAAATACATTATGTGGTCATGTATTGTTACTATATCCCAAGTGAAAGTACATTGATCGTTATTATGTTTATTATTGGATGTATAATGTAAGGGTGAGGTCCAGGGACTCCTCGCCTTGATATTTAGTTCTTTTTAATTCTAGAACTAGTATAGCTACTGAATTTAGCGACAACCGGTATACGAATATGGGTATGTGAGACGTTAGATCAGACTCGCCATTCTTGGTACTTAATCTGTTTGACGGGCTGTTCTTAGGGCCAGCTGACATTGGACGGATACACATGCTTTACTACTATCAACATAGAGATGATGCTCTAATTAGCTGAATAACTGATTAGCATTACTGAAGACTGAGTAGTCATTGATTTGATACATGTGGACTAATGTTTGGAGCCGAATACTCTCACTTGCCGCTCTTCCTTTCAGGTGTTGCCTGTTTAGGAACCAGCCTATTACTACTGTTGTTTGCCTGAAACCACTACTTATACCAGGGCGAATGGTCGATATATCTACTTACCACGCGTGACTGTGCCACATCATGCAAGAGGGTGAATCATCATGATTGACTAACCAAATTGATTCCTGAACCCTGAAGCAGAACTTGTGGAAATCGACGGTTTGTCTCTATTTATGAATGTTTGATGATGCACTATTTCAGCAATGATATGGTCAGCTACCTGTGCAATCAGGCCTTGTGTATAATAGACAATTGAAGCACTACGGAAAGATGATGATATGCTCGCTCCAGAGAGACGTACCAAGTTGGGATAGTCACAGCTCTGGGAGCTCATCAATTCCAAGTTCATTGTTTATCCGCCTTATCGTCGGAGACACCAGGCAGAGATTGGCACTTATCTTTGTGCTGCAACTACGTCGGCAATAGTGGTTGGTCATGACTAGACCTACACCAGCTTGAGTATTATGATTACATTAAACATTGCAGGTATACAGGTCAACTCATCCTTGTCCTGATGAACATCGTTGGGGAATTGCAAGGTAGTTGTGTTATCAAATTGTTTGGCAACTGAGTTCAAGAATATTGACATTGTGTTCGGTCACCAAGGTTTACCAAATTTGATTATCGTGTGTGATCGACTCCGAGGGATTCTGAGTACTAGTGACTGTGCAGTGTTCTGATATCATCTGCCCGAATATATGTACTTTTCGTGTGACTCTTCTGAATTCTCATGAGTAATGTTCCATTACCCAACCAAGGGTAAGCGCTTCTATTCCAGGACCATTAGGTTGGTCATTTGCTACATCAATTGAAGTCAAGAGATTAACTGGGGTCACCTCAAGGTAGTGGTTCTCCCAGCCAGGCTGTATACTGAGAACTGTTTAGTACCATTAACAGTGACTCATTGTGACGTTGTGGATTGGAAGTTCATCCAGTCGAGTGTGGTCCAAGTGGGTAATTCCTCTGACAGACGATCAGAACTCTTGGGAAAGAGTGGTCTTCAAGGTTCCAGTCATCTTACTGGAAGGGAGCCGGGTGAGTGGCGGACCGACTGGACGGAACATCTACACCAAATCTACTTCTCAGCCTGATGATGAACCTAGCAGCATCTTTGATTATGTCTCTACTCTATCCTCTACTATTGTAAATAGAAATATTATATCAGGATGCTCAATTCATATCTATTTTCTCTAGGGTAGAATAAACTTTGTATATGTTGACTTATTTTTTTTACAATTATTGAGTGTGGTCTCGGATGATGCCTCAGTGTTCATTGTCCCAAGGGAGAGGGTAGATAGTGGGGGTCTAGAATCTGGGAGGAGCTTGTAGACATATTCAATCAATACGAGGTCAACTGCAGAGTAAACAGTGTATCTACCTGTCCAGCCCCTGGGGTCAGAATACACGGGAGTGCTAGGTGCTAGGGACACCTCGTGCTTGGTTAACTCTCAACAACCGAGGCGATCATGTCACAGTCAACACTGTGTCAAAACAGTCAAATCAACAGTCAAATAGGTATGTGGTTATCACTAATGCATGAAGCTTCCCTCTGCAAGTTAACTGTAAACATGACAGCAATCAGTAATAAGACACTGCACTTTATTATGTAGATAGCAGTAAAAATGCAGGAAGTCAGTAGTTCACTACGGAACCTTATTCTAAAAATTACCACTCAACCAATAGGCAGTTAAGGAAAGGTGCTTTCTGCCAGAAGTTAACTGTAAGCGTGTAGGCAGACGGCACTAAAGCAAGAACTTTAATCTACAAGGTAACGGTAAACATATAGGCAGTCGGCACTAAAGCAAGAACTTTAATCTACAAGGTAACGGTAAACATAAAGGCAGTCGGCACTAAAGCAAGAACTTTAATCTACAAGGTAACTGTAAACATACAGGCAGTCGGCACTAAAGCACTGAGCCTCATTCTACAAAAAAAAAAAAGAATCCATTCTACAAGATAACAGTAAACATGTTGGCAGTCAGTACTAAAATTCGGCGCTTCATTATACGATTGAACAGTCATCACATGTGCATGACCACCCCTGGCTTAAAGCGTTCCAGACCAGCTTCTTCTTCTGACAGACATGTATGGCCTGGGATAGGTGGGATTTTGCAAATAAGAAACGAATGGTATTTTCTTATTTATCCTGGGCTAGTGGATTATCCATCCAGCAGTCTCGGATAATGGCGACGCATTCAGAGAAAAAAATATTTGACATGTGTGCATGTAGAACATATCTCCACAAATGTAAATAACACATGTTTGCAAACCCCATACCCATCAGAAGGAAACCAATCCCCACAGCTGGATATGTATATCATGCCTCATTCCGGAATATACAAATGTAGATCCTGGTCGGTGATATACACTTGGTGACGTGAGATTCGCAGTGTGTGATTTATGGGATATCTAGAACACGTATCTAGATATCCATCTGTTTTCTATGCCCACAGCCTTCACCACTTTACTTTGTTTTTTATATGGGAACACTCTACAGCAAATATCTAGATGTCCGTGTGTTTTCTATGTGAACCGTCTGCAGCACTAATCGAAATGTCCATGTCTTTTCTGTGGGAATAATCTGCAGCAATAATCGAGATGTCCATGCGTTTTCTATGGGGCGGGGGAGGAGGGAGTCTGCAACACTTTGCGTGATGTCCATGTTTTACTGTGCGGACAGTCCGAAGAACGCATCAGTAAGTGCATGTGCATTGTATGGGGATAAAAATGTTTTGCATATCCTTTACAGGACATGGCTGTCAACATCAGAATCTTACAGCTGTATGTTGATTTCTTGGCAAGATTACGCTCAGTAGTTTGCCATTGCTTTCTGAGCGGCCGGCTCTCATACCCCGTAAGTTACCGACCCGATTCGAACCACTGCTGATTCTCACCGTTGATCACGTTACTTATGAGAGTATACGAGATTGCGGAGAAAGGTCGCTAACCTCTAAGCCAGGAAGCCGACTTGTATGGGGATAGCCGGCTGCAATTATCTAGACAGCCGTGCTCAATACACTTATCCTGCATCGTCCTCTTCTCATTGCACACACCGCGTAGCGTTGATGATCTTGTCTGTCAACAGTCTTCTGTCTCTTGTGCTGCCTATCATTTATCATACCGAAGTTCTCAAAGCCATGATGCCAGACTGTAGCGTCGTCTCTCTTGGTTGCCCTTGCTTGTTTTCCCTTCCAACTTTTCCATTTTGAATATACACCCCAGCTTTAATTCCAAAGATATGTGGATTGGTTTCGTCTGATGCGAGTAACCAGTTCTCTAGGCCAGTTAACGACTTTAAAGTAATCTGCATGACTCTTTCTGTCCATCCTGTGAGGGAAGGCCAGGAGCAATTTAAATCAGATAACGGTGGGAACGATTAGTAGTGTGACTCTTTGCTGGCTGTTGAAGGAGGGGACGGTACGCGTATGGGAATGTCCTGAGTGCAGTGATGTCGGTTCTTATCTCAACTCAACTCAACTCAAATAGTGTGAATCTTTCAGATTTGTTACTGTCAGAGCCTAGCTACGCAGCAACATCGTTACGGCACCCGGCGGACAAGAGTTGTCGGCTGGCGAGATTCTTACCTGACACGCGACCAGCGCTGACGACAGACGCACGCAAAGCCACGTGACCCCACCAGAGGCAGTGGGCAGTGTGCGTGATAATCTCAGACCAAGCTGGGACTAGGACATCTGAACGGACGTGTGTGTCGAGAGCAAGGCGTTTGTGTGAATCTCCGTGGTTGTGAGCTGAACGACTGATATCGTGAGCGTCAGACCTATGAGCTGTATTGTGGTTGTGAGTTATATGTTGTACATTGCTGTAATTATCGTTATGTATTTAATGTGGCAATAAATCCATAGAACTTGTGTTGCTGTGTCTTACGTCGAATCACGTTGTACTTGTACTGTCTCACATGTGTTAGCCAACGAGCCTAATAGAAGATCCTGACATGTGTGGACGTGGGTTGCTCGTCTTTATTTAAGAACCTAATATATTTAGACGTGTGTTGTTCGTCTTTGTTATTTAAAACTATAATTCTTGTACTTGTAAAATTTGTTAAGGTTATAGTGATGTACATGTGATCGGAAAAGTCTCAGTGTGATCCATTACGACATTGTCTAAATATGTTTAAGATCATTAGTAAATGTACAGTACATATTGTTTGATCCTGTAAACGTGTTAAACATTTGTGATTTGTGAAAATTGTCACCGTTTGACCTTGTCAACATTGTGATTTTGCCGCCATTTTGACCTTGTCGCCATCTTGTAAACTTGATGTCTTTGTCCTTACTGAATGTCATCTTGATGTAAGTGATGTGTCATCAATGTTATTGAGTGTTCAAATACAGATAGATTGTTTTTGTGTATTGAGTTTGTGGAACGCAAAGAGTTTTGGAAAGAGTGTAACTTCTGTTGAAAGAAACACTGTTGACGACAAATTTACGACATACAATTATACTCAACGCCATCCAAACCTAATCAACACTTAGTGACTTGCAGGCACACACCAACAAACACACGCTAACTTATTTCTCTCCAAAAACAAAGCAGGTTTTTGCGTACCATCCATAACCCTGCCGTAGAGGTCATTAGTGGTTCCGAAGTACGACCCTACAGTTTTCTAGCCCGATTGCCCAACCTTTCGTCACCATATCCAAGGGCACTTGAGTATATTTTTTCTTCACTTTAACTTTACGTATGCATTAGTGGGCACGCATCGTATAGGCAAATCAATTGTAAGTTGTTTTTCTACTAACCATTTACAACATATTTTGTGTGATTGATTTCCATTGACATATTTTCTCCATCATGTCGTCGTTATTTGATTTCATCGATATGGGTTTAAAATTAAAGTTAGAAGGTGATGAATTAACACAATGGAGTGAGAAGAAATACGCAGAATACCTACTTGTTCAGGAAAAAGCTGCCGAACGCGATGAAAGAGCAGCAGAAAGAGCTCTAAAACAAGCAGAAATGGCTGCAAAACAAGCTGAGGCAGAAACAGCCTTAAAACAGGCAGAAATTGAAAAAGCTGCCAAGCAAGCAGAGGCAGAAACAGCTCTAAAGCAAGCTGAGATAGACAGTGAACTTAAGAAAGCAGAAATAGCAGCTCAGAGTAAGAGAGAAGAACTTGAATTACAGTTGAAAATGAAACAACTCGACACTGAGACTGCAATGAATAAAGAATCAAAGAAATCTGAAAGACTGGAAAAAGAAAACCAGTATAAGAAGTACCAAGGTATCGTTCGTAACTATACCTCAGGGTGACTGCATAGCAGCCTTTACCCAAAATTTTGAGACATTAATGGAACATTACCAAGTTCCACTTTCGGAATGGAATATTTTATATATGAGGAGTCTATCTGGGGAACCTCTGAAAGTCATTGAAACCATCCCCAAAGACCTCAGAAAAGAGTACCATTACATTAAATCTAAAATAATGGCACATTTCATGTTAGATGAAGCAGGGTACAGAGAACAATTCAGTAAACTGAGTCCAAAATCAACTCAAACGTTCTCTGACTACCTCTGTTTAGTCCGAGACATTTTCAGCAAATGGACTTCATCAGCCAAAATTAACAAAAATTATGATAAATTAGAAGATCTCATTATTCGAGATAAAGTTATTTCTTCTATCCCAGCATCTTTTTCTAAGTTCTTGCAGGAGAATGAATGCACAAGTGTGGAAGAAATGGAAAGACGTGGGTCGGCCTATTATACGGCAAATAAACAGTGTTTTGCCACTGAAGCTACTGACAGTAACTGGGTAGCAGCAGCCAACTATGAGAAAAACTATAGTAGGCAAAAACCAAACAGGCCTACCTCTGAAAAATTTAGACATTGTGTTCATTGTAAAATGTCTCATTATTTGAACGAGATGTGCGATAAAAACCCAGGGTACCAAACATACTTGCAAAATATGGTAAACAGACAAGACAGAGAACGTAAATCGTTCAAAAGCTTACGTAAATGTTTTCTCTGCAAGGCTTACGGTCACCATCGCATGGATTGTAAAGGCAGGCATATGACCAACAAAGCCAATGCCGCCTTGTTCGATAGTTCAGCGTCAGAAGACGAAAATACAGAAAAACATCCTGTACATGCAGCACAGGCTTGTGATGCATTTAGTTCCAACACATGCACTGTCTGTAATACCTTCTTTGAAAATGGTATCTTAACATGCGGGCACGCCATCCCTATTGCTAATGAGGAAGGTAACTTAGTAATAGACTCAAAAGGCAAATTAGACATCTATCACGGGTATGTTAATGGCAAGTTTGCTACAGTACTTCGCGACACCGGGAGTACACTTATTGGCCTGAAAACAACATTCATAACGCCTACAGACTACACAGGTAGACACATCACATGTAGAACATTTTCAGGCAATATTGAAAAATATCCATTAGCTTGGGCATACATCGAAACACCATTCCTCACCGGGAAAGTAAAGGTCGCAGCACTTACAAACCCAGTGTGCGATATAATCATAGGAAATTTACCTGAGGTGAATGACAAACCTCATAACCATGACATAACATCACTATGTATTAATGATAACACATCACCACCAAATGTCATTGAAAATGTCATATCACCGGTTGAATGTATGTTAGCTAATGCAGCACTAAGTTCTCATCACATCATTGACGATATCATTCCATCATCATCTGATGTCATTGAGTGTGTGAACGCAGTAACAAGAGCTACTGCTAGAGTGCAAGATGATAGTAACCAAACTGAGGCTATTCAAATGCTTAGCCCAGAAGTACCACCTAGTGACTCTATGAAGGAAACATTCATAACAGCTCAAAAAGCTGATCCTTCACTGTCAAAGTATTTTGACCTGATCGGCAAAAAGGCAAGAGTAACCAAAAATGCTAAATGGCATTTTGCTTTATACAATGATATACTCACCAGGTACTACACCAAAGGTGACGTTACAACAAAGCAAACTGTGTTACCAACTACTTATCGCAAGCAAGCTTTACATCTTGCTCACGATATACCTTTTGCAGGTCATATGGCATATGTTAAAACCAGGTCAAGACTATTGACACAGTTTCATTGGCCAAAATTCTGTAATGACATAAAAACATATTGCAGAAGTTGTGATACATGCCAGAAACTGGTAAAGAAAGGTAAACACCCACAGGCAAAGTTACAAGTCACTGACTTAGCCAGTCGACCTTTTGAAAAATTATCAGTTGACATTGTGGGCCCTCTTAGTCATACAACTACTAGAGGGAATAAATACATTCTAACAATTATTGATCAATGTAGCCGCTGGCCGGAAGCTATTCCGCTAAAGAACATTACTGCCAACGACATCATGGAAGTGTTCTTCCATATTTTCTCCCGAATTGGGTTTCCAGATACTATCCAGTCTGATAGAGGCACTCAGTTTATCGCCGCATCCACTCAAGCTTTCACTAAAATGTTAGGAGTGAAGCAAGTCTTCAATACCCCCTATCATCCTCACTCGAGCGGGATTATAGAAAAGCTTAACGGGGATCTGAAGCACATGCTAGCCAAAGTAACTCAAGATCACCCCAATAACTGGGATGTATACTTACCAGCTGTCCTTTTTGCTTATCGCGAGGTACCACATTCTAGTACCGGTTTCTCTCCTTTTGAACTCATCTATGGTGCCAAACCACGCGGCCCATTAACAATTTATCACCAAATGTTAACTGATTCCACTCCAGTATTGAAACCCATATCATCATTTGTGTATGTAACATCATTGCGTGAAAGGATAATGAAATCATGTGAAATTGCTAAAAATGCACTAAAACTATCTGGTGCTACTTACAGACAGTACGCAGACAAAGGTAACAGGACTATAACATTGACAGCTGGACAGGACGTTCTACTACTACTACCTAGTGACAGACAGCTACTGACAGATTCTTGGCAGGGACCTTTTAAAGTGACAAGACAAATCTCACCTGTTGACTACGAAATCCTGATAAAAGACAAACACAAAATATTTCACATCAATATGCTAAGACCATACTACAACAGAGACAACGAACAAGACGATACGACAGCTTGCACCGTGATAATAGATCACGAAGATGACGATTCTAGCGACGAGATTCCAACACCTACATTAGACACGACAAACTGCTTGAAGGAGATCAAGATCAATCCAAACCTAAGTCAAGCAGAGACAAACAGTTGCAAACAGTTGATACAAGAGTACAACACCATCTTTTCAGACAACCCAGGACAAACAGAATTAGTACAGCATCACATCACACTCACATCAAACACACCCATAAGATGCAGACCATACACCATACCATTACATTACAAGGAACAACTACATCAGGAAATCATCAACTTAGAAAAAAACAACATCATCAGACGATCCCTATCAGACTTCTCTTCACCCATGGTCATTGTACGTAAAAAGGACAACACAATACGACTTTGCATTGATTACAGAAAACTGAACAAAATAACTGTTTTAGATCTTGAACCAATGGCAAATACGGACGATCTCCTGACAGAACTGACTGACGCTAAGTTCTTCACGACCCTTGACATGTCTAAAGGTTACTGGCAGATTAGCTGTACATGAAGACAGCAGACATCTAACAGCTTTCGCCACGCCTTGGGGACTGTACGAATGGTGCAAACTTCCATTTGGGCTAGTCAATGCCCCAGCCACATTTGTACGCATGACACGACTCCTCCTATCTGACATTCCTAATATCGTTTGCTATATTGACGACATCTGTGTCCATACAGAGACAATGACGGAACATATAAAGATACTGGAACAGACACTAGAACGTATCAGACAGCACGGACTGACAGTGAAGCCTTCAAAGGTGAGCATGGCTTACCAAGAGATATCATTTTTGGGGTACAGAATATCCAATGGCTTTGTCATGACAGACAACAAAATTGTCTCCAAAATTCTAAAACTGTCACTTCCAACAAATAAGAAACAAGTCCGCAGTTTGTTAGGACTTATTAATTATTACAGAAACTTTATTCCTGATTTTTCAGAGCTAACTGAGGTTTTTTCTAACTTACTAACCAAGAATAAACCCGAAAAAGTTGTAAACGATGAATGCCTACGAAATGCATTTGATAAAGTTTTGGCACACTTTTCTGATAAGAATTCACCTAATCTCATCCTTAAATTGCCCAACATTCGTTTACCTTTCAGATTGAGAACAGATGCTAGCTCCATTGCGATCGGTGCAGTCCTATTGCAGGAATACAACGACATCCTGCATCCCGTTTGTTTTCTATCAAGAAAACTAAGGCCCCGAGAGCGGGCATGGTCCATTCCGCAATTAGAAGCATTGGCCTTAGTAGAAAGTGTGACGAAGCTGTCCAGATATCTTCTAGGACGTCACTTTATCATCGAAACTGACAACAGTCCATTAAGGTATATAAATTCCGCAGTACCATCAAATAATATGATTGCTCGCTGGTCCTTAAAGCTTCAGAATTTCAGTTTTGAAGTTCGCCATATTCCCGGCAGAATGAATACAATCGCCGACCTTTTGTCCCGTTGTCCGACAGACCCAGTAAGCAATGTCTGAGTGCACTGTGTAATATTACACTCAGCCCAACACAGCCACCAATGTGTGAATTTTTTCCATTCACCTACTGTGTAAGGTCTATAATTAAAATTGTGATACGGTTTAGAAACCGACATGTATAATATACTTATTTTAAACAAGTCATGTAATGAGTGTAGTATAATTGTGTAGTGTGTGTTAGAAAGATAACAATATTAATTGTAAATATACACCAAGAACAATGTCACAGACGCTTAACCACTTACCAGAAGCGAACTTTACCATTGTGACATCTGTGAGTGATTTTCTTCACCGTGATATTTTAACATGTGCAAATGTGGACCGAACATTGACTCCTACACCACCTCTGCAGCGAATTTAATCCAAATTGTTCGACGTTTGAACATCAGAAATAAGAACAGTCGATCTTTATCCAGAAGTTGTGAACACATCGGAAATAAGAACATTCCATCATAATCCGTTGTGATACTATAACATCAGACACGAACTGTGAGAACATTTTACTATCCGTTCCGAAATAAAACCGGATCATTTGTGTTCAGACAGTGTAACATCAACCAAATTTTGCGTTTCGTATATATTTCCGGTGTAATTTAAAAAGTCTAGCAAAATTAGCAGACGACATACAAAATTTCAAAAATTTATGACACTTGTAAAATCCTTTTGAATCTATAAAATATAATATACCAATTTGGTACTTATTTATTTTGATTAGTGTAATCTTAGAATCATATCTTGATTAATGTATTCATATTACCGACTTTTTCTCGTTAATATGAAGAAACGTCAAGCAATGACGCTAAGAAATTAAATAATTATGATAATGTATGGAATTTCTTGAATGTCAAAATTACTTCCCTTGCATTTGTGAATTACATCAAGGGCCATAATTTGAAACATATTCATTAATGTATATTGTATAGATAGACATTTTGTTGCTCAAATAGTTGGCACAGCAGGTAGGCGTCCACCAAGCATGTCATAGAGCTGCCAACATTGCAAACCAACATAAGAGCTCCTGACCAAATGAGGGCAGAGTTTAAGTGTTTAATACGACTAAATACAAAGCCGTATTTCAGTCTGGCTAGATGGTTGTTGCAAAACAATCATATTATTACGTTTTTTTCAAATAGCTGCGAGGTAGATGCGTGAAGCTGGTGCTACTGATCTGACTGGGTATTATTGCAATGAAGGTAACCAGGCATCAGGGGGATGAAACCTGAATTGTGTTAAAAGTTGTACTTCATTTGTCATTTCAATGCAACTTACATTTTTTTTGTATATATTTCTATGCCTTATATGTATTTTCATGCATAACACTGGGAAAAAGTAGTCTCTGACATGAAATTAACACTACCCCAGTATATACATACATCATGAATGAAAGATGGCATCTTTCATTGAGGTACCCGGGGAGAATGTCAGAGCCTAGCTACGCAGCAACATCGTTACGGCACCCGGCGGACAAGAGTTGTCGGCTGGCGAGATTCTTACCTGACACGCGACCAGCGCTGACGACAGACGCACGCAAAGCCACGTGACCCCACCAGAGGCAGTGGGCAGTGTGCGTGATAATCTCAGACCAAGCTGGGACAGGACTCTGAACGGACGTGTGTGTCGAGAGCAAGGCGTTTGTGTGAATCTCCGTGGTTGTGAGCTGAACGACTGATATCGTGAGCGTCAGACCTATGAGCTGTATTGTGGTTGTGAGTTATATGTTGTACATTGCTGTAATTATCGTTATGTATTTAATGTGGCAATAAATCCATAGAACTTGTGTTGCTGTGTCTTACGTCGAATCACGTTGTACTTGTACTGTCTCACATGTGTTAGCCAACGAGCCTAATAGAAGATCCTGACAGTTACATTCACTTTGCTGTTCCGTTCGGGTGTATCATGTTTCTTAATAATAGCCATTACTTCTGTTTGTGTGTTATTCAAACACGAATTCTTTATTTGGTTGGTATTGTATGAATTAGTGATCCTTGATCAACAACAGCAAAAATACTGCTAGTTATCTTCTTTAATTTCAACCGACGTGTATAATGTTCAATGAATAATACATTCAAAATAAACGTTTTTGCGAACAACATAAGATTAAGAGCCGCAGATTAAAACTGTGATGGCGACATGCGTAGTATTGGGTGGGTAAATGCAACTGTTTTGTCTGTCTCTCAGTCAGCTCAGAGGGTACTTGAAACATGTTGATGATATTACATTAAGCTAGTTGCATATCTTTCACATGATGCTGCAATCAATCCCAGCACACACACACACACACACACACACACACACACACACATACACACGCACACACATAAATATACACACACAGCGTACTCACTTCAAAACCTGGCATTCCTTCAAAATCGTTTGTTTTGAAGAATACAGTAGATCGTCTGTTTTCCGGAAGTATGTGAGAAATATGTTGCCCAGTCATCCAATCGCCACACAAAGTGACCCCGTGGATACAGAGGGAGTCCAGACTACAGTCACGTGCGAATTCCACACTAATGTTTCTGAAAGAGAAAAGAAACGCGGCATACATTGACGTGCTGCTTAGAACAAGAATATGTTGCTGTGTGTTTGCTCTCTTTCTGTTTGCAATCTAGCTGTATGACAAAGTCATGATAAACAATATCATGTGGATTCCTGACAACTCAACTCAACACAATTGAAGTCAGAACGCTGTTGACAGACATGATCAACAATGCCATGCACCATTGACCATACGGAATACGAAGAAGCAATGGCTGATTCTATTTTCTGGATATATGTTTTTATGCCATATGTTTTTAATCTGCCACACAGCCAATGAATAGTACGCAGGCAACGGCAAACTGTATTTAAAAATGGGGCGACTATATTGCAGGTTCCACTAGCCTCATTTCTTGAAAATGTGTGATGACTATATATGCTGAAGACATGAGGATAACTGAATGAATTACAACTGTTAAGGCATTTGGCGTGTATCAGGAAGTATCACTAGAGGTTTTATAGAATAAGTCAGGCTGTGTAGACAGTTGTGTTAATGTATGACATGTAGTAATTTTCTATATATTTCATATTATTACCGATGGGTTAAATGGTAATCAGAGGACTAAACAGTTAAACGTCAGGACAATTTAACGGTCAATATAACTTATGTGATTGGCAAGTCTAATTAAATTGTTTACACATGTCGAAGGAGATGAATACCTGGGAAAGATAAATATGGGTCAGATGTATTGGGCAGAGAGGAAGACCAAAGTGTAAATGGATTCATGATGTGAAGAATAATAAATACATGTCAGCAACAGATGTAGGGCTCTAGCTTAGCATTAAGTGAGTTAAATGCAAGATGATGCACTTAAATGCATCTAGTTATTTAACTGATATAGCTCGGTCTCCTTCCTCGGAGCAGCCAACCACCTGGAAAAACCGTGGCACAGTCCACGAACTCCGACGTCAACCCCCGAGACTTTCCGGAAAAAAAAACAATAAACAAAAAAAACACACAAAAAAAGTTTCCTCCCGAGCCGAATGACGAACCCCCCCCCCCCCCCCCCCACCCCCTCCCCCAAAAAGAGTAAACCGGAAACACTTTACTCTGAGGACGAGACCATTGGCGCAAAGTCTTGCCCACGGAGACCACCCACACGTCTGGCTTATGATAGAAATCTGGAGAGAGAGAAAGAGAGTTATAGAGACTATGTCTGCACAGAACATAGAGCACGCCAAGTGATGATAATGATGATGAAGATTTCAAGACGGTCTTCATCAAAGACAACTGAACAAAGTCACATTTGGTCATGATACCGTGCTTAAACAGCGCAAGAGAAGCGCCTTGTTGTACGCCTACCGACGCGCTGTCACATGATGCTATATCCATATTTCTGTAGATAAATCAGCAGTGGGTGTGTAATGTGGTGAACATCAACAAATCATTTCTGAGAAACTATTCATCAAACACTGATTTCACCTCACTCCGGCAAAGTCAAAATCTGCTGCCTCAAGTCTAGAAGCTGTCTGTGTTGATTACGGAAGCAGCAACATCCTGCCTTGTTTATTCCTGCTGCTGTCAAGCTGGGTCCCTGGTTCATTCAGTCACAAGAGCAAACGGTCGTTCAGTGGAGTGGGGCAAATATATCTACGGACATCTCGATTATGTGCTGATACGTGCAGCAATAGATATGCACACACATACAATACTACATTGTCTGATAAATAGTAGATGGCTCAACCCCAAAGAGATCAAGGATCCAGAGTTCCTCTTTCTCAATTTAATCCTGCCCGTTAAACTTAATTTAGCTGTTATTGGCTCAATGATTTAAAACCATTAAATAGAGTTTTGGAGAACCAAGGAATACTTCCAGAAAAACAATGAAATGTTTACTGAGTATCCCAAATGTCCTTAGGGGTGGTTCCTTGCCTCTCCCTACCAACTAAATAATTAATCTAGGGTAATTGCATACAACAATTTTACTATGGCAAGAGAACTCTCAAATAAGAAAATAACCAGTAATGTTCATCATTTATTATATCTATATAAATGAAGTTGGTGCATATACATGTAATGACATACAACAATCAATGCAGTACAATTACCAGATTATCTACATATGTATTTATAACTAATTATCTATCTCCTGGCTGTGTCACTGTATCATACATGGTCCTCAGAGTGGCATCCGTTCTTAATTATAACTATTGGGTCTCTTCTGCTGGCCTAATCTGTGAAAAGAAACTGGGTACACCCTGGTTGGTTTCCCATCCAGTTCTTGGGTCTTGGTAGCCTACAGTGTATAATATTCTGGAGAGTTCTTTTATTTTTTCCCCCGGTTTTATTTAATCTTTTGGCTCACTGTGTGGTCTTCCACACCATACCTAGGAAAAAGGATATTTAATACATGTCCTGGAAAGGTGGTGAAAATTGGCAGGCAGTTGCTGTGGAATAGTATTTTGCTCACTGTCTCAGCTGCCTCACTCATGTAAGTGGTTACTGCATTTAGTCAAGCGGCTACAACTACTTTCACAAAGTGCTGCATTCACAAAGTCATGTCTGGATAATGACCGCTACCTGAAATTTTAGCGTCCATCATAAATCTAAAATTATCAGCATTATGAACATCAGAACTGAAATGTTCTATACTCTTCTCAAAACCGTCACAAAGAAAATACCTACAAGAATTGTGATCCTAGGAAAATAAACAGTGACAGGTAAAGAGTATTGGTGCTCTCAAATAGTTATCCACAACATAATGGGTTGCTCTCCATTCCATCTTCCATTATATGGTGAACACGTTTTTAGACTAGCAGATGTGCAGTTTCATCTTCTTCTATGCCTGTCCTCAGGTCTATAGTTTAAGTAATACCTTGAGTGATTTGGAATTTGACAATTATGTACTTATATTACAATGGGGACTGCATTTTAAAAGCACTTAATTTATGAGACCCCTATTCCTGAATATAAAAAGATGTAGAGAACAAAACTAGGTATTGAAGATACCTAGTTTTGTTCTCTACATCTTTTTATATTCAGGAATAGGGGTCTCATAAATTAAGTGCTTTTAAAATGCAGTCCCCATTGTAATGAGTGTTTGATTATAAGCAATATAAGTACATTATGCTATCCATTCTTGTACAGTAGTCGGGTGACTTCTCTTTTTAGTCCAACGTTTTACGGATAGTATATTCCCCCCTCTTCACCGTCTCTATACTAAGATTGCACTTTACCTATCCGCATCATCATGCTTAATATAATCATTCTCATCATCATCATGATTACATTATTATCATTACCATCATCATCATGCTCATTATAATCATTACATCATCATCATGATTACATTATTATCATTACCATCATCATTCATACTGGCATGTAAGATAAGTAGCTAGACTTATGTGATTTCCCAATGATAACGTTAAATGTTAACAACATTGAAATCACAATGAGATCTCACCCATTCATCAGACACAATCATATCTGTATGGATGACAATCATGCATATGAAAGTGCTTTATCCCTGATAAATTCACAGGTTCCATAACAATAATATTACAATTTAATCTCATCCCTCATCAGAAATTATAATATTTCCTGATTGATAATTAATCATTCATACTGAGATGGTTTACAAATGATACATTCACATATGTTTATAATAATGAATCACACATGACAGAGATTTATGTGATCATTTGACATAATTATGAGATTCTTAAAGGATATTTCCTCATGTGTAGCAATAATGAAAATACACAGGAGTCCCCATATTGTATCATGCATTTATGTGATCTCTTCATTCTAAATTCATGCATTATGAATCTTAACCATTCTAGCATGCCGGTTGACTAAGTATTATTGTGTGGCACAAACATTAATTCCATATGTTTACAACATTGAAAATACATTTGACTCACCGCATGGGTGCTTTACTCAACACAAAATTATGATCCCTATAGAATCTATTTGGGTCTCACTTGCTCATAAAATACCAGAAAACTATTTGTTTGCCCGTGTGCTCATGTCAAAATTTAATCTACTGACTAATTACACATTACACTAACTTTTCTTTCAGTGCTGGCACATGTAAACTAGTTTTAAATCCTAAGTTATTCACCACTCTAAATCATTACTGAATGAGTTGACTACTTAAGAAATATGTTTACAACCTGTGTCTAATGTTTATACATTAACTAAGATGTTTAGCTGGGATAAAATAAATATTTTTACTTTTCTCCTAATGTACAGTTTATATTATGACTATGATAACTGAGTATAATATTATTTAGTTTCTACTAGATTAATTTTTTAAGAACTCACCATTCTAAATCATTGTAGATTGGGTTTCTTAAGAAATAAATGTACAACTTAGACTAATGTTATACATTAAATCAGTTGTTTACTTTGGGAGAAGATGAAACTCACTATGGTTATTCTTAATGAATAGTTTATCTATAAACTGTAACAGTTAAATTAACTTCTTAAGAACTCACCACACGTGTTCAACAAGTCGACTTACCAACTCTTCTTCTGGGAAAAGGACTCACAACTAATCTAAAATTTAAAATAAATTAAATATGGTGTTTACCTTCTTTATCAGAATGACGTCCACATAGTTCGGCGACTGGTTTCAGAGTCTGATTTCGATGACTTTGTTGGCTTAGGCTTTCGTCCTCTTAGTAATCAAACTATGTTTTATTGTACTATTTGTTTGGGAAGGAGCACTCACTCCAGCATCTGCATTTGATCTTCCTGCCTCGTGTGTGTGTGGGTTGGTGGAAAAAAAAACAGACTGTGTTCCGGTTGTTCACTGCTATTTGTACAGTACCTTTTCCAGGTATATTAAATCTTAGATCGTATAATTGTGGAACAAACAATCCTGTTGTGGTGTTCAGGCTTTAAATGTCGACGGGAAATTACAGCATGTTACGTTTTTGAAAATAAAGTATATCACATATATATCATATACAATCATATTCGGTCATTTGTTTTAAAATCCAGTATGCTCCGATGATGTTCAAACATGAGCATGAGCGCCGTGCTGGTGTATCCACAACAAACCTCTCGGCTTGCAATGGAGAACTTACTTGAAGTGAAATGTTAAAATCACGGGCTCATTTCCAGACTCGAGGACTAGTAAACAGTTGATGTTGTTTGGGTAATCACCAATACCATAGTTAGGGCTGTGAATGATGAATGGCGGGCTGGCAGGGTTGAGTTTCACAACATTAGACCCATCTGTATGGCACAATGTGAAGTTTTGGTATTTCTGCAGAATAGATAGTACAAATCTCTTATAATTGATCTTTCAAATTATCTTGGCTGTGCAGTGGAGATAACCATTACGTCTGACTTACAAAATGCATCTATACTCTACGAATCGGTTGCTGAATTTATATTTTCTGAAGCACATTATGTGCGTAATGTTATGTTCATATGCTTTCTTCTCTGATAGTTTTCAATACAAAAGAAATATATTGGCACCACAACTACTTAGTGTTTGTTTATATATATATATATATATATATATATATATATATATATATATATATATATATATATATATATATATATATATATATACTTCTATATATATATATATATATATATATAGAAGTATATATATATATATATATATATATATATATATATATATATATATATATATATATATATATATACACTAGCTGACCCGGCCCGGCTTCGCCCAGGCCCTGGAGGGGATCTATCTATCTATCAGTCAGTCTATCTGCTTGTTTGTCTGTCTGGCTGGCTGACCCGGCCCGGCTTCACCCAGTCCCTGGTGGGGAGCATCTCATTTAATTCATATAAGTAGTCATATAAGCTCTCCCGTTCCCGACTATCTGTCTGTCTGTCTATCTGACCGGGCCCGGCTTCACCCAGTCCCTGGTGGGGAGCATCTAATTTAATTCATATACGTAGTCATATAAGCTCTCCCGTTCCCGACTATCTGTTTGTCTCTCTGTCCCGGCCCGGCTTCACCCAGTCCTTGGTGGGGAGCATCTAATTTAATTCATATACGTAGTCATATAAGCTCTCCCGTTCCCGACTGTCTGTATGTCTGTCTATCTGTCTGTCCCGGCCCGGCTTCACCCAGTCCCTGGTGGGGAGCATCTAATTTAATTCATATAAGTAGTCATATAAGCTCTCCCGTTCCCGACTATCTGTCTGTCTATCTGTCTGACTGGTTTCGCCCAGCTTTTGGCGCACAGTAACTTAAAAGAATGTCCTTCCACACACCATTCAATGAAAACTGTAGAAAAAGATGGGTTAAAATGTTATGCATAATGCATTATTTTTATGCCAACTGTAAAAATACCTTAAAGATTATATCATTATTTAATATAACTCATATGCCTAAAAATAACTATAGACAAAGAGTGTAACAATAGTGCAGGAAAGTCCAACAATATGACTATAAAGTAGAAATTTTATTAAAAGTTATGCCCCTTGAAATAACTTTTCTAGAGTGAAGTGCCCCTGCTATATAGACATTATATAATGAAAATGGAAAAGTAAATGTTATTAAATAAGTAGAAGATTTTACATTCAGAAATTATTATAGTCGGTTGCACAGGAATGAAAGGAAGACGTGTAGAAAAAAGATGTACCGTTATCGAACGCATCCAAATCCACAAACCCACAAACAAACAAACATACAGTCTCTTTTATAGATATAGATATCATATGCCATGCCGATAAGCGTGGACGGTCATGTGTTGCTATCTCACTCGATCACCAGAGTCGTGGTTCAGCTCCATGTTCCTGTCTCGACCAAGCCACGTAACCAAGCCTTCCAAGTATTTACTTCTCGGTCTTTCCTTTGGTTTCATCCATTCGATCTTGCCAGTTGTAACCAAGTTCTCTAAGAAGTTTCTTCGCATAACATGAAAAACAGTTTGTGACTATCTACGTCTACTGACTCTAATCAGATGGCGAACTTCATTTGTTTCTTATACATACATACATACATACATACATACATACATACATACATACATACATACATACATACATACATACATACATACATACATACATACATGCTTACATGCATGCTTACATACATACATACATTCATGCACGCACGCACGCACGCAGGCAGGCAGGAAGGCAGGCAGGCAGGCAGGCAGACAGACAGACAGACAGGCAGACAGACAGACAGACACATATGCACCAACGCACGCACGCACGCAGGCAGGCAGACAAGCAAGCAAACATATTATCGGCAGGCACACATGAAGATATGCATATACATACATTCATATAGACTGTCATATATATATATATTCACACACACACACACAACCACACACGCACACACGTATTCTCACTCATACTTACACTCAATTTGTCAGGTTCAATGAGTCCTTTAGTTGTGTACATCGTTTGCGAAGCGGAACATCTATCCACATATGACATCCCAGGAATATACGTAGATCGCTCTTCTATTATTTTGTCGAGGAATGGTATGACGAATGGTATGACGAAGCCTATACCTTGTACCGTTTCAAGTGAGACAGCCCTTCTTGGTGTCACATATATCTAGTGAAAGCATGGAGTGACATCAGTCTGGCAAAGATTATACTGCCGATGGAAAAGTAAAATGGTTACATAACAATGATACATAACAGTGATACTCTGTACCGTAAGTGAAAAAATAAACAAGAAACTAGGTTATTGTCTAAGAAGTAAATGTAGATCAGAGGTTACAGATTAATAACGTGGGCAGCAGTGATTGAATTGAGACAGGTGCCATGGGTCAAATTATAATTCATGGCATAGGGAAAGAGTGTCACTCGGAAGGACGTGACAAGCGTGACATTAGGTCATGAGCGGGCACTCCGAGATTACCACCGGAGCGAACACACGTGATCGCGAATATGACAAAGGATTCGAGCTCGAGAGTTTGGTCGTGATCGGACGCACCTCGTTAGAGAAGGTGGCAACGGCCACACATTGTGCCGCCACATTAGTAATTGTGTAGAAATGTGGTGTAGATTTGTGATACTATGTTGTATAATTGTGTGCGCAATTGCGAGTAACTATGTAACGTGTTTTGAGGAATAGATCGTCAAAAAAAAAAAAAAACAACCCGCGCTAGCGTTGAGTTGTTGAATGACAACTGACATTAAATTTAAAGTTAACAACCATTGAAGTGGGGCCGCATAGTTAAATGCAAAGTCTTTGATGCGACAGTAAGCAGAGTCCATAACTAACCTCGGGAATGATATGATGATGATGATGAATGAATCAGTTTACAACTAGGCATCAGATACTCCTAGGCATCAGATATTATTCAGCTCAGCAAAACACACCACAGGTCGGACTTTGGTTAACGGGAACTTCAAAAACCATTCTAGACGATCATTCGCTTGGGCAAGTCCTGACTACAATATCAGCAATCAAACTGACTGCATGTTGATTCAAAAGAGATTCAGAAGCAACTTTTTTTTTTTTAAATTCCCATATCCTTTTGCAGGATATCGCTGTCAACAGCAGCATATGTCAGCTGTCTGTTGATTTCTTGGCAAGATTACGCTCAGTAGTTTGCCATTGCTTTCTGCGCGGCCGGCTCAGTTATCCCGCAAGTCACCAGCGGGGGACGAACTGATCCCAGATCTCGCCCGCTACGAGACTCTGCGTGATAAACGGGATTACGGAGAAAGTGGTGTAACCCCTCGGCTAGAGAGAGACCGGCAGAAGCAATTTAGTTGCTGCAAAATCTAGACCAGGAGATTGCTGTCATAGCCAGTATGTGCAAGTTATAGGACAGGCGAGGTCTTAATTTAAGAAAATAACGAAGACACTAAAGAACAGAAAGTTATTTACAGTATTTCTTACAAAAGCAATAAATCATAGATAGTTACAGTGTTCCTTTACAGCACATATATAATTCCGTGGTGATAATGCAGCATACTGAAGAATAATTGGATATGTTGCGGGAATCAACCCAACAGACTTCAAAAGAAATCATTAAACTTAAACATAGAATCGCGAGAAAGTAAATTGATGGCTGATATAATTCTGCAGACGATGAATGAATGAAGAGAAAAATGTCCATGTAAAGAAGAATATAATAGAGCACATACTGAAGTAGTAAAAAAAAATGAAGAGGTCAAACTAATCTGACGGAATAAAACATACTTGTAATTAATAGTTAGTAAACAAATTATGACATATTACATAGAAGCCGTATAATATGGCTGTGAAATAGAAATATTCAATGAGCAACAAATCAAAATCACTAGAAGATTTAGCGGTGTGATTTAAAAGATAATGCTGAAAATTCCTGATAAAGTCTGACTGTGTCATTTACCTGTTTTGATGGAGACTAAGGCTCAAGTACATCGCATTGCAAACAACATAATGAGGCCGTCATAAATTTTTTCACACATCATGAGAAGATGCACACTAGAACATGTTAAAACAATTGGAGATATTTGTGGACAGAAAGATAGAGGGAGACAACGAGAGAAATTGCTTGAGATTTTTGGAATGGCACGGCACGGTATCAGCAAGCGAATGGTCACTGTCACAAAATGAAACCGTGTGTTTATCCGGTTGATTATTACAGAGGATTTTCGGATTAAGCGGACGATCGACCAGCGACATCTATTTGTACTAACAGAGTAAACACAGCTGTACAGGTTACATCGTGTCAGCCCATATACACATTTGGTGGTGAGTGAGAATGAGTGGTCACACCGAGTTGGCAGTTCATTAACAGTTGGAATCACATATATTGTCACCACAGAACAGAAGATTGACAAGTTTGTCAACATTTGAATGCAGATGGAAGCCGTGAGATCACAGGGGCAGATGTAAAACGGAAGTACCTAGTAGGGAAAACAGTGCATCTGTCAATTCTTGGTTTCCGGAACATCAAGATGATTGGCAGCTTGGTATCGAAACTCTTTGTTGGGAGTTTACAGAAACTAGCTGGCTTGTTTTGAGAATCTAGGCAATTACTGACAACTTTGACAGGATTTAAGCCAGGAAAATAGTTCTTGACAGGGGATGATTTGCCACTGTGCCACCTGTGTGGGGGAGTAAAGGATAACGTCACGTGGACAACTTTGGTAGTTTGCCATATAAACTCGAGTTGAGATCAACTAGGGTGGACTTGAATAATGCTCTAGTCAAGAGTGCCAGGGCACTGCAGTGCCAGTGGAAATAATATCTACCGTGTGTTAATTAGTGACTTAATTTTACACGTGCCTATATGGCAGATGTAGATATGATTTATAGGACTGCAGTAGTGCCATTTAAGGTATAACCTATTATAATATATTCGTTATAATTACTTTAGGCAGTAGCCTTGTTAAACTATAGTGTGATGATTAGCACTGTTAGTGGAAACTAGCTAGAGTAGTGAAGTGATACTTGGCTCTGTTAGCTAGAATAGATTAGTGAAGTGTTGATAAGCTTTACTAGTTGAGTAATGAAGGATAATTGGGATCTTCCCGTAGGTGTCCCTGGTGGGCGGGGTTCCGCATTCTGTTTGGTGATTTTTTCTTTGTCATAGCCTGATTCGACTCTAGGTGGGTAGCTAATCTGCTCTATGACTAAGTCTAGTTAGCTAAAGATCATTAAGCAAGGTGATAGGCTTACACTCAGCCGAAGGGATCAGTGACTAGTACTATCACCAGATGTGTTGTTTCTATCCTAGGTTCCCTACCAGATCCAAGGAAACTCTACAAGTTTTGGGAAAGAATTAAAAACCCATTCGGAAGAACACCCGTTCAACCATCAATAAAGTGCAGACAGAACGTAACTGAAAGCTAAAAGCAGGTTGATTCACCAAAGTGAGTGATGCATACTGATGCACCACACAGCATCAGACAGTAGTAACGAACCGAGAACCGGCTAAGAGTACCTAGTGTTAGTACAGTAACAATTAACATTAGTAATTAGCACTGAATGGTTCGATGTGCAACGAGGATGATCTATCGACTAACTAACTAACTAACTAACTGCGTACACACTGCAAAAGACTTGTGCAGTTTGTTTAGGAACATTAGGAACGGACATTGTGTAGAGTGTAACCGGTCCCTGATTAACTCTTAATACCACCGGTGTCTATTTCGGATGTTCATGAAATTGGATTACCAGAGGTCTACAGAGGCAAAGCATTATCCGGCAAGATGGTTCCGGCAACGGGTGAGACGTACTTGTTCTGACGTAACGTGGTGTGGTCTATCTTTGCTGTGATCAGCTGACTGAGTTGATGTCTGAGAGACAGAGTCTACACACTTTATAGAACACGTCACACATTTTCTTCGCATACACGTCTCATACACGTTACACTTTTATTTTAATAAATTAATCTTTATTAATTTCTAGAAGCAAGAGTTGTTGAGTATGTGCATTGGGGAAGTATGAGAAGGGGGCATAGTACGACAGTGTGAGAGTGATAGGAAAAGGTGTCCATAGGCTGATGGAGTGTGTTGGACGGAAGCTGGTGGATTCTCCAGAATATTGAGGGGAAAAAAATAATATTATAATGTGGGTGTCGGATCTCCTCACTCCAGGGACGACACTTTAAAGGAGGACACGACAGTCACAATGGTTTGAGATCCCGTAATGTAGATAATCATAATCATTCACGCCAGGCGCCAAGGCACACGATGATACGCGGGCGAGTGAATAAGTAAGTCATACAGTTCAGTGGGGTGGCAGGTAAATGTAGTTGACGTTTTCTACAGGTGTTGTTAGGTGACAGCAACATCAAACTTTATATTCCCGTTCGTCAAGTGGCACTGGGTGTCGTTTGCGCATGCGCAGCGCATACACAAAATGGCGACTGTACTTACGGGGTGTGTACAAACAAAAAGCAACGTGCTGTTGTGAGTTTTTTTGGGTCTTTTTGGGTGGGCAAAATGACTGCCTGCATAGACCATGCATAAGGAAATGCTTCCTGTTTATGCTGAAGAATGTTTGTCCCGTTAAGCGGTGCACAGCTGGGTAGAAAAATATTCTCAAGGACGCTCTAAAATTGTTGAAGAAATCCAATCTGGTCAATCTGTTGAGGTTGCAACAGAAGCATCCGTATAGCGGGTGGAGGAGATGATTAGAGGTGACAGGCTCTGCACGATAGACTCTGTAGCATCTGCAATAGGGTGTTCACGTGTTTCAGCATACAGAATAATGCATGTTCGATTGAAATTTAAGAAAGTGTGCTCAAGGTGGGTACCCAGACAATTGAAGGAGGAACACAAAATGAACCGATGTTCATCAAGCCTGCCCTTGCATCATCTCTGTCGATACGAACATGAAGGAGAAGACATTCTTAATATGATTGTTACTGGGGACGAATCTTGGGTGCATCACTACCAGCCCGAATCAAAGTGTGCTTCAATTCAATGGAAACATCCTTCATCGCCTTGTATCCCAAAAATTAAGGTTACGCCATCAGCAGGGAAGGTTATGCTGACAGTGTTCTGGGATTGTCAATGAGTGCTTTTAACCAATTTCAAGAAGAATGATGACAATTCGAAGTGTGAATCGTACTGTGAAGTTCTATCAATGCTTCATGATGTAATTTGAAGAAAATGTCCAGACCTGCTGACTAGAGAAGTGTTTCTTCTTCATGACAATGCGAGACCATATACGACTCGATTAACTCAGGAGAAAATTAACCATTTAAGGTGGGAAGTTCTGGAACATCCGCCTTACAGCCCCGACTTAGCTCCACGCGATTTCTACCTAATTGGTCCACTGAAATTCCACCGTGGCTGGAGACATTTCGCGAATGAAGCCGAAGTTGAATTTGAAGTGAAAACGTGGCTTAAAAAACAGAGCACACAGTTCTAAGCAGTCGGTTTGGGAGGACTAATAAATCGATGAGATAAATGCATCAATGTTGGTGGAATTTATGCTGAGAAATAAAGGGATAGTATATGTATAAAAATAAACTGGTTTCCAGTTGTCATATTATTTAGTTATTTTTATACAGCCTTTTATGACTTATTTAATGAATTCCCCACGTTTATTGTTTTTATGAAGTGCCATATGCACGAGGAGGGAGGGAGGATCCGTTCTATCTGTGCAAGCAGCTTGGAGATCATACTATAATTAATCAATAACAGTTTGAGTTGGTGTACAGTGACAATAATTCTGGAAAATTAGCTGATGGCATAATGTAAATAATCAGGGATGTAAGTTGGTTTTCATCTGTGAAAACTGAACTTGTTACAAGACAACAAATTATATATTTGTGTGCCTATATATGAATATACTAGAGGACCCGGCTTGGCTTCGCCCAGCCCCTGGTGGGGATCTATCTATCTATCTATCTATCTATCTATCTATCTATCTATCTATCTATCTATCTATCTATCTATCTATCTATCTATCTATCTATCTATCTATCTATCTATCTATCTATCTATCTATCTATCTATCTATCTATCTATCTATCTATCTATCTATCTATCTGTATGGCTGTCTGCCTGTCTGTCTGTCTGTCTGTCTGTCGGTCTGTCTGTCTGTCTGTCTGTCTATCTGTCTATCTATCTATCTATCAACCTACCTACCTATATATCTATCTATCTAAATAACTATCTATCTGTCTGTGTGTCTGTCTGTCTGTCTGTCTGTCCCGGCCCGGCTTCGCCACGCTCCTGGTGGGGAGCAACTGATTTAATTCATTTAAGTAGTCATATTATCTCCCGTTCCCGTTCCCTACTATCTGTCTGTCTGACTGTCTATCTGTCTGTCTGTGTTTCTGTCTGCCTGTCTGTCTGACCCGGCCCGGCTTCACCCAGTCCCTGGTGGGGGGCATCTCATTTAATTCATATAAGTAGTCATATAAGCTTCCGTTCCTGACTATCTGTCTGTCTGTCTGTCTGACCCGGCTTCGCCCAGCCCCTGGTGGGGAGAATCTAATTTAATTCATATAATTAGTCATATAAGCTCCCGTTCCCTACTATCTATCTATCTATCTATCTATCTATCTATCTATCTATCTATCTATCTATCTATCTATCTATCTATCTATCTATCTATCTATCTATCTATCTATCTATCTATCTATCTATTTATCTATCTATCTATCTATCTATATATCTATCTGTCTGTCTGTCTGTCTGTCTGTCTGTCTGTCTGTCTGTCTGTCTGTCTGTCTATCTCAGTCGTATCCATTACTGGACATCAACAACCGACGCAAGCAAGCTATAATAAACAAGAACACAAGAAAGACAACAGTGACCAGTGGCAACAACAGTCCAAGCGGTCACGCCAACAGCGTGAAATAACCATAGATCACAGTGCAAAACATGTCGTCATTGGAGACTCCCTGCTGAAGGGAATCTATAGCGATCGCATGTCATCTTCTGACAGCGAATCAACTTTAATCTACCCTGTACCAGGCGCTGACATTGACAGGCTGACCGCAACACTGCGAAAATTCCAAGTGAACGAGGGAATTAGGAGAGTAACTGACAATATTGGAGTCAATGACATGATGGATAATAAAATCATCAGCACCTCACAACTAGCTACCTTGGAGGTGCTGTTGCGAAATAAATCTCCTAAATCATCTTTGTTTATTTCATCTACCATTCCACCATGTTACGGGTTCCAGCGTCGTACTGCCGATGCTGCCAATTTAACGTTATATAAATTTTGTAAAAATAATAACATGAATTTCATTAATAACACCCCGTACTTTACGTCACCATCCGGGGCTCCTAAGAAAAAACTATACAGGGATCAAATGCATTGTTCCAAGCTAGGAAGTAGCTTCCTAGCGAAGAACATAAAATATCCCGAACGTGCACAACAACCAGCACTAGCTACAGGAGTAAACCGAACTTCACCTCCGGCAACAGCCATCTCACAGTGTTCAGAAAACACTCCATCTCTTCCCACACCACCATTGCCTGTACCTCAGGAACACAATGCCGTGAATAGCAACCCAGGCTCCAATCCAAATGTTGCTAGCTATGATGATGTGTTTCCTATCTTGCCAGTAAAACAGTCTCCCTCGATCACGTCAAAGGAGACACCGTTAAAAAATGGTCCTGTGCCCCCGATGCCAGCTTCCAATGTAGGCACTTCCAGTGACACTCATAGCAGTCCCTCGCTGGATGGTAATCTACACTCTTATGAGTGGAACAATCAACTTCAGCAGCTAATGCGGTACAATCCTGCAGCCCTGCACCAAGCATTCATGATATCACTCCTGCAGAGACATTTTCCTACCCCATCTAACAGCCATAACTACTTCTAAATAAAGTTTCAAAATCCTTGCAATTTTTATACCACAAGAGACATCTTCCTGTTAGCTTGTAATGTTCGCAAATCACGATCAGTGGCTCAACAAAAATGGTCTTTATATAGGCCATCTCAACATCTTTCATCTGCTCAACAAATTACCTGAGCTCTCAGTAATACAGTCCAAACAGTTCCATGTGTTTCGAATCACAGAAAGTCGTCTTAACGACAAATTAACCGACTCCGAAATCTCACTTAAGGGGTTTACAGTAATTCGGAAAGATGCAAATCGAAAATTAGAGACAGGTATTGCTGTATACTTTTTCCAATTCCCTCAACTGTTCCCGTAGAAGGGATCTCGAGACATTAGGGATAGAATGTGTTTGGTTAGAGGTGAAGCCAGCCAGCCAGCCAACAACCGTTTCTCATTGGATACCTATATAGGAATCCTTGTGCCGGGTACAGCTGGTATGATTGCTTCACTACAATGATGGATAGAGTGTTTACGGCAGGTAGAGAAGTTATGATACTAGGTGACTTCAACATAGATATTAGTAAATCCAACCAGACACGGGACGATATCACTCTTTCTTACAATTTCAAACAACTAATAAACCGTCCCACAAGGGTTACTGACACTTCCTCAACTATAATTGATCATATATACGTTACTTGTCCAGATAATATTATTGAATGTCCTGTTCCTGTTAGCACAGTTAGTGACCATTACCCAATATGTTGTACTTGGTCAAAAATTGGGTTCAAATCTCTTAAAAATAAGCATTTAAGTATCAAATCTAGAAATTTAAAGCATTCAACCAAGATTTATTTTTGCAAGACTTAAAAAAGCACCTCTTGATCAAGTTTACAAACTTCCTGACCCGGACGATGCATTAAACTTTCTGGACGAAGACAGTCTACAATGTGTTCGATAAACACGTACCAGTCAAAGAAGTTCGAGTCAAAAATCAACATAAATCCCCATGGGTCACTAGTAAAGTTTTGGAAATCATGAGAGAGCGAGATACAGCACACAAAAATAAAGACTTCATCAATTACCGTAGACTAAGAAATAAAGTTAAATATGAAATTCGAAGAATAAAAAAGATCATTTTAAAAATTTGATTGTAGATAATTCAAACAGTACAAATATATGGAAGGCTATTAACTTGCTAACCAATAAGAAACGCCCTACAGAATCAGCAATACCAAATTCTATAACATGCGATAAATTCAGTTGGTTCTTTCAATCAGAAATAGAGAATCTAAAGTCTTTAATACCAGACTCTTCATGTAATTTAAGTTCACTGGCATCATTCTGTGAGGAGAAGTGCACCAGAAATATTCCCGCTGAGATTCCCTTAATGTCTGTTGCAGAAGTGTATAAATATCTCTTAAACCTCAAAACCGCTTACCAAACACGACACGACACATTGTGCCAACGCCTTCGGGCGGAAGAGCGCAATTGGGAGGGTACTAGCCTTATCCTGGTGCGAGAAAATGCAACCTAAAGACAAAATAAGTCATGGCAGGGCAGACCAGGCCCTAAGCCTTGGTTGGCAGCTGGTCTAGGATCGAAGCTCCGACAGGCGGACAGTTAGAGCATTGCTTTGCTGATCCGGCAGCTTCTGCAGCTTGTCTTGTTCCAGATTATAGGTGTTAACTTTCCTCTGGAGTGAACTAGGCAGGCTGAGAGAGGGATCATGCTGCATGGGCAACACATGGTTTCTTTATTTGAGCCCAGGCTTTGTGCTATGGAGAGGCAATAACTCCATCCCTGGTCTCAACCGGTCTCGGAATCAAAGCGAGAGGCAACTGTTACGGGTTATAAGTCCTTGTCAGTTGGCGTAGACATGGGGCGCCACGCGTTGCCTCTGACGGTGGGAGACACCTACATGTGTCACTGATCAGCTACCGCCCGCCTCAAGCTGGGCATCCCCCAGCCAATTGGGTGCTGATCCGCCACAGCCTCCCTGCTTCAATGGGTGCTTGGGGCTAGGACAAAATCTGAATCGCAGGCTGTAAAACCAATGCACCAGGTACTAATAAAAAGAATAAAAACCTCAAGCTATAGCTTGCAACCTGGAACGTGAGAACCATGTGTCCAGGATTTTCCACTGACTTGACAAATATTTACGATGTGAGAAAAACGGATTTGATTGATGCTGAACTCCATCGTCTTAACATTGATATTGCTGGCCTGCAGGAGACTCGCCTCGCTGAGGAAGGTTCACTCAGGGAAAACAAAAACACCTTTTTTTGGAAGGGAAGAGGGCAGGCAGAAAAAAGGCAACATGGTGTGGGCTTTGCAGTGAAGAATTCGCTACTGGGAATGATTGATATCCCAGCTGGAGGTAATGAAAGATTATTATCACTGCGCTTGGCAACCTCTTGTGGATGTGCCACCATTCTCACTGCATATGCACCGACACTCGCTTCCTCTGATGATGTGAAGGATACGTTCTATGAGCAGCTAGACTCTGCGATCAAGGCAGTTCCAACATCCGACTACATTTATATGCTCGGTGATTTCAATGCTCGTGTGGGCAAGGACTCGAGTTCATGGCCAGTGTGCCTTGGAAAATACAACATCGGTCGCATGAATGATAATGGGCAAAGGCTGCTGGAGCATTGCACTTGAAATGACCTATATATTACAAACTCCTTTTTTAAAACAAAAGAGATGCATAAGGTCACATGGAAACATCCAAGATCCAGCAATTGGCATCAGCTGGACTTCATTATCACACAGAGACAACATCTGAACCATACATCATTAACTCGAAGTTACCACAGTGCTGACTGTGATACAGATCAATCTTTGGTTGTTGCAAGGATTAGACTGAGACCAAAGAGAATCTACACAGCTAATCACAAGTCTAGCCCCAGGATTAATATGATTAACACTCACGATCTTGGAAAGTGCTTTGAATTTCAACAGCAACTTGAAGACGCTTTCAATGATACATCAGAAAATTGTATAGTAAATGATAAATGGAGTAAACTTAAGGAAACTATTTATAAATCAACGGTAGGGGTCTACGGCACTGTGGATCATAAGAGGCAAACAGCAAGATACTGCAGCCTTTGATTGATAAAAAGAAGATATCTCTCTTAAGAAACAAGGAAAGACCAATGCGTAACACTCTGAGTGCAACAAGGATGATCTGTCGACTAACTAACTAACTAACTCTGAGTGAGCTGATGCAAGCGAGGAAGGATGTACAAAAGGATGCCAGGCAGTGTGCGAATGACTATTGGATCAAGTTATGTGAGTCCATTCAAATCGCAAGTGATAAGGGAAACATCAGAAGCATGTATGAAGGAATAAAGAAAGCCTGTGGTCCAGTGATCAAAAGAAGTGCACCATTGAAAACCTTGACTGGAGAAATCATCACTGATAAGAAACAGCAGATGGACAGATGGGTAGAGCACTATTTGGAGCTTTACTCAAGTGAGACCAAAATAGCGGATGATGCCCTCAACGCCATAGAGGCTCTACCAACTCTTGACCACCTGGACACACTTCCCACTATAACAGAAGTTAAGTGTGCTATAAATGAACTTGCATCTGGCAAGGCTCCAGGTAAGGATGGGATTCCAATAGAGGTTATCAGGAGTGGGCAAGACACACTCACTATACAGATCCACCAGCTAATTAGAGCTATGCTGGCGAGAAGGACAAGTCCCACAGGATTTCAAAGATTCAAGCATCATAACACTGTACAAGAACAAGGGCGATCGGAGCGACTGCAACAACTATAGGGGTATCTCACTTCTGTGTATTGTTGGAAAAGTATTTGCCAGAATTGTTCTGCGCAGACTTCAAGTCCTAGGAGATCAAGTCTACCCCGAATCACAGTGTGGCTTTCGACAGAACCGGTCTACCACTTGATATGATATTCTCATTGCGACAAATGCAAGAAAAATGCCGTGAACAGAATCAACCACTGTTTATTGCCTTCATCGACCTCACAAAGGCATTTGATTTGGTCAGTCGTGAGGGTCTGTTCAAGGCACTAAAGAAGATTGGCTGCCCACCAACTCTTCTGTCCATTGTGGAATCGTTCCACACAGGCATGAAGGGTATAATCAAGTTTGATGGTGCAACTTCTGAAGAGATTTGAAATCAAGAGTGGAGTTAAGCAAGGTTGTGTACTAGCTCCCACCCTCTTTGGAATATACTTTTCACTTCTACTGAAATATGCCTTTCGTGATCAGGATGGTGGTATATACATTCACTCACGCTCAGATGGCGGCCTTTACAATGCTCAGAGATTGAAGGCCAAGACCAAAATTAGGAGGGTACTGATCAGAGAGTTGCTTTTTGCAGATGATGCTGCAGTTACGACCCACTCTGAGGAAGAATTGCAATGTCTACTATCTGCATTCTCCAATGCTTGTTCTGAATTTGGTTTAACAATTAGCAAAAAGAAGACACAGATTATGACACAAGGTACACATGGGGTACCATCAATCTTTATTGACGACGCCGAACTAGAGATGGTAGACCATTTTACATATCTAGGATCAGTGGTAAATAGCAAATTATCCCTAGATCAGGAAATCAACATCCGGATTGGTAAGGCAGCAACAACAATGAACAGGTTAAGAAAAAGAGTCTGGGAGAACAGGAAGCTTACTGCCAAAACAAAAGTCCTTGTCTATCAAGCCTGTGTCCTTAGTACTCTTCTTTATGGCAGTGAAACCTGGACAACTTACTCACACCAAGAGAAACATTTAAACAGCTTTCATATGCGGTGTCTGCGAAGAATTCTTGGTATTAAGTGGCAAGACAAAATCACAAATACTGAAGTATTGGAAAGATCAGGTTGTGTGACAGTTTATTCCATGCTCAGTCTTCGTAGACTTAGATGGATAGGACATCTTAGGAGGATGGATGATGGTAGAATACCAAAGGACATCTTTTTTGGTGAATTACAGATGGGTAAGAGATCTCAGGGTCGGCCTCTACTACGATACAAAGATGTGTGTAAGCGGGACATGATTGATACAGGCATTGATAATGCACATTGGGAGCAAGTCGCCGCTAAACGTGATACATGGAGGGCAAACATCAGAAATGGAATAAAGACAAAGGAGACAATTATTGCAGATAAGTCACACACCGAACGTTTGAGACGTAAGATGGTGCATGATGGTGGAAATTACCACGTGTTCACATGCACCCGCTGTGAACGGACATTTACAGAGCAAATTGTCCTTATTAGTCACACTCGCTACCGCTATAGGTAAACGTTATTATGCCTTTTTAAAGCAGAAACTATCGTCTGTCGAGACGGCAAGGTGCCAATGTATGTAATGTATAAATATAAATGGTGCAACTTCTGAAGAGTTTGAATTCAAGAGTGGAGTTAAGCAAGGTTGTGTACTAGCTTCCACCGTCTTTGGAATATACTTTTCACTTCTACTGAAATATGCCTTTCGTGATCAGGTATATATTTATGCACACACACATTGTAAATTTAATAACAGCGGGTGGATAAAGCACTGATAACAGTTAACTATAGAATAGCCAAAGCAAAGGTGGCATTTTACAGGGATAAATACATTCTCAGAATTAACTACGAGTAGTTGGCAATCGTGGTGAGATGCAGTACTGAAGAGCTATTATGAGCCTATCCTGATCAAAGGAAACGAATCATGGATAATTTTCAAACAAGTGAGGAATTATGTGGAAGCTTTAAAGATGTAGTTTTATAGAAGAATGATGAGAACAGAGCTGACGAATAAAAAGCGTGATGAAAATATATCGAAAGAAGTTAGGAAGAAGTTAATTCACAGAGAGATCTGGCTACTCCATCAAACAGAGACAAGAGACATTCTCTGAGCATGTCATGAGAAGGTTACAGCTGGAGTAAGTCAATATAACGGACAAGTTGAAAGGGAGTAGAGACAGAGGACAACTGAGAAATGGGATGCTGGACAGTATAACACCATAGCATGGAAAAACATATATGGCAGACATGTTTGGCTGTACATGAAATAGAAGTATGTTGACAGACATAATCACCAAAGCCGCACGGCATAGAATATAACAAGACTGACAATGAATCGGTATAGTTTTACATCTGATAGTTGCGTGCTAAGCCTCGTCTAATGCTTTGTTTACCGCAGATTTGAGTAAACGTGCAAATCTTTCAATACCATTGATTAAGGCAATGACTGAATTTAACAGAAGTCTGTGGCGAAAGCCATGGTCCTGGCCCGACTAATCTTGCTGAAAGTTAACAGAGGATAGTTTAATAACATTGTATAGCTGTTTGCAGGTTAACACAAACCATTCACTAGCAGCTTAATACTCGTTTAGCTAACGATGCTTTATGGAGTTTGGTCGAATGGAGACAACTGAGCAAAATGGCCAGGTTAGACGAAGTGCCAAATAGGATGCGGTCATCCGGTTTAGTACCTCATGCAACGGCCAACTCAGCTGGTCGACATTATGATATCTAAAGCTCAAAAGTGAAACAACCAATACTGAATATATCATCAGTGGTTGCACTGCACCACAACTGTTTAATATCAAGCGCCGGTTGAGGTATAGAGGTTGGCAGATTCAGAAAACTGTGTAGGTGTATATAATTAACATATTTACTTGCGTGCTTACGTTCGACACATACATGTGCCGAAAATTTATCTGTGGGATCAAACCAGTAGACTAAATCATACAACAGCTTATGTACACGGCTAAATCGAGTCGCTAGGAAGGGATACGTATTAAATATATACATATTAAATATTATTATAACACCACCTAACAAAAGCTGGCGTAGTAAAACAAAGCATGTTCTAGAATACTTGTACACATTCTGTGTAGGAAAATAGATGTCGACTGCAAACATAGAAAATCCGACACTTGTGCGCGAAACCAGTCACGTAAGTCTTGTATGCACGGAATGGGATCCGTTAATTATAAAAAAATATATTTCTATTAGAATACTAATGGAATGGTTGGATTTCATGTTAAAGCTATAGTAAACTAATATTACTAGCATAGCTACAAAACTGGTTAGTAACAATGCCAAGTGGGTGGCCCAAGGTCGTTCACGTGCTCCTGGGCCAGCATCCTGTACCGTTCTAAACGTGTCATCATCTGTGAGTGTGTATAGCTACTAGTCTATCAAGATAGCTTTCTCACGAGAGAATGTTCCTAGTTCATACCTATCGTTTATAATTAGTCAGTATGCTTGATATTCTCTAGCCACTCTAAGCTAAAGTGAGAGTCTTGGGAGTCTCTGTGGCGAAGTGGTCAAGCCGTTTGACTCGTGCTCCGAAGGTTGTGGGTTCAATTCCGGGCCGCACCCATCGGTTTACGAGTTAACTGTTTCGGAGACTCCTGTGGGTCGTCGCTAAAAGCTACGGAGTTCGTGCTTTGTGCGACGCTTTCCGCGCTGCGGAAAGGGGCCGAGCCATATGGGATAAAACCCGGTGCGATGAAGTCGACCCTGTCGACTTTTAAGCGACTTTTTATTTGTTTAGCCACTCTAAGTTCCATTTGAGAAATTGTTATAGGGCTGAAAGAGAAATTCTTATATGGCTTTTCATTTATTACGTATGTGTCCTAATAAAAGTATTGGAATGTGGAAGGAGAGTGGTATATAAGTCTTCTTCGGTATACTACCAATGGTATACTGATAGGAAAGATATTCTTAAGATGAGTAGGATGTTATGATGCCATAGTAGATTTTCTAAATGGACCATCTACCACCTCAGCAATCACTCACACAATCTCGTTGTGTCAAACCTGGTCGACAGATTGTTGTGTCACCACCAACGCCATCATTGCCACACTCACCACGAGAATCACCCAGCCTACTATTAATTCAACCAATAATAGTATACAAATAAATTGAAGTCAAATTACTGCCAGGGAGCAGTCAGACAAACAACTTTGTTATAAACAGTAAAGAATTGCCAGTAGAATTCAAGCTGTTCTGTGAGAACACAATGCAACACACTTTCGGAGCTGAATAATAGTATAAAATAAAATTAAGGGTATATATCCACCACTAGGCACAGCGCCATCCTCAAGGAAAAGTCGTGTTGGACAACTCTGACCCGCGCCACAAGAAGCCAAGCAGCGGCTAGTACAGACGATCTTGGGACAAGGGGAGCAGCAGCTAAGTGCCTGGCCAGCCACTTCCTAAACCAGGAGACCTACATCGGACCGTTGCATCATTAGCACCTTACAGTGATAAAAAAAAACAGAGCATGTTGGCTCAGAATAATATTCATAGGTGTTTTCAAGAATAAAATAGAAAAAGAAAAATCAAGATTGTAGAAAATAAATCACGTGTGTATAGTTTGAAATTTCTAACAAACGGCTCTGTCATAAGTTTATGGAGTGATTGATGGAAAGATTGAACCATATGTATCTATATAGTATGTCGATCTCAGTGGTGTGAGATAGTGCAAGACATGGGGGGGGGGGGGAGGGGGGGAGGGGGGGCTTCTTTACTTCCCAACTGCATATAGCAGAATAAATAGGTCTGCAATCTGTATCTAATCTGCATTTATATTATATATTATATTATTATTATAATATTATTATATTATATATGATATATATGATATATATGATATATATGATATATTATATATATATATATATATATATATATATATATATATATATATATATATATATATATATATATATATATATATAGTTTCCTGGTGCATAATGCCTTTTTGGCACTGTCTTGTTTAACTCCCAGTAGATTACTTCCCTGCATGAATGACATATGTTTCTTATATAAAGTACTTGCCTTAAAATAATCTGGTTTAAAGACAGCATACGTTTGTAATCTAATAGTGAACTTGCTGTTTTCAGGAAGGATGTATTCATAGACAGAATGCTTCCACTCTCTGTGACACAATCGGACTCCGTTCACACACAGATAAATGTCCTCACACGTCTTTGTTGTTTGCAAATAAAGTTTGCTGGGATGAGTAAGAAGTAAGGAAGCAAATATTGATATACGGCCTTAGCATCAAATGTGATCAAGTTATGAAGCCTCTGTTATCTTACAATTTGCTGCTAAATGGATAAGTATACTGGCGATTTCCAGCTTAGGAAGTTATACATGCAAAGGATATGCATTATTAGTAATTGATTAATTAACTAGATTCTACGTTATTCTACCCAGGGGTCAGTAATATTGGATCCTTTCTGGGGATGTCCAAATGACAGGATGATATCTGTACAGTGAAGGAGAAAGAAGAGAAGGTGGAGGTGGAGAACAAAAATAATAATTAGAAGGAGGAGGAGAAGGAAATGGAGATTGAGGAGAAGGAGGGTAGAAAGAAAGAAGATCATTTGTGAATACGTTTGAACACATAAACATACAGCACAAAGAAATTTCAAAGCTCTACTGACTAGATTAGTTTCATACATGAACATTTACAAACATACATGCGCACACATGATCACGCGCATTCAAACACGTTCACATAAACACGCATTGATAATTTACACACATATGCACACGAACAAACAACCTATGGTCTCTCCAACACACTTTAATGAATGATATAGTTATAAACACACACACGCGCACACACACACACTCACACACACACTCACACACCAACATTAACAGATTCTGTTAAACTTAAACTTCTCCATTAAAAGTATACACTCCACAACTGAGCTTGCACTCGATCTTTCTGATCGTCGCCTACTCTATGAATTTGTCGACCTAAATATCGTCTTGACATTTCTGAGCTGGGTTCAATTTGTTTAAAAATACGAGTATTTGTATTACCATTCATGTAAAACCTAACTGTATAACCCGAGTAACGGCGGACACTGTTTCTCACTGCGCTGATTCGTTGCCATTCCAAATACCACCTGCCCTTGTTAATTAGGAAGCCATAACCCTATACCCGTTGGAACAGTCCCTTCTCGGGCAGCATTTGGACTGGACTAAGAAACGTAACATGGCTACTCTCGGACTAGACAAAGCAAAATTCAGCTTATCCCTCCCCCCCCCCCCCGGACTTGTAACGTGCTGTGCAAACTTCGCACTTACCAAAGAGACAAGAACATTATTTCCAAGCTATCGACTTCGTAGCCCTTTTGGGGTTAATGCGCTGCACTTCCTGAAATGATTCCGTCGACCTGCTACTGAGTGAGTGTGTGGCGCGACACTGTGAGCTGTGAGTTTCACGTGGAATGCTTTTACATCTGTACGCGGTTGTCTGTAGTGTGAACTGCATGTTAGGAACGATGATGGCCGGCTGTTGCTGGATTGTCTGGTTTGCCTTTTCGGTCTCACGAGTGCATTTTTCAGGATATTCCTGGGAGTCGCCACTGGAGCTAAGAAGTTCGTGCTTTGTGCGGCACTTTCGGCGGGTTGTCATGCGGAAAGAGACCGAACCACATGGGATAAAATCCGGGTCAATGAAGTCTTTCTGGTGACTGCCGTTTCCATCGACGATGAACTGTATTTTTCATAGAGGTGTTTTGTGTTGGCATTCTGTAGGCGGCATTATGCACAGTGTACCTGTGCGGGCTGTTGGCTTGCCAATACTCCTGTCTATTCCATTGTTCACATTGGGCAGTGAGGGGTATTTTGTGTGGTATTCACTGGCACAGGAACGGAGCAATATGGGGACGACCCGTTGCCGTGATGTTGGAACACGACTAACTAACTAACTTCCTCAAATGCCGAGATAAATCCACCTCTTCCTAGCTGCTGTTGGTGATGTACTGATGGGTTGAAACGTGCATGTACTTGCTGTCATTCTTCTGTGAAGAAAATAATCTTAATCTATAAAAGTTTCTATCACTGTTGTTTCCGTGACATGTCAACCGCCAGAGGAATCCATTACTCCATATTGTTTAACGTTAGAGTACTGTGTCACATATTGATAGGATGGCCGTCTGGTATGGGGTTGTTAAATGCTTTCATTGTTGTTGATGGTTGTTATATTAGAACAGTAACATTCTGGAACTACTGGAATATCAGCATATACTCACAGCGACATAATGTTTTAGTTCAGCTCGCTGAGTTTACACCAGCACAAGAGGGAATAGTTACCTATACAGGAGACTACCCCTAAACAGAATGCATACAAGCAGGATCCGAAACTACTGGAAGATTAATCTGTCAACATTGGGAGTTTCGAGATAGGAGACTGTCAGCATATGTTTAATTTACCTAAGTTGTCTAGAATTGTTATTAGGTAATTAACGCTCGGTAGGGGGCTTACCAATGGGAATGGATGTACTGGGGTGTATACATTAAATACATATTCTGATTAGAAATCATTTGTTAAATGCAATGAGCCAGAAATAACATGTGTATATAGTTCTTGTGGATTTACCATAAAAACCGTCTTGAACATGAGTGGTGGTTGGTTGGTCTACACAGTTTGTTCCATACGGAATGCATCCATGCCATAACTATTGAAGTTACCAATGAAGGCTGGCGGACATAACTTTTCTACTACAGTGAGGAGTGAGGACCATATATATGCAATTGACCACTTAGAATTAAACTGTACTATACAAACCTTGTTTGACAGCTGAGTACCACACTTAAATTCATAGCACCAATCACCAACAATGTTTACCCAGGAAATAGACTATCAATATAATTTTATCTTGAGCTAAAGAAACGAAGACGATCAACTATATTCGATAAGGCCTTAAATTTACATGTTGAACTTGTGTACTACCGAGATCAACCTATATAGAAAGTCAATGTGTTATTTTAGATTGTGTGGTTTAGGGATATAAACATTGTGCATATCATCACAATCATCCATTAAAATCGTTTAACTTGATCAAGGTGTTAGTTAAATTTTCATGAGAGTCACATACGTTAAATATTAAAGTGATATGTCTGCATCACTACCTGCAGGCTGCGGAACAGGAGCGCTGCATGGCTGGGATAATACTTGTCTACAGTCGTACAAGAGTGAACATTCTCCTCTCTGAAGGCAGTGTCTTTCATATTATCTCTTGTCGTTCTACTATAATACTTTACCTAAAGCCATAGAGGAATCCTAGCAGATTGGTCTTATCCAATACTAGGGAGTGTTGCGAGCCATTCCTGGCTTTCAATTAGTTATCGGCAATAAGTATTTACCTGTAATTATCTACCATCTTAACATAACATACAAGAATAATGTTTTAATTTGTCGTGGTACCCATGAAAAACTGACTTCCAGCCTTTATGTCAAATACATTGATGTTTATATGGTTGTTACCCAATACATTCTTTAATCAATCGGTGTGAGGTGGGTGTAGAGCCATTTCATCAGAATACACCTAGAGGAGTTTCTTCCCGCGGACTATGTTGCAGAGCTATACATACCCTCTCAAGGCTTAAAACAAAGCACGTCTGATACTAGTACTACACATCTGTGGAGAGCCGCATTATTATGTCACCAAATCAGGGTTCAGCAGCACACACCGACTGCCAGGGACTGGGCAGAAGTTGGTGATGTTTCGTATGTTGGATTTAGGTTTTCATTGTCAACAGAATTATAACAGAGTCTCTCTGATGGGGGATCTAGATGGGTGTGCAAGGGGAAGGGTCTAGTATTCAACAATGCACGGGTGACCACCCCGCAGGGACGTAACTAAGGAATGTCACGCTGTGACGTGAGGATAGAGAACAAGTTAGTTACCAACTATAGCTCTTGCCGGCAAGACATGATGTCAACATCTGGAGTGAGAGTCAGTTTATATTTGATAACGTCAACTGTAATGAACCTATAAAGTGGGATTTCCAGAAGCTACTGCCTTGACTTCTCGTTTGCTCTGTTTACACCTCATCACCTTATTTTCCAGCACTGTTATAGAATCCAGCCAAATGTTCAGAATGGGTATACGTAAACTACACTCAAGGTTATATCTCTGTTTCGGACATTATGTAAAGTGGATATTTCTTCAGCAGTCTTACACATTGTCTATTTGGAGTTGCTTCAGTGATCGTTAAGGTAAACAAATGGCATTTCCAGTAGCTTCGTCGAGTTGTTATACCATTATATTTCTTCGCTCTCTCTCTCTCTCTCTCTCTCCTCCTCTCTCTCTCTCTCTCTCTCTCTCTCTCTCTCATCTCTCTCTATATATATATATATATATATATATATATATATATAATATATATATATATATATATATATAGATAATGTGTTCCGATTGGGTAGACAAGATACTACACACAGAAGATGGTAGCCTAGGCAGGCCGACACACCGGAACAGTCCGGCTTCATCGGTCGCGAGATATGTGCTCGAGAATGGTCACGGGGATAAAAGAGACAGTGCCTTCCGTGTGTTGTTCAACACACAAAGTAGTCGATTGTTAAAGTTTGCTGATGCTATAATAATCAACCTTCGTAAGCCGTCCTTGTGCAAGCAGAAAAACATGTTAGTCGGTTTAAAATTACAGTTGTAGACAATCGTCATTACTGTTCGAACATGTGTATATTTCAGTTTGAAGGATTTATCTAGGTCCGTGATTGGTGCGTTGTATGATTTCTGCAGTATGTACATGACGAGATGCAGCGAAATATGCCAGGCAATAAATCGTGCAATCTATTGTTTGTGTCTTCGTTATTCAAAATCATCACGAGAAAACATTGTTTGGAATTACTACTAATGCTAAATACTTTTATCACAGATATTAACGGCGCATCGCAGAACGTTATCAATTGCACTTAGGGCGCTATAAATAAATAATAACTAATTGTGACCTCAGAGCTACTTTAGATATCGAAGTAACCATAACGATCTCGGCACTGATACATTCACACATATTTTCAAACGCAAACACCGGCTAAACAAACATAGGCTCCACGATACCATCGAATGAACCTACTTATACTCCGTAACACTTACCTGAAGTTAAATGATAAAATCAAAGGCTCAGACCCAGACGTCAACACGACTAAACAAACGGTAGAACGGGTGTCATAATCTACATTCTCTTTCGGACTCTGGATAAGGAACTGGCCGCTGGATGCGTTGATGTTCACAATTTGGTCTTTCAATGGATAACAAAATTCGTAAAGTTCTGGGATCTGAAAATTAAATGTATTAACAGCATTAGTGTGCATCACACCACTTGAGATGACTTTTAAAGAAGACTTTACTAGATATCTTTATTTTCAGCCAGCCTATTATAGAATTTTATTTATGTAATACATAGAAAATCAGATAAAATATAATTCAGAGTACTTGACGCATGCCTTCAAATTAAAAAAAAAAAAAAAAAAATTACTAATCCAGTCTATGGGCATGCAATCAATAATGGGGAGATAATAAATAATCTCTACAGCATTATTGCTAACACTTCTAATTAACTGCTAGTTTTCTATGTTGGGGATATCTGTATATATTGTCCGTATTTCCTAAAGATATTATTCACGCATTTATTTCCTGCCGGCTCAGCGGCGTTATTTATAAATGCTCATCGAGGTTGGTATTTCTTTACCATTTTACGTGGGCTTCAACACAAACCCATCATGCAATGGATATCAAGTAATATCATGGAGCGTGAAGGTATGGTAATGCTCATATCACACATAACTCTGTGGGTAGTCTCTGTGGCGAAGTCGTCAAGCCGTTTGACTCGTGCTCTGAAGGTTGTGGGTTCGATTCCGGGCCGCGTCCGTCGGTTTACGAGTTAAATGTTTCGGAGACTCCTATGGGTCGTCGCTAAAATCTACGGAGTTCGTGCTTTGTGCGACGCTTTCCGTGCTGCGGAAAGAGACCGAGCCATATGGGATAAAACCCGGTGCAATGAAGTCGACCCTGTCGACTTTTAAGCGACTTTTTTTTCATATCACACATCGAGTGACGATTGGTCAATACCAAGGGTTAGCTACATATATCAAGGAGTTAAACAATAGCTCAGTGGCTACAACTTTTGGAAGACTCACGTGTGTACAGTGTAAAACCAAGCATCATTAAGACAAACACATCATCATACATACTACATACATACATACATACATACATACATACATACATACATACATACATACATACATACATACATACATACATACATACATACATACATACATACATACATACATACATACATACATACATACATACATACATACATACATACATACATACATACATACATACATACATACATACATACATACATACATACATACATACATACATACATACATACATACATACATACATACATACATACATACATACATACATACATACATACATACATACATACATACATACATACATACATACATACATACATACATACATACATACATACATACATACATACATACATACATACATACATACATACATACATACATACATACATACATACATACATACATACATACATACATACATACATACATACATACATACATACATACATACATACATACATACATACATACATACATACATACATACATACATACATACATACATACATACATACATACATACATACATACATACATACATACATACATACATACATACATACATACATACATACATACATACATACATACATACATACATACATACATACATACATACATACATACATACATACATACATACATACATACATACATACATACATACATACATACATACATACATACATACATACATACATACATACATACATACATACATACATACATACATACATACATACATACATACATACATACATACATACATACATACATACATACATACATACATACATACATACATACATACATACATACATACATACATACATACATACATACATACATACATACATACATACATACATACATACATACATACATACATACATACATACATACATACATACATACATACATACATACATACATACATACATACATACATACATACATACATACATACATACATACATACATACATACATACATACATACATACATACATACATACATACATACATACATACATACATACATACATACATACATACATACATACATACATACATACATACATACATACATACATACATACATACATACATACATACATACATACATACATACATACATACATACATACATACATACATACATACATACATACATACATACATACATACATACATACATACATACATACATACATACATACATACATACATACATACATACATACATACATACATACATACATACATACATACATACATACATACATACATACATACATACATACATACATACATACATACATACATACATACATACATACATACATACATACATACATACATACATACATACATACATACATACATACATACATACATACATACATACATACATACATACATACATACATACATACATACATACATACATACATACATACATACATACATACATACATACATACATACATACATACATACATACATACATACATACATACATACATACATACATACATACATACATACATACATACATACATACATACATACATACATACATACATACATACATACATACATACATACATACATACATACATACATACATACATACATACATACATACATACATACATACATACATACATACATACATACATACATACATACATACATACATACATACATACATACATACATACATACATACATACATACATACATACATACATACATACATACATACATACATACATACATACATACATACATACATACATACATACATACATACATACATACATACATACATACATACATACATACATACATACATACATACATACATACATACATACATACATACATACATACATACATACATACATACATACATACATACATACATACATACATACATACATACATACATACATACATACATACATACATACATACATACATACATACATACATACATACATACATACATACATACATACATACATACATACATACATACATACATACATACATACATACATACATACATACATACATACATACATACATACATACATACATACATACATACATACATACATACATACATACATACATACATACATACATACATACATACATACATACATACATACATACATACATACATACATACATACATACATACATACATACATACATACATACATACATACATACATACATACATACATACATACATACATACATACATACATACATACATACATACATACATACATACATACATACATACATACATACATACATACATACATACATACATACATACATACATACATACATACATACATACATACATACATACATACATACATACATACATACATACATACATACATACATACATACATACATACATACATACATACATACATACATACATACATACATACATACATACATACATACATACATACATACATACATACATACATACATACATACATACATACATACATACATACATACATACATACATACATACATACATACATACATACATACATACATACATACATACATACATACATACATACATACATACATACATACATACATACATACATACATACATACATACATACATACATACATACATACATACATACATACATACATACATACATACATACATACATACATACATACATACATACATACATACATACATACATACATACATACATACATACATACATACATACATACATACATACATACATACATACATACATACATACATACATACATACATACATACATACATACATACATACATACATACATACATACATACATACATACATACATACATACATACATACATACATACATACATACATACATACATACATACATACATACATACATACATACATACATACATACATACATACATACATACATACATACATACATACATACATACATACATACATACATACATACATACATACATACATACATACATACATACATACATACATACATACATACATACATACATACATACATACATACATACATACATACATACATACATACATACATACATACATACATACATACATACATACATACATACATACATACATACATACATACATACATACATACATACATACATACATACATACATACATACATACATACATACATACATACATACATACATACATACATACATACATACATACATACATACATACATACATACATACATACATACATACATACATACATACATACATACATACATACATACATACATACATACATACATACATACATACATACATACATACATACATACATACATACATACATACATACATACATACATACATACATACATACATACATACATACATACATACATACATACATACATACATACATACATACATACATACATACATACATACATACATACATACATACATACATACATACATACATACATACATACATACATACATACATACATACATACATACATACATACATACATACATACATACATACATACATACATACATACATACATACATACATACATACATACATACATACATACATACATACATACATACATACATACATACATACATACATACATACATACATACATACATACATACATACATACATACATACATACATACATACATACATACATACATACATACATACATACATACATACATACATACATACATACATACATACATACATACATACATACATACATACATACATACATACATACATACATACATACATACATACATACATACATACATACATACATACATACATACATACATACATACATACATACATACATACATACATACATACATACATACATACATACATACATACATACATACATACATACATACATACATACATACATACATACATACATACATACATACATACATACATACATACATACATACATACATACATACATACATACATACATACATACATACATACATACATACATACATACATACATACATACATACATACATACATACATACATACATACATACATACAGACAGACAGACATACATACATACATACATACATACATACATACATACATACATACATACATACATACATACATACATACATACATACAGACACACATACATACATACATACATACAGACATACATACATACATACATGTGTGCAAGTATCGTTGTAACTCATATCATGAGTATAACTGAAACCCTCAAAATATAATGTATTTCTATATGGGCCATAACCTCGTGGCTCCCAGACAGTTCTCGACCAACTAACTGAATCTGTAATCACCATTATCTGTTGGAGACATTGTAGTATACTTTATTTATCTCATGCATTTCTACAGTCACATGTATACTTTAGACAGGTGAAATAATTTAATGTTCAACTCATTCTGTTCACCACAGGTGTGACCTGCTGTATCAGCCCTGCGTTATTATTGGCATGGAGAGACGATGAAGCGCTCTGCAGCATATTTCGTTTCAAGATGCTTCTGTCATATCTATTCCGTCGAAATCGCTATACGCTCACCTCACCTCGATTGGTGTGAGAACCTTTCTGGTGCTATTCCCCCATAGACATCAACGCATCCAGAATAAGTCAGTTGTTCATCATCAACAACAACAAAAGTAACAATCAATCCCAGCCCAGTCGGCCTTCCTATAATGAAGTGACCCAGTATCCCAACGCTAAACCAAATGGAGGAAACGTTTCTTCTGGCAGTTTTCTTGTCACGGGGACATACATGATGCTGGTGGTAGAACATTGCGATAAATAATGATTGTTTTCTTTAGTGAAGGAAAGTGAGCAATTATATAGAAGATTCAGCTCAACAGTACATTGCCAACAACAGGAAAGAAAGTTGGATTTCTTTCGGCATTTGTGGAAGTGTAGTTCATCGGCCCAAAAACGGGCTACGAAGGTGAGAGCTTGGGAATAATGTTCATGTACTTTAGAAAGTGAGAAGTTTGCACACCATGTTATAAGACCGAGGGGATTTAGTGTTATCCTTTGGATTTCGTGTGATTTCCTATGGATTTCCTGTGAATAGTGTTTTCCTGTGGATTATGTGATGTTATTTTGTGTTCCTTTTATTGGAAGTTTTTAAAAGAAGCCACGGAAGGCAGGTGGTGGATGAAATTTTGAGGGCAGCCGACAGATATTTGTGGGTTCATGGCGTCGAGCTTCACGACGGCAGGCAGATGAACTCTTCTTGAGTCAATGGCTGCGGTCTCCGACCAATAAGGTCACTGCCATAGAGGAAAGCAACAGCAAACTAACTCTTTAAAAGTGCCTAGTATATCATGATTCGCTTAAAGACTGATCATCGCATGTTGTATATGTCATTAAGACAAAACATGCGACAATATATTGATGGTGTATATGCCATTAAGACAAAACATGCAACAGTATACTACTCGTGCACATGTCACTAAGACAAACCAAAGACATGTGTAGCGGCTGGTGTTCTAATGTTTTCTCATCTCATCTCATCTCATCTCATCTTGTTGCTCGTGAACTGTACGGTATCGAGGTGAAGTATAAACAGCGGGAGAGTGCCCTTTTATGGTCTTCGTGTATCGATATTCCCATGTACTATGTTATTCCTTCGGCCCATTGTATACGTGGTCAGCCTCTTTCTCTGTTTTCGTCTGAGTTATATAGCATTGCTTCTTGTGGTGTACTGTAAATTGGTAACCTAGTTACATGGCCAAACCATTTTACTTGCTGCCTTCTAATAAAATCTAGCGCTGACATAACCCACACTTTAGTCCTGATTTTTTTTCATTTCTGATCATATCTCTTCTTGATTCGTTGAGTATTCTTCTCAGAAATCTCAGTTCTGTTGTTATGATTTTTCTTTTCTCTTTTTCTGCAATTGTCCAGGTTTAGTATTGGTGACACAGAGTTGGCAGGAAAAGTATATTGTAGAGAGCTATCTTGGTAACTATTGATACATGCTTGTTCTTTAGTATTGCTGTCATGAACGAACGAACGAACGAACAGACTTTATTTTCAAAGGGTAACACATTGGGCACGCAGGCCCGTCTTACATTCGGCCCTTCCACTCACTCAGCTTTCTTTCATCAACAGTGCATAGGAAAAAAACATTGTCACATGAATTTTGTAAACATAAACAATGCATATTACTATGTTATGAGACACATCCACCACCCACCCACACATCCCCCATTCACTCAACTCCCCCACCCAACCACACACATAACCCACACACACATACATTCCCCACCCATCCACCACATCCCTACACCTACACATCTCCCCACCCACACACACCACTCTCCCACCACACATCCCATCCACCCACACCCCAAGCACACATACATTCAACAACCCACACATCCCCCACCTACACACATCTCCCCACCAACTCACATATCCTCTACCCGTCCCATTACCCACCAACAATCACTCACCCACATATCCTCTTCCACCCCCACACCTCCACCCACCCAGCCAAACACAAATTCCTCAGCCACACACACATCTCCCCGTCAACTCACATATTCCGCACCTACCCACACACAAATTCCGCACCCACCCACATAATCTCCCATCTCCCCCAGCCCACTCACAGATCCCGAGCCCACACCTACAAACATCCCCCACCATCTCCTAACCTGCACACACTCACCCACCCACATATCCTCTACCCACCCACACATCCTCTACCCACCCATCCCCCAACCAAACATCCCTTAACCACACACCCTTACTCATATACAATCACCCACCCACACATCATCTACCCAACCACACATCCTCCATCCACCCATCCCCACACAATCCCTTAACCACACACCCCTACCCATATACACACATCCCCACCCACGCACAATCTCCCCACCCATACACACATCCCTCCCACACATCCCCACCCACCAACACATCCCCCATTCACAAACACACACCTCCCATCCACGCACAACCAACCCACACACACATCCCCAACTCATACACTCATCCCCAGACACACGTACTTATCCCTCAACCACTAACACCCACACATCCCTTACCCACTCATCAACACATACATCTCCTATCTACCCACCCACACTCACACACCCCAACCACCGATCTAAGCACACATCCCCACCCTCACACACATCCTTCACCCACCCGAAAACCCAACCACACCTTCACCCACCCACACACACATCATTTATCCACAACCAGCTCCCCTCCCACACAACACCACACCCACACACATTTCAAAGACACATCCCTCACCCACACACACATCTCCCCACACATCTCCTACCCATCCACACATCCCCCAACTACAATCACCCTCACTACCCACACATACATCCTCCATCCAGCCACACACCCCCACCCAGCCAGACATATCCCCCACCCACACACACATATCTCCAAATCCATCACCCACACCCATCATGCACCCCTCACCAACCCACATACATCCCCCACACATATCTCACCCACACACACTCCCCACCCATCCACCCAAACATCCCACACCCATACACATCCCTCACCCACACCACCAAACCCATAACCACCCCCACCTTTACACATCTCCCAACCACCACATATCCCCACACCCACATCTCCCCACTCATACATATACCCCCACCCATCCCATAACCCATCATCAATCATCCACCAACATATCATCCTCCACCAACTCACCCACAATCACCTAGCCAAGCACACATCCCCACCCACACACACACATCTCCCCGCCAATCCATACATCCCGCACGTACCCACACACAAATCCCCCACCCACCCACACAATCCCACCCCGCCCACCCACACTCACATCCCCCAATCCCCCAACCTACTATTATGATCAAACTCCCACACTTTACACACACATACAGTGACGATTGTTGTGAGCATTGTCGCAAAATTGTAAAGAAAATGGAGAAACATTGTACATATACAATTTGTAACTTAAAAATTAGTGATGCAATTCAACTCTCTCTCTCTCTCTCTCTCATCTCTCTCTCTCTTCTCTCTCTCTCTCTCTCACTCTCTCTCTCTCTCTCTCTCTCTCTCTCTCATACTCTCTAATTCTCTCACCCACTCTACAGTGATGTACATGTGTTCATGTTATAAATTATAACATCAGTTGGCATTAAAAATGGTAATATGAACATGAGAATACACAACATATATGGAATAGCATGTTACATGATATGCGTGCGCTTAAATTCTCTCTCTCTCTCTCTCTTCTCTCTCTCTCTCTCATCTCTCATCTCTCTCTCTCTCTCCGTCTCTCTCTCTCTCTGTCTTTCTCGCTCTCTTCTCACTAACACACCCCATAGTGACTCACAAACAATGGCCGCACACATACACACATTAACAATACCATTCTTCCACTGTCTTCTCATCGTTCGCTCACTCCCCCTCTCTCTGTCTCTCTCTCTCTCTCGTCTCTCTCTCTCTCTCTCTCTCTCTCTCTCTCATCTCTCTCTCTCTCTCTCACTCGCAATCACTAGTTCACCCATTAAGTCACTCTATCCATCTTTCATTTACTCAATATCACACTCTCTTTCACTCTAACTCACACACAGACAGACACACACCCTCTCGCTATCAAATACACACTCCCTCGCGTGCGCAAGAAAGCATATACACATACACACACACACACACACACACGAGCATACACACAATATACACACGCAAATACACACATATCCCCACGCACACATACACACTCATATACACATACTTACACACACAAACAAATACACACTCCCTCGCATACACTGCATGCATGCACACATACACACAATCATGCACTCACATACACGAACATATATATATATATATATATATATATATATATATATATATATATATATATATATATACACACACACATTTACACACACTTACAACAGATACACCCACATTCAGACGTGCACACACATACACACACATAAACACACGCATACACACATATGGACACACGTACACACTAACCCATCCACCCACACACTTACTCCACATACACGCTGCCTCACATAATCTCACCCTCTCACTCACTTATTTACTCTCTAAACCACACTAACTCACTCTCTTACAAGCACAGACAAGTACACAGACACACACACATTCACCCACTCTCTCTCTCTTTCTCACCCTTCAATCACCTGCACATCCCACACCTCCCCACCTCTCACACATCTCCCCTCCCACACAAATCTCCACCATAAACACATTCCCCCCACACAAACCCCCCACATACCTTCCCCATACACATCCCCGCCCACACATCTCCCCACCAACTCACACATCCTCCACCTACAAACATTCTCGCCACCCACACATACATTTTCCACCCACTCACATTTACCCCATCCACACTCACACACTCCCACCCACGCAGACATATCCCATTTACAGACACCCCCACACTCATCCCCCACACCCTTACACACTCATCCCCCAACCCACACATTCTCCTACACACCCATTCACACCACCCAAACAAAAAAAAAAGCGTAAAATTAGTGATGCAATTCAACTCTCTCTCTCTCTCTCTCTCTCTCTCTCTCTCTCATCTCTCTCTCTCTCTCATCCTCTCTCTCTCTCTCTAATCTCTCTCTCTCTCTCTCTCTGTCATGTGTACAATGAGTAGGTTCGCTTTATTGCATCTATTTACGATCTTGTCTTCTGATTTGTCATTTGATGATATTATTCTTCCTAGGTACTTGAAGCGCTTTACTTGTTTCAGTGGGTGTTCGTTTAGGTGCATCGCTGTTGCTTTTCCTTCTTTTGTCATATTCATTACTTCTGTTTTATTTGTGCTAATGTTAATGTTATGTTCACCACACATTTTGCTTAGACTATTCATGTGATCTGGTACTTCTGTTTCTGAATTTACTATTAGTGCTTGATCGTCCGCAAATAGGAGTTCATTAATGGTGTAATTTGCGATGTTTCTTCTTCTGTGTTCTTTTCTTCATGTGGTGTTCTTGCGGTCTCTGTTAAACATCTGCTTTCTATATAGATTATGAGCAAGAGAGGCGACAGGACACAACCTAGTCGTACTCAGGATCGTATGGTGAGTCAGTTTGAGTGTCCTCCAGTTGTTCTCACGATGCATTCACAGTTGTTTTATAAGCTTCTACATTTGCTTGTTATATATGTACTCACTCAGTATCGTTGTAGGATTTCCCACAGTTTTCCCACTCTATCAAATGCCTTTTCTTGGTTGACAAAAGCTACGTAGTGTGTTTCATTGCATTGGATTAATTTTTCAATAATTTGCCTAAGAGCAAAAATTAAATCTGTACATCCTTTGGTTTTCCTAAATCCAAGATGTGGTTCGCTTAGCTGGGGTTCTATAGTAGTTCGTAATCCTTTCTCAAGAACTTTGCATAATATTTTCCCAGTATGAACGAAAAGGGAAATGCCTCCTTATTGTGTGCAGACTCGTTTAGTGCTATTGTTTTTTCCAAATTTTAAATAATTATGGCATTTTCCCAGTCTCGTAGTGTATGTTGTTCTACCCAAACATTGTTCACTATTCTATGTAGCCATGATTGTTCCTGCTACGCATGCTGCTTTAATTAGTTTATTTGTTATTTCGTCTTGTCCAGGGGATTTATTCAATGGGGCTAATGTGATGGCTTCTCCAGTTTCTGCTTTTAGTATGTCTGGCTCTAGTTCTTCGATGGCACCTGTGTCGGTTTCCTGAAATCGTATAGCATCTAATGGAATGTTAAGACGTTGCTCGAAATATTGCCTTCATTGCATTAGGATTTGTTTATATTCATTTATTGGTTTCCCCTTTTCGCTATTAATTATTTCAGTTGGGTCAAATGGTTCTCCTCTTATTCCCATTGCATTGATCTCTTTGCAGATGTTTCTAATTTCCTGCTTGTAGGCTTTATTTAGGATTTTTTCATGTTCCTCCCAATCTGTTTGTGTTTCTTTCTGTACTATTCTGTTCACGTGTCTTTTTGCTTTTTTATATTCCATGTAATCACCGCCCGTGTTGCTTTTCACCCATTGTTTTATAGTTTTCCGTTTTGTAATTTACTGGTTTATTTGCCTCTGCGTTCCACCAAATTGTTATTTCCTGTATGCCTGTTTTGCGTCGTTTATCCCCCATTCTTCTTCCACTGATTTTCTTACCATAGGTAATTTTACACAGATTTCGCTTAATTCTTTCTCATAACATTCACTTAATGCCTCGTCTTTGAGGTGTTTTTTTTTTTTAAAGTTTACTGATTCGAGTGGCATGTTTTTGCCTGGTCTTTGCTTTCTTCTTCTGTTTGTTCTTTTTGTGGCAATAACTGCTTTGCGGTTTGTGTTTATACTTAAGTTTGGTACTGCTTTTGCATCTAATATATGTCTCTTTCGGTCGTTTCGTGTTAATATGAAATCAATTTGGCTTTTTGTGTCTAGATAGTTCCATTTACACCAGGTGTATATCTATGAGGCTTTGTGTTTATAAAATATGGTTTTTATTCTTATTTTTGTCAGTTTAAAAAAAAATCTCTACTCAAGTTTATAAGTTGTGTAACTTCACGGCTTGACGAGTAGGCTAATTACCTCGTCGGAAGGTTAATTGTTCGTATCTCTTCGAGGCATGGATTATTTTTTGTTTGTTTTTAACCTAGGCTCGCAGGTAGGTCCAATTAGAAATAGGCACCATGACATGGTCTGGGAAATGTATGCAATGGACGTGATTTTGACCGTTAGTTAGTTAGTTAGTCGACAGATCATCCTCGTTGCACATCGAACCATTCAGTCCATAAGTGCTCGGATCCCCTCCTCAGCAAATCCCGCAGCGTGTAGCGGCTAACGACGCCAGTCCTGTGTTGGTTTATCAATCTTCTTTGGCTTCCTGCGTAGTGTTCTTGTTTGGCCACCCCTCTTTTAATTTGCTGTTCTCGCAGTCTGGCCATGGTTGTAGATTCACAGTCATCACTTGGTTCTCGCAAAAGTCTCACTTCTCGTAGAGCATTCAGAATGTCAGCCTGGTCCATGGCACGTCCGCCCTCCACAGTAGCCTCACCTGCGAGCTTGTCAGTCCGCTCATTTCCTTGTACTCCCGCATGCCCTGGCACAAGATGAAACTAATCTTTGCCAGCCGAGACCGCTTCAGACGCAGCAACCATTCTCTTCGGATCGACCCCTCCTCTATCCTCTTGATCATGTTCATTGAGTCGCTAAGGAAACAAGCCCTAGTGAATGTCTGTGTCTCGAGCCATGTTATTGCTTTACTTACTGCCATGACTTCCATGGTCAGGCTACTTGTGGTTTCAGTGAAAGCACCAGAGTCCTCCTTCACAATTCTCCCTCCGGCCCGAGCTGTAAAGGCCCATGAGCTTCTCACATGTCGGACGACCGACCCATCTGTGTAGATGACCGCGTCACCGTCTAGCGAATTCTCGAAAATCAACGCTTGTACTTCAGCCTCAACAGCAGCCGGATTTTCTTGTCTGCATTTTCTATCTAGTTGGATGCAAACTGAAAAGGATGTGCAGAAGTCTGTTGGTACTTGCACCCACTCCTCGCCAGGTTCTAAGTCCTCAAGTGAACACACCTGTTGAAGAATGTCTTCGGCTTGACCCATCCACCGAACGTCCTCTTTTTAACCTGCTGCCCTTCACCTTCCTAATTTCACTATGCAGTGGATGTTCTGTATTTGCGTTAATTCTGAGGTAGGCGCGTGCCCTGCAAACTTGTATTCTCTCTTCAATGGTTGGAAAATCAAGAAGGTAGCGCATCGCCCTGCATGCTGTATCTCTTGTACATCCAAGAATAATGCGCATAGCTTCATTCTGTATCCTTTCCATCCTTTCTATCTGCTTATGGCTGATAGTCAGGATTGCCATTGCATACTCCAAAACAGACATGACCAGCCCCTCGTACAGAAGACATAGATGGCGCTGCTCACAGTTTGCTGCCGCCATCACCCGCAACGCTGCCAAACCCCGCTTGGCCTTTGTTATCACCTGGTCTATGTGCAAGGCTTCGATCAAACCGTATCCCCAGGTAATTCATTGCCTGCGTTCTTTCCACCGTCTCTGAACACAGCATTACAGTTGGTGTTGGATTGTTGACAATATGATTATTCAACGAGAACCAAGTCACTGTTGCCTTTGTTGGGTTGACCATTGCCCCAGCTTCATCACACCAAGTACTTATGCGATTGAGTTCGGTTTGTAGTTCCACGGCAACCTCCTCTCTATCCTTACCCTGACGATACACTAAAACATCATCGGCATATGACAATGTCCTGCCAGGTCCAGTGATCTGCTCACTGGTGATTCTCACTGTGTAGGCGTTGAACAATACCGGAGATAATGGTGATCCCTGTTGTAGGCCAGGTTATATTGTTGTTGGTTCCGAAGTCCAACTGCCACATCTAAAAACTACTTTCCGTTGGAAGAGGGCTGCAGCGATCCAACTAAGGAGGAATGGACTTACGTTTAGTTCAAGAAGCTGAAACATTAAAAAATCCAGTGGTACTGATTTTGACCGTATTAACTGTCAAGTCTGTATATATCTTAGAAATAAGGGTTAAGTACTGTATACACAATACGCCTTAAAACGAAGAAATCCAGCATGTGCTTATATAACTCAGGGAATACCCACCTATGATAGCATTTGTGAATGTATGGATGGAGTGGGGTAGCGTCTACAAATAGAACAGTTTAATGTTAGCTAACGTAGGAAAACTCTTTAATGAAAAAGTTCATTACAAATTGAATGAGTAGCATACAATCATACGTGACAGAAAGTCTTCCCTTTGTTAGGATCAAGATACATTCCACCTCTCTCTATAATTTGAGATGGTTACAGGACTAGCCATCAAATAAATAATATCATGAGATCACTGAATAATAATTTTGCTTCGTGTTCATTGAATATTAATTACCATAGATTGGTCTGACAAACACACATAATTAACACATGCTATTCTAAATAACAATAAATAATATATAATATATAAAAATTATATATATATATATATATATATATATATATATATATATATATATATATATATATATATATATATATATATATATATATATATATATATTATATATATATATATATATATCTATAAAACAAAGTGTATGTATATATGTATGTAAATATGTATGTCCTTTATTTGTTCGCGAACGGCCCATCCGATTGAGATGAAGTTTTCTACACGCCTTCCTTTCATTCCAGAGCTGTCAACTGTCATAGTTTTTATTTCTTCTTCCTCCTCCTCCCTCCTCCCCCTCCCAAAATACGTACGTAAATATATGATGATGATGATGAAAGAATCCCCGAACCAAAACGCTAGGGAAAGGGAAGAAAATGACGTCACTACACAGAATCGTCACACGGCAATCATCATCATCAAGTGCCGTGCCGGCTGGTGTAGGCGTTCATGGCTCTCCGTAGATCTCAGTCTTTGGTTTTTTGGATCAACTCTGCTGCTGATATTCCTCCATGCCACGGCAATATCAATAATCAATTCATCTTTTTATGTGTAAGGAAGTTATCTACAGTCGTGTAGAAGGGAAGAACTAGACGAGTATGAATTCGGAATGGCGAACTCTCTCCTCCTCTCTTCTCCTCCTCCTCCTCCCTCTACCTCCTCCCTCCACCCTCCTCCTCTTCCTCCTCCCTCTCATCCCTCTCCCTCCTCCTTCTCCTTCTTCCTCTCCCCACCTCCTCCATCCTACTCCCTCCTACTCCCTCCTACTCCCTCCGCCTCCTCCCTCATCTTCCCTCCTTCTCCCTCTCCCTCCTCCTCCTCCTGCCTCCCTCCTCCTCCTGCTGCCTCCTTCTCCCTCATCATCCTCCCTCCTCCTTCTCCCTTTTCCCTCTTCCTCCTCCTCCTACCTCCTCCCTCCTTCTCCCTCTACCTCCTCCTCCTCCCTCCACCCTCCTCCTCCCTTCTCCTCCTCTTCCTCCTCCCTTTCCTTCTCCTCCTCCTCCCTCTACCTCCTCCTCCCCCTACCTCTTTCCTCCTCCCTCCTCCTCCACCTCCCTTTCCTTCCTCCCCTCCTCATTCTCCCTCCTTCCTCCTTCCTTCTTCTCCCCTCTGCCTCCTCCCTCTTTCTCTCCCCTCCCCCTCCCTCCTCCTCCTTCTCCTCCTCCTCCTTCTCCCTTCTTCTCCTCCTCTCCCCTCCTCCTCCTACCCTCTTACTCTTCCCCTCCTCCCTCTCCCTCCTCCATCCTCCTCCTCGCTCTTCCTCCTCCTCCCTCTTCCTCCTCCTCCCTCTTCCTCCCTCTCCCTCCTCCATCCTCCTCCTCCCTCTTCCTCCTCCTTCTTCCTCCTCCTTCCTTCTCCTCCCTCCTCCTCCCTCTTCCTCCTCCTCCTACCTCCTCCCTCCTCCTCCCTCCTCCCTTTTCCTCCCTCCTCCTCCTCCCTCTAGCTCCTCCCTCCTCCTCTCCACTCTTCCTCCTACCCTCTTCCTCTTCCCTCCCCCTCCTCCCTATCCCTCCTCCTCCCTTCACATCCTCC
>JACEFZ010005185.1:0-17075 GCA_014155875.1 Cepaea nemoralis | reverse complement strand
CTCTGAATCACAAAAAAATTTGCATATTTTTTCAGTTAAGAAGTGAAAAGTAATTATTACCAAAAAAAGGGGTGGGTGGGAGCTAGTACACAACCTTGCTTAACTCCACTCTTGATTTCAAATTCTTCAGAAGTTGCACCATCAAACTTGATTATACCCTTCATGCCTGTGTGGAACGATTCCACAATGGACAGAAGAGTTGGTGGGCAGCCAATCTTCTTTAGTGCCTTGAACAGACCCTCACGACTGACCAAATCAAATGCCTTTGTGAGGTCGATGAAGGCAATAAACAGTGGTTGATTCTGTTCACGGCATTTTTCTTGCATTTGTCGCAATGAGAATATCATATCAGTGGTAGACCGGTTCTGTCGAAAGCCACACTGTGATTCGGGGTAGACTTGATCTCCTAGGACTTGAAGTCTGCGCAGAACAATTCTGGCAAATACTTTTCCAACAATACACAGAAGTGAGATACCCCTATAGTTGTTGCAGTCGCTCCGATCGCCCTTGTTCTTGTACAGTGTTATGATGCCTGAATCTTTGAAATCCTGTGGGACTTGTCCTTCACGCCAGCATAGCTCTATTAGCTGGTGGATCTGTAGAGTGAGTGTGTCTTGCCCACTCCTGATAACCTCTATTGGAATCCCATCCTTACCTGGAGCCTTGCCAGATGCAAGTTCATTTATAGCACACTTAACTTCTGTTATGGTGTGAAGTGTGTCCAGGTGGTCAAGAGTTGGTAGAGCCTCTATGGCGTTGAGGGCATCATCCGCTAGTTTGGTCTCACTTGAGTAAAGCTCCAGATAGTGCTCTATCCATCTGTCCATCTGCCGTTTCTTGTCAGTGATGATTTCTCCAGTCAAGGTTTTCAATGGTGCACTTCTTTTGATCACTGGACCACAGGCTTTCTTTATTCCTTCATACATGCTTCTTATGTCTCCCTTATCACTTGCGATTTGAATGGACTCACATAACTTGATCCAATAATCATTTGCACACTGCCTGGCAGCCTTTTGCACATCCTTCGTAGCTTGCCTTAGCTCACTCAGAGTGTTACGCGTTGGTCTTTCCTTGTTTCTTAAGAAAGCTTTCTTCTTCTTATCAATCAAGGGCTGCAGAGTCTCGCTGTTGGCCGCAAACCAGTCCTGCCTCTTATGATCCACAGTGCCGTAAACCCCTACGGCAGTTTTATAAAGAGTTTCCTTAATTTGACCCCACTTTTCATTTACTGTACAATTTTCTGGTGTATCAGTGAAAGCGTCTTCAAGTTGCTGTTGAAACTGAAAGCACTTTTCAGGATCATGAGTGTTAATAATATTAATCCTGGGGCTAGATTTGTGTTTAGCTGTGTAGATTCTCTTTGGTCTCAGTCCAACCCTTGCAACAACCAAAGAATGATCCGTATCACAGTCAGCACTGTGGTAACTTCGAGTCAATGATGTATGGTTCAGATGTTGTCTCCGTGTGATGATGAAGTCCAGCTGGTGCCAATGGCCGGATCTTGGATGTTTCCATGTGACCTTATGCATCTCTTTTGTTTTAAAAAAAGAGTTTGTAATACATAGGTCATTACTGGTGCAATGCTCCAGCAGCCTTTGCCCATTTTCATTCATGCGACCGATGTTGTATTTTCCAAGGCACACTGGCCATGAACTCGAGTCCTTGCCCACACGAGCATTGAAATCACCGAGCATATAAATGTAGTCAGATTTTGGAACTGCCTTGATCACGGAGTCTAACTCCTCATAGAACAAATCCTTCACATCATCAGAGGAATCGAGTGTCGGTGCATATGCAGTAATAATGGTGGCAAACCCACAAGAGGTTGCCAAGCGCAGGGACAATAGTCTTTCATTTCCTCCTGCTGGAATTTCAATCTTTCCCAGTAGCGAATTCTTCACTGCAAAGCCCACACCGTGTTGCCTTTTTTCTGCCTGCCCTCTACCCTTCCAGAAAAAGGTGTAGTTGTTTTCCCTGAGTGACCCTTCCTCAGCGAGGCGAGTCTCCTGCAGGCCAGCAATATCAATGTTAAGACGATTGAGTTCGGCATCAATCACAGCCGTTTTTCTCACATCGTCAATATTGGTCAAGTCAGTGGAAAATCCTGGACACATGGTTCTCATGTTCCAGGTTGCAAGCCGTAGCTTGAGGTTTCTATTTTTATTTTTGTTTGTACCTGGTGCATTGGTTTTACAGCCTGCGATTCAGATTTTGTCCTAGCCCCAAGCACCCATTGAAACAGGCAGGCTGTGGCGGATCAGCACCCAATTGGCTGGGGGCTGCCCAGCTTGAGGCGGGCGGTAGCTGATCAGTGACACCTATAGGTGTCTCCCACCGTCAGAGGCAACGCGTGGCGCCCCATGTCTACGCCAACTGACAAGGACTTATAACCCGTAACAGTTGCCTCTCGCTTTGATTCCGAGACCAGTTAAGACCAGGGATGGAGTTATTGCCTCTCCATAGCACAAAGCCTGGGCTAAAATATAGAGATCATGTGTTGCCCATGCAGCATGATCCCTCTCTCGGCCTGCCTAGTTCACTCCAGAGGAAAGGTAACACCCCTACATCTGGAACAAGACAAGCTGCAGAAGCTGCCGGATCAGCAAAGCAATGCTCTAACTGTCCGCCTGTCGGAGCTTCGATCCTAGACCAGTCGCCAACCAAGGCTTAGGGCCTGGTCTGCCCTGCCATGACAATTTTGTCTTTAGCTTGCATTTCCTCGCACCAGGGTAAGGCTTGTACCCTCCCAATTGCGCTCTTCCGCCCGAAGCCGTTGGCACAATGTGGGGTGTCGGGTTTGGTAAGCGCCGCCCAACGTTCGGCGCTAACAGAAACCAGGTAGTACCGTCTACTGTTATACGGTAGCTCAGTCATATCTGACTAAGACCTGACCTGTTCATGTACACAGACCTTACAATAATTATAGGGAAGCCATATTTTAATGGGAATAATAATTTAAATGTTATTGCCCAAGCTCACGGCATTCTTCTTCTTCTTCTACGTTCATCTGGAGTATTTTCCGGACGTGATTGCGTTGTGCCCGTTTACAGCAGAGCTGCGTTATTGCGCCGTTAGACCGACACATCCGACTTCTGCGGGCATTTGTTGACCGGGTTAACCTTCACGGGGGTTTTGTAAAACGTTTGACTCTCACTGTTATGGTGTTATTCCCCATCCCAGCTGGCCCATTTAGAACAGCCGAAGAGAATAACAGGTCAACCCTCAAGGAAAGGCAGGGGTAGACCATGGGCATTCCCCGCCATCCAAGGAGGCTTCCATAATCAAAGTGACTATTTGCAGTAGAAGTGCGATAAAGTTCAATTTTATTCGCAGTAGAAGTAGGTCACGTGATTATTCCACGTCATCGGGACATGCGTGTAACTATATTACAAATTTTCGTTGAGCCATTAACGTGTCCTCAGAAGCATAGAGGTTAGTGCCTCCGGCTCGAACGCGGGAGCTCGGGGTTCGATTTTCCACCAGCTGGAATTTTTTTTTTTTTCATTTTCAGCAATTAATTAGGTGAAAGCGACTTTTTAATAAGAAATATTAAACATTAAGAACTAAAATATAGAACTGAGAAACTGGAAGCTTATGAATAAAGTGTGCTCTATGGATCTGTGGAAGCTGCCAAGGGTGATCGAGTGTCGGAATCGATGGATTCAATAGATGTCTTTGTTTAAATGTGAATCTTATTTGCCAAATGGAATATCGCCCCAAATTAACCACCTTCTTACTGGCTCAAACTAAAATTGACTAGTGAGCGGCCGCTGTGACATGTTTGTTAATTCCCGCAATTATATTCTACAATTCTACCGCGAATAAAGTCTCCCTTTATTCGCAGGTCTTCTGCGAATAAAGTCTTCCTTCCATAATTGCAGAGCCGACACATAGCGCTCTGGTACTGGGCTCACCTAAGGAATCGTCACATCCTGCATATGGCCGCTTAGCCTCACTTCCGTATATGGGGCCCTGCGTTCACCACAGGCTGTTTCTCAGGAAACCAGACGAATACAGTCTGCAGATAACATTCACACAGTGAGCTTTCGATTCGGACTTTCCACTTAATGGATTTGCTATCCAAGAAATATTACATTTCGTACCACTGGGACGCTTTTTCCACCTTTGATGACGCCCACACAATGAGCTTTTGATTCGGACTTTCCACGTAATGGATTTGCTAGCCAAGCAATATTCCATCTCATGCCTCTGGGACGCTTTTGTTACCGACATACCTGGGGTATAAAGTGTTTCAGTCTAATTACTTCTTCATGCACCTTTAAATGGCAACCTGAATGTAGTTACAGTAAGCTGCAGCCAACTTGAGCTTGTTGATATGTCATAGAGCTTGTCCTCAAATGAAGCAGGTGTGGGCCAAAATATCTTTCTCTGTTCTGCATATATTGGGTACTCCTGCAGCAAATGTTTAGCTGTCATTTTACCAGTTCCACAATTACATTCATCGGTATCTACTATCTTTAGTTTATTGAACAAGTGGTATTTCAGCCTGTTATGTCCTGTGCTTCATAAGGGAAGAAATACAAACTAGAATCAATTCTGGAAATAAGATACTATGCACTACAACATCTACTAAAATCAAATGCGCTATCTCGTAACACCGAAATCACAATATACAAAACACTGATCAGACCACTTGTGCTGTATGGCTCTGAAACCTGGAGTACAACGAAAGGAGACGAAGTCTTGTTACAAACCTTTGAGAAGAAAGTTTTAAGACGCATCTTTGGACCCATTAGGGATACACAAAGTGGAGAGTGGAAAAGAAGAAGTAACAAAGACATTTATGATCTGTTAAGTCTCCGCTAATCACTGGTATCATGAGGGCTAATAGACTACAATGGCTGGGGCATATAGAAAGAATGGAAGACAATAGGGAAACAAAACACGCTTACACTCAGGACATAAATGATCGTAGACCCCGAGGTAGACCAAGAAGACGGTGGAGAGATAATATATATACAGACCTACAAGCACTTGGAATCAACGACTGGCAAGAGAAGGTCAACCAGAGAGACGAATGGAGACGGATTGTATCTGCAGCAAAGAACCTCAATGGCTCGGAACGCTGAAGAAGAAGAAGAAGAAGAAGAAGAAGAAGAAGAAGAAGAAGAAGAAGAAGAAGAAGAAGAAGAAGAAGAAGAAGAAGAAGAAGAAGAAGAAGAAGAAGAAGAATGTCCTGTGCGGAGTCTGAAGATTGCTAATTGTTCTCTTCGGTCGAGTTTGTAATATGCATCATCCTTCTGGTGGCCTGGATGCTCCGATTCCAATTTGGTTCTATAAATGCTTTTTATAAACCTCTTTGCCTCATTATAGGTAATGTCTGTGTCAGGCTGAGGTAGTCGTCCGCCCTCTTTTGCCAGTCTGTCAGCCTCTTCATTTTCAGGTATACTGCAATGTGATGGGATCCACTGTATAACAACTTGTTTTTTTTTATTTTTTTTTATTTCTGTCATAGTACATGGAGTGCCGCTCTTAGATCTGCTAGTTCTGTGCTGTTATTGCTCTTCAGTATTGAGACATCTGACTTTGCATCTCTTTATTTTCCTCAATCAAGAGCATTTCTGCTGCAGTTTTCAAAGCTTCTATCTCTGCTTTGAAGTTACTTGAAAATTTTCCAGTTGCCACTGATTGTTTTTGTTTTCCCACTCCATTTTGTTTTTAAATTTAGGACCTCCATTTTCTACTGACTTTTTGGCTGATCCGTCTGTATATGCATGGGTCTAATTGCTACTTGGGTAATGTTCTTTTATGTAGTTTAGAGCGATTTTTCTCCTTTCTGTTTCATTCTGAGTGTTCTTTTTCTCAATACCAGGAAAGTTTTCTATCATCTCAGGCAGTTGCTGCTGCCTCCAAGCTGGGAACTTGTGTGCATTGTAAATGGGTTTGGCTGTTGATATGTTAAGTATAGGATCTGCCCTAATCGTTCGTTTTGCAGTTTCTACAAAGTTGCTACGCTTCAGTCTTCCCTTTCCAAAACCATTAAACCTGTTACACATAGGGTGGTCTGTCAATCTTCTAAATTTTTCTGCTGGGCTCTGCTATCTCTTCTATCATGATAAGTGATCTTTTCTAGTTCATTAATAGGCGTTGTCTTCAGGCTTCTAGTTATGATTCGCATTCCTTGATTTTGGACTCAACTTATTTTGTTGAAGTTTAACTTAGCTGCTGTTGCCCAAGCTGCGATGCCATATTCCAGTACTCGCCTCATCTGTCCAGCATATAACTTCTTGAGAACTTTCTCATCTGCTCCCCATGTTGTACCAGCAAGATTTTTCATGATTGCCATTCTTTGCCTTGCTCTTGTTCGATTTTTCTCAACCTGTGTCTTCCATGTCAGGCGACGATCAATGGTGACTCCTTGATAGTTTGGATTTTCTTCATGGCGCAATATTTTTCCATTCAATACCAGCTTAGGTTGCTGAGTTTTATTTGAGAGGGAGAACACTGTGCATATTGTTTTCTCCTCACTTATCTTCACTAGCCATGATTTTGACCAGTCCTCTGACTTCTAATAAGGCTTGCTGTATTCTGCTGTTAGCTGTACTAATATATTCTTCAGATGTCCATATGGCTAGGTCATCTGCAAAGGAGGATGTGTGTACTCTGGCTGGAATATTTTCCGTGATGTCATTTATGTATGCTAGGAATAATGTGGCATTTGTGGACAAATAAAAGTAAGATTAAAGAGAGGGAAAAAATGGTTAAGAACATGCGACTTAATAAAGAGGTTCTGAGAATAGATAAAGAAATGCAAGAACAATACAGAGTGACTGTGAAAAATAGGTACAATGCAATAACTAAAATACAGAGTATAGATGAACAATGGGAAATGTTAAGGGACTCCATTCATCAAACTAGCAAGGAAGTATTACCGGAGAGAGGCAAAATAGCTAAGAAAAAATGGATGAATGAAGATATCTTAAAACTGATGGACAAAAGAAAACAGAGTAAAAATGACAAACAAGAATACGCTAAGATAAATAAAGAAATAAAAGATAAATGTGGGAAGGCTAAAGAAAGTTGGTTAAACGAGCAATGCAAAAAAATTGAATTAAATTCCATTAAAGATACAAAAAATATGCACAGACAAATCAGTGAGCTTACAGGAAGAAAAATAAGAATAAATACAGGGTGTTTGAAATCAAAAACAGGAAAGATAATATTAGAGGAAGATGCTATAATGAAGAGGTGGAATGAGTATATAAGAGAATTATATGAAGGAGAAAGGGAAGGATTAACAGAAGATAGTAACTTAGAAGGTCCACCTATTCTGAAAGAAGAAGTCGCTGACGCTATGAAACGTATGAAGAAAGGAAAAACAGCTGGGCCAGATGAAATCACAATAGAAGAATTAGAAGTATTGGGAGAATTTGGAGTAGATATATTAACCAAAATGTTGAATGATATTTACAGCAGTGGATATTTACCCAGTGATATGCTGAAATCTGTATTTATAGCTATACTAAAAAGACCAGGAGCAATTGATTGTGAAGATTTTCGTACAATTAACCTTATAAACCATATCACTAAGCTTCTACTCAGAATCATAATGAGAAGAACCAAAAAGAAAATAAAAATGGAAATTAGTGAAGAACAGTATGGATTTGTGGAAGGAAAGGGCACAAACAATGCAATTTATACATTACGGACACTAATAGAAAGGTCAATAGAGAAACAAAGAGACATATATTTATGCTTCACAGATTATACTGAGGCATTTCTTCTTCTTCTTTTCGTTCATCCGGAGTGTTTTTTCAGATGTGATTGCGGTGTGTCTGTTATGCGCCCTTGGGCCGAAACCCGTAGGCCAACACATCGACTTTAGCGTGCTTTTTTGACCAGGTAGCATTCCTGGGAGACTCTCACTTTTGTGGTGCCATCTACAACCATGCTGGCCAAGTTAGAACGGTCGAAGACAACGGTCATCCCTCAAAGGAAGGCAGGGACAGTCCATAGCATTTTCCGCCATCCAAGGTTGCTTCCATAGTTGCAGGGCCGACACATAACGCCCTGGTTCTGGGCTAGCCGAGGGAATCGTCACGTCCTGCTCATGGCTGCTTTAAATCCTCACTTCAATATATTGGTCATTTCGTTTGCCCCGGGCCATTCCCGCACAAACCAGACAGGTTTGCAGACGGTATCCACTCAGCGAGTTTTCGGACATGTGTTTGTCGTTGCGCCCGTCAGAGCTGTTCCAGGCACGACAGACATTCGGAAAATTACCTAGTCAGAGCTGTTCCGAACAAGAGCGGCATTCGGAAACTAGGTAGTCAGAGCTGTTCCTAGCACGAGAGACATTTGGACGAGACATTTCACTCGGACGTAAATGCGTAGTGTCAATTTTTAGTTTGCCACCCGTAGGACGACACTTCCGGCTTCCGGCGGGCATTTTTTAATGAGGTTAGCCTTCCTCGGGTTTCGAGACTCTTGTTTCGGCTTCCACACAGCAAGCTTTCGCTTCGGGCTGCCACTTAATGGATTCGCAAGACAGGCGTTCCATTTCGTGTCAACGAGACAATTTTCCACCTTTGACTACACTCACTCCATGAGTGTGGTTACAGACTATCAGACGTCTGCGAGACGTGCGACCGAGGTGTTTTTCCACCGTTTGTACTCACTCACGAGGTAGTCTACATGTGCTGCCGGCTCAGCACCTTACCTCCGTGCGTCTGTGGGCGAGTAACGGTCAGGCCCTTTCATCCGGGGATACCTCATATCCCCCAGCTAAGAGCCATCGAACGAATCTGCGCCGAGCATGTAGCGTTCTCAGCACATCATCACAATTTTGATGTAGGTTTGTGTCAACAAGGCTCTCACTTCCGAGAGTTTATGGCTTAGAGACGTTCAGCCATACACCTCAGATGGGAGCCTTAGAGGTTATGCCCGGACTGAGATTTAGGGATCGTTTGCCTGATTTTGACTGCTATCCTCAGTCTTACCTGCAGAGCAGCAGGTTGTGTCTCTCTTAGTCTGGTCCCTATCCCACGAGCCGTCCGATATGTAGTTTTCACCCATCGGCAAGCACATGGGGTCGATGGGACACGCAAGCTCCCCCACCACGGCAAGGTGGAGACACATCGGGGGACCATATCACTAAGCTTCTACTCAGAATCATAATGAGAAGAACCAAAAAGAAAATAAAAATGGAAATTAGTGAAGAACAGTATGGATTTGTGGAAGGAAAGGGCACAAACAATGCAATTTATACATTACGGACCTTTCGGTCCCCTTGGCTAAAATAGAAGTGTAGAATCTGCGCTTGACCTTGCCAGGGCCACATGCAGAGGCGGTCGTCCTAATGACACAATGACATGGGACCTTGATGGGTGCCTCCGACCCATTTCAGAACCACGACCCCTGTAACAAAGGATTCTTAATTTTCAGCACTCTTGATTGTTTTACGGCATTTTGATATCTCTCTCTCTCTCTCTCTCTCTCTCTCTCTCTCTCTCTCTCTCTCTCTCTCTCTCTCTCTCTCTCTCTCTCTCTCTCTCTCTCTCTTGCTCTCTCAGAAGACACACCTACCTGTTTCAGTCTCATTGGTAAAATGGAACGCTTGTTGGTTGATACTGTGAATTGTTTAAACTTTAAACTGGAAGAAATTTAGTTTTAGAGAAATTTTCTTTTTAAAAAATAAGGGCTCGCTGTTCCCCCAAGGGCCAGAGCCTCCCCATCAGGTCCCCATGTCCCAATGTGTCATTCGAATGACTGCCTCTGCAGGTGGCTCTGGCAAGATCAAGTGCAGATACTACACATTGATATTAGCTACAAATCCGAGAAAGGATAGCATTCATAAATTGATGTATAAATAGCAATTACAGGTGTCCAATTAAAACATTAAGTGATTTTTGTCAGGACCCACAGGCAAACGTTTCTAGTGCTCTAGTGCGAGTTATTTCTCTTGTAAAATTGAGATAACACATCTGTATTCGAGTGTCTCACTTTAATAAATTACATTTCCCGCACCTCCGCATTGCTTCGTTGTATGGTGTCCTTGTGGTGATGGCTATCTTCAAGACGTCTCTGTGTCGTTGCAGGTACGGACAGCCCAAGTATCTTGCTCCATGCTTGCCCAGGCAGTTGGCGCACTTTCTTCTGTTGTTAGGAGCTCGCAAGTCCGTGTCCAGCTTGGCCAGCGGGCACTCCTTGAAGGCGTGGTGATCGGCGCAGTATCGACAGATTTCCATCTTACTGCGACATGCTGCTCTGCTGTGTCCGGCCCTCTGGCATCTTGAACATTGGGTGATTCTTGGGATGAATCTCTCTGGCTGCTGCATACTCTTGTTGATTGATACTGTGGTCGGCATTTCGCTACCCTCCGACGTCACCACTGCCAAGGTTGTAGGTATCTTGGAGTAGGTGAGGAGCCGCTCCGCCTTCAAGAATCGGATGTGAAGATTCTCTTCACGTAGCTGCTTCAGGATTTCTTCATCTGTCAGCTCCACTTGAATCCGCTTGACAACCCATCGGACTGTTTTTGAGTCGGTGTTCCCGGCTCTGGTGTCTTTCTCCTCCTTCTTCTCTGTTGTCTTGATTCTTGTCTGAGTTGGGCTGTCGATCTTCTCCCTCGTGGTAGCTTCAGTAATAGCTGTAGTATCAGGCTCTTTGATGCAGCTAGCAGGTAGGCTCTCCACGTTGTTCTTCTTGTTGTCGGCTCCCACGCTGCCCATCTTGGTAACCGCGTGTTTCTTGTTGTTGGACTTTCCACGTGGCATTTTCCCGCGTATCAGGCTTCTTGACAGAAAAAGGCGACTTGACTTGTTAGCGCTCGCAGTGCGAATGAGAGAGGAATTGGGCCCATCTTTCTATAAATACTAGAATAGGGTAATGCACCACGTGATCCTAATTTCAATCACAACTCCATATCAACATATGACAGATAGATAGCAACGCAGCTTCAGAGAAAGTTGGTGGAAAGGCAATGAGGTCTTTAGGTTCGTCAGCTCTTTGTGGAAAGTAAGACATCAGAACTCTTGGACTTTACTGGAGGGTCATTAGCGTTTAAAGCTATAGGTTTGATGGTAATTTATTTGTTGTTGTTTTTTTTTTTTCTTTTTAGTTTTTCCTTTTGTCCTTGGTGTTTAGATTTCAAAATGTTTAGTTTGCTGTTTCACTCAAGACACTCTACTTATGTAATAGGAAACCAACGCGTTATTTAGATAAGAGAATCCTCTGTACTTAAATTGATTGGCTTGGAGATTTATGCAAGATTGTAAATAAATTTGTATTATGAAAATGTGTTCTAACGCATGGAAAATACTGATGTAGCATGACATAGACACTGTTGTGTACACACACAAAAATTGATATCGCCTCTCGGCCTCTTAGCTGAAATTGAGGTTTATAATCTGCGCTTGACCTTGCTATGACCACATGCAGAAACCGTCATCCGAATTACACGGCGTGGGACTTTCATGAGCGGTTCTGACTGCGCTGGGAACCCCGAGCCCTTTAAAAAACATAACGATCCTTAATATGAGTATTCAACACTTGTGATTGCTTCACGGCAGTTTGATCTCTCTGTCTCTCTCTCCTCTCCCGCTCTTTACCTCTCTCTCACTCTCTCTCCCTCTCTATCATCTCACTTCTCTCTCTATCCCTCTCTCTCACTTTTTTTTTCTCTCCCTCTGTCTCCCTCTTTCTCTCCCTCTCCCTCCTCTCTCTGTCGTTCTCTCTTTCTCTCTATCTCTCTCTCTCTATCTCTCTCTCTCTATCTATCTCTCTCTCTATCTCTATCTATCTCTCTATCTCTCTCTATCTCTCTCTCTCTCTCTCTCTCTCTCTCTCTCTCTCAGAAGACAACCTTCCAATCTGTACCGGGGTGGATGTTTAAACTGATCTGTACTGCCTGATCTTCCATGCCTGGTCAGGTTGAATTTGTTTTTCTGCAGGTCAAGGACACATTGTTTCTAACGTTCTAAGTCTTGGAGTCAACCTGAATGCATCCTTTAAGATACTTCTCAAAGTGTTCAGTCTTGTACTCAACCTTAATGCAGTCCTTTAAGATACTTCTCAAAGTGTTCAGTCTTGCACTCAACCTTAATGCGTCCTTTAAGATACTTCTCAACGTGTTCAGTCTTGTACTCAACCTTAATGCATTATTTCAGATACTTCTCAAAGTGTTCAGTCTTGCACTCAACCTGAATGCATCCTTTAAGATACTTCTCAAAGTAGCCATTCTTGTCGTCAACCTTAATGCGATCTTTTAGATACTTCTCAAAGTTCCACTCTTATCGTCAACCTTAATGTATGCTTTAAGATACTTCTCAAAGTGTTCAGTCTTGCACTCAACCTTAATGCATGCTTTAAGATACTTCTCAAAGTTGCCATTCTTGCCGTCAACGTTAATGTGATCATTGAGATACTTCTCAGAGTTACCACTCTTGTCGTCAAACTTAATGCGCCCTTTCAAATACTTCTCAAAGTAGCCAGTCTTGCCGTCAAACTTAATGCGATCTTTTAGATACTTCTCAAAGTTCCCACTCTTATCGTCAACCTTAATGCGATCTTTCAGATTCTACTCATAGTTGCCAGCATCCATGATCCCATCCTCCACCGGAGTGGGTGTAGTGCATGGTTTACTTCAAGGTAGTCTTCTTCCTCTTGCCACCCTTCCCTTGCTGGGGGTTTCCGGCTAGAGGTGGCGAAGGGTAGACGGGAGAATCCTTCGTGTAAAATTGAAACTAGAAAGCCCGCCCACAACAGCCTTTGCCCATTTTCATTCATGCGACCGACGTTGTATTTTCCAAGGTACACTGGCCATGAACTCGAGTCCTTGCCCACACGAGCATTGAAGTTACCGAGCATATAAATGTAGTCAGATTTTGGAACTGTCTTGATCACGGAGTCTAACTCCTCATAGAACGAATCCTTCACATCATCAGAGGAATCGAGTGTCGGTGCATATGCAGTAATAATTGTGGCAAAACCACAAGAGGTTGCCAAGCGCAGAGATAATAGTCTTTCATTTCCTTCTGCTGGAATTTCAATCATTCCCAGTGGCGAATTCTTCACTGCAAAGCCCACACCCTGTTGCCTTTTTTTCTGTCTGCCCTCTACCCTTCCCAAAAAAAAAGGTGTAATTGTTTTCCCTGAGTGACCCTTCCTCAGCGAGGCGAGTTCGGCATCAATCACAGCCGTTTTTCTCACATCGTTAATATTGATCAAGTAAGTGGAAAATCCTGGACACATGGTTCTCACGTTCCAGGTTGCAAGCCGTAGCTTGAGGTTTCTATTTTTCTTTTTATTAGTACTTGGTGCATTGGTTTTACAGCCTGCGATTCAGATTTTGTCCTAGCCCCAAGCACCCATTGAAGCAGGCAGTCTGTGGCGGATCAGCACCCAATTGGCCGGGGGCTGTCCATCTTGAGGCGGGCGGTAGCTGATCAGTGACACCTGTAGGTGTCTCCCACCGTCAGAGGCAACGCGTGGCGCCCCATGTCTATGCCAACTGACAGGGTTATAACCCGTAACAGTTGCCTCTCGTTTTGATTCCGAGACCGGTTAAGACCAGGGATGGAGTTATTGCCTCTCCATAGCACAGAGCCTGGGCTAAAATATAGAGATCATGTGTTGCCCATGCAGCATGATCCCTCTCTCGGCCTGCCTAGTTCACTCCAGAGGAAAGGTAACACCTACATCTGGAACAAGACAAGCTGCAGAAGCTGCCGGATCAGCAAAGCAATGCTCTAACTGTCCGCCTGTCGGAACTTCGATCCTAGACCAGCCGCCAACAAAGGCAATCAAGTCTGCCCTGCCATGACATTTTGTCTTTAGGTTGCATTTCCTCGCACCACAGTAGGGCTTGTACCCTCCCAATTGCGCTCTTCCGCCCGAAGCCGTTGGCACAATGTGGGGTGTCGGGTTTGGTAAGCGCCACCCAACGTTCAGCGCTAACAGACAGCAGGTAGTACCGTCTACTGTTGTACGGTAGCTCAGTTATATCTGTCTAAGACCTGACACCAAATAGTAAGTATAGTAAGTATTCACCTATCACCGATAGTAAGTATTCACCTATCACCGATAGTAAGTATTAACCCTATAAAGAAATCCTCTGCCTACTGTTACGATCTTGAGACTATAACCAACAACTACCTGTCGGTTGTACTCCAGCTCAGTGCACCACCTATTAAGTGGTTTCAGGTTAATAATCATCACAGGAATTGCCTATAAACGTGGACTTTTTATGTTATCCTGCAAGGTAGGCTCATCGGGTACTCCACCTTGCCCAAAGGTGACTCATGAGCTAGCGGGTGAAAGGAGATACCTAACTTCAAAATGTGCAGATATCGCAGCTCGGGATTAAACAGGTGCAGCGAAATTATGCCAACAGGAACAACAACGACGACGACGACGCCCACGCGTCGACAACAACAACAACAACAACAACAACAACAACATAGGCAAACAAAGAAGAAGACCTAAACATGAATCAGTAACAATGTTACATTTCCTTTACAGGACATAGCCATCAACCCCCGGTTGATTGTCTCTACAATTTAACGATCAGTAGTTTGCCATTGCTTTGTGAAAGAGAAGTCAATGCACGTAATGCCAGTTTAGAGATTGAACGCCTTACCTCGTTATCAGTGCATCGGATGTTTAAGAGCGAACTTTTCAGCCACGCCGACTCCTTATGAATAAGTAGTGCATTAATTAGAAAATACAACTCTTAGAATTGCTTTAGCACGAAATGGAATACTGCTTGGATAGCAAATCCATTACGTGGAAAGTCCGAATCGAAAGCACATTGTGTGGGCGTCATCAAAGGTGGAAAAAGTGTCCTAGTTGCACGAAATGGAGTACTGCGTGGATAGCAATCCATTAGGCGGAAAGTCCGAATCGAAAGCTCACTGTGTGGATGTCATCTGCAGACTGCAATCTTCTGGTTTCCAGAGGAACAGCATGTGGTGAACGGAAGGCCCAATATACGCAAGTGAGGTTAAGCAGCCATGTGCAGGACGTGACGATTCCTTGGGTGAGCCTAGTACCAGAGCGCTATGTGTCGGCTCTGCAATTATGGAAGCCTCCTTGGATGGCGGGGAATGCCCATGGTCTGCCCCTGCCTTCCCTTGACGGCTGAAAGGGATGTCTTAGGCTGTTCTAAATGGGCCAGCTGGGATGGGGGATAACACCACAACAGCGAGAGTCAAACGTCTTAGGAAGCCTAAAGTCCTAACGAAGGTTAACCTGGACAACAAATGCCCGCAGAAGTCGGATGTGTCGGCCTAACGGCGCAAGAACGCAGCTCTGCTGTAAACAGGCAGGACGCAATAACGTCCGGAAAAAAAACCTCTCAGGATGAACGCAGAAGAAGACGAAGAAGCTTTATTCATATGGTAAAACATAACAACATTATGAAATGACCATCAAACATCACACAAGTATAAAACATTGTAGCTAAATTAAAAGTAACTAATCTGCAAAACATACACATTAAACGAGATGTCTTGTCTTGCTCATCATTGTCTATATTCTTCTGTCTTGCTGTCTTTTCTCTAGTCTTGTTTACGCTAGTCTTGTCTAGCATTGTCTTTTCTCTATTGTGTCTTTTCTCTAGTTTTATCTTCTATTGTTTTTTTCTCCTGGTCTTGTCTTTCATCGTCTTTTCTCTGGTCTTGTCTTACATTGTCTTTCCTCTAGTCTTGTCTTGCATTGTTTTTTTCTCTGGTTTTGACCTCGGGTGTCTGTTCTCTAGTTTTATCTTCTATTGTCTTTTTCTTGTCTTGTTTTATATGCGCATGTCTTCCATTAAATTTTGCCTAGTTTTGTTTTTGATACTTTTGTCTTGCATTGTCTTTTCTTCACTCTTGTCTTTTCTTTGGACTTGTCTTTAATTGTCTTTTCTCTACTATAGTATTCCATTGTCTTTTCTCTAGTCTTGTCTTCCACTGTCTTTTCTCTAGTCTTGTCTTCCACTGTCTTTTCTCTTGTTTTGTCTTCCATTGTCTTTTCTCTAGTCTTGTCTTCCATTGTCTTTTCTCTAGTCTTGTCTAGCCATGGCTCCATTGATCCATTCGCCAGCGATGTAGCTAACTACGGTAAGTACAAGTAAAGAACCCTCGATCAGGTTTTAGGCTGAGCTCATTAAAAAAATAATGCTCCGTATCGATGGGGATTCAAACACATGTACACCAGGCCAGCAGCCATGTATTCTAGCCACATAGCTACCACCACACCGCAAGGTATTGTGTGCATGTGGCACATATTAAGACCATCAGGAGCTAGAAGTGACGAAGAGTAGACGGGAGACTCTCCTTCGTGTAAAATTGAAACTAGAAAGCCCGCCCACACAGACTGTGCATACGTTCAAAGCAATGTATTCCTTTGGTGGATTTAAACACAGAAGCCACATCCAATAGGTTGCACGGTTTATTGCCTGGCATACTGCAGTGTTATATATCATGTGAAGTGAATAAATGAATAATACATTGGCTGAACCTTAAAACACATAGTTACAGATATTGTTCGATTGTGGGACATCAGTTATTCACACAGTTATCGCACATTCAAATTGAAATCTTTCCGTTTGCACAAAAGTTAAGAGGAACGAGTCAAAATAACAACCCAGTTGCCGGGAATTTAAACAGTGTTAAAAAGATTTTTTTTTCGTCAGCTTATCGGGAACGCTGCACCAAAGTTGCATTGTGTGTTTTGAAAAAAAAAAAAATTGTCATCTGTCTTGTTTTTTGTTGATTTGTAGATGGTGTCCACATTTAACGTCAGGGTTAAACAAGGTGGAATTTCTTCTTCAGGTCTACTTTGAGAGATCCAAGACCGCACTCGCTGGTAGCTCGTCTCGGATGATGATTGACTCGGCGTTTCTATTTGCGACGCTAATGAATATCTTTGATGTCACAAAAGAGAGAAGTCTACCGCCCTATCCTTAGTTATACCATGTAGCTCCATCCATGTCCTCCCTATACTATTTATTTCTGTCTGTCTGGGGGGTACGGGGTTGTCAGGCATTGGTAGCACTTTGGTAAGGATGGCTCTCATTTTGGTCCCCCTTTTCCCCCCCCGGGGGGACCCATCCCCCCCCCCCCCAAAAATGG
>JACEFZ010005184.1:0-17651 GCA_014155875.1 Cepaea nemoralis | reverse complement strand
TCATATGCCAGGCTCTCCTTTTTCAAGACTCGTCCATTAGCCTTTGCAATAAAGCCCCAGCCACTACGTCTGTTTCTCACCACTGTCCCATCGGTGTAGATGACATGCCACCTTGATGTGTGTTACTCTGGATTAGCTGTTGCACCTCAAACTCAGTGCGGCCCGCAGCCCATTCCCTGCAATCCCGACCCGTGTTACTATTACACTGTGCCAGTCCGTCATGTCTTCCGGTATTTTACCCCACTCTTTTTCACGATTAAAGGTTTCTAGATCACACACCTGACGTATAGATGTTTCTGCCTGTGCCATCCATGACCTGTCTCGTCTTAGTCTATGGCCCTTGATCATGTCCGTGGCTTCATGCAGCGGGTGATCCCTGTCTGCGGCAACTCTCAGGTACCATTTGGCCTGAAGGACCCTATGCCTATCCGTCATTGTTGGTAGCGCCAGGATATGCCTCATGCATATAATTGGTGTGTCTTTTGTGCACCCCAGGATTACCCGCATGGCAGCTTTCTGTATTAGCTCCAACCTTTCAGGTTTTCTCTTTGATACTGTCAGCAGCCCCAAAGCATACTCAATGACAGAAATTATTAACTGCTGAAAGAGCCTGTACAGCATCCTCTGATCTACCCCGGTTGCTGCCATCACCCTCAATGCATTAAGTCCCCTACCAGCCTTCACCACCAAAATCTCCATATGATCCTTAAAAGACAAACACCTGTCAAAGGTGATACCCAAGTACTTCAATTTACTCTCTCGACTAAGAGGACATCCATTCAACATAATACCTGGGACGTCTGCCTTGCAGATCCGGTTATCCAGGGAGTATCACACAACCGATGCTTTGTCTGGGTTTATAACGGCCCCTGTTCATGCACCACTCTGTCATCCTGTTTACTTTTTTTTCCGCGTTTCCATCCTGTTTCAGGATATTGCGGTCAACACCAGCATTTTTCAGCTGTATGTTGATTCCTAGGCTAGATTACGCTCATCAGCACGCCACGACTTTCTGAGCGACCGGCTCCATACTCTCATAAGTTACTGGGGCGACTCGAACCACTTCTAATTCTCGTGCGCTCACGTCGACCACGAGAGTATTCGGGGTTAACGGAGAAAGGAGCTAATCCCTCGGCTACGCAGCCGGCCACCCTGTTTGCTGCCATTTGTAAGTCTTCAGCCACACTTTCAATGTCTCTGCCTTGTCTGCACACCAGTACATCATCTGCAAACGTCAAGATTTACCATTTTCTGGTGTCTCAATAGCTGCGACTGTGCTGCTGTAGACATTAAAGAGTATTGGGGACATGGCAGATCCCCGAGACAGCCCAGTTGTAAAAATAGTACAGGAGTCAGAAGTCCATGAACCCATGGATAATGCAATTCGACGCCCATAATGGACTGCCGCAACCCATTGGACGATACAAGGGCAGACATCCATGTCAAACAGTGTGTATATCAACCGATCATACCTGACCCTATTATATGCATCCTCCAGGTAAGAGCCACCGTAACTGTATCTTGTTTATCCTGGAAGTACCCATAGACATCAAATGCAAGAGTTTCTGCACTGGCCCAGGTGTCATTCCCTGGTCGATACCTCCCAAGCCCGCTTAGAAGCGAATTACGACTTTCCTAATGTCCCTGGAGCCTGTATGCTACTATCTTTTCGAGGACTTTGCCAAAGGTGTTTTGCAGGGTAGTATTCTTCTTCTTCTTCTTCTTCGTTCATCCAGAGTTTTTTTTTTCGGATGTGATTGCGTTGTGTCTGTTTACAGCAGAGCTGCGTTTTTGCGCCGTTAGGCCGACACATCCGACTTCTGCGGGCATTTGTTGACCGGGTTAACCTTCCCGGGGGTTTCTTAGGATGTTTGACTCTCACTGTTGTGGTGTTATCCCCCATCCCAGCTGGTCCATATAGAACAGCCAAAGATCCTGGTCAGCCCTCAAGGGAAGGCAGGGGAAGACCATGGGCATTCCCCGCCATCCAAGGAGGCTTCCATACTTGCAGAGCCGATACATAGCGCTCTGGTACTGGGCTCACCCAAGGAATCGTCACGTCCTGCACATGGCTGCTTAGCCTCACTTCCGTATATTGGGCCTTCCGTTCACCATAGGCTGTTCTTCCGGAAACCAGAAGTATGCAGTCTGCAGATGACATCCACACAGTGAGCTTTCGATTCGGACTTTTCATGTAATGGATTTGCAATCCAAGCAATATTCCATTTCGTGCCACTAGGACACTTTTCCACCTTTTATGAAGCCCACACAGTGGGCTTTTGATTCAGACTTTCCACGTAATGGATTTGCTATCCAAGCAATATTCCATTTCTTGCCACTAGGACACTTTTCCACCTTTTATGAAGCCCACACAGTGAGCTTTCGATTCGGACTTTTCATGTAATGGATTTGCAATCCAAGCAATATTCCATTTCGTGCCACTAGGACACTTTTCCACCTTTTATGAAGCCCACACAAGTGGGCTTTTGATTCAGGACTTTCCACGTAATGGATTTGCTATCCAAGCAATATTCCATTTCGTGCCACTAGGACACTTTTCCACCTTTTATGAAGCCCGACACAGTGAGCTTTCGATTCGGACTTTCCACATAATGGATTTGCTATCCAAGCAATATTCCATTTCATGCCTCTGGGTCTTCATGCAGCTTTAAATGTCAACCTGTATGTAGTTAAAGTAAGCTGCGGTCAACTTTAGCTTGTTGATATCTCCATAGAGCTTGTACTCAAATGAAGCAGGTGTGGGCCAAAATATCTTTCTCTGTTCTGCATACGTTGGGCAATCCTGCAGCAAATGTTTTGCTGTCATTTTTCCAGTTCTACAATTACATTCATCGGTATCTCCTATCTTTAGTTTATTGAACAAGTGGTATTTCAGCCTATTATGTCCTGTGCGGAGTCTGAAGATTGCTACTTGTTCTCTTCGGTCGAGTTTGTAATATGCATCATCCTTCTGATGGGCCTGGATGCTCTGATTCCCATTTGGTTCTATAAGTGCTTTTTATCAACCTCTTTGCCTCATTATAGGTTATGTCTATGTCAGGCTGTGGTAGTCGTCCGCCCTCTTTTGCCAGTCTGTCAGCCTCTTCGTTTCCAGGTATACTGCAATGTGATGGTATCCACTGTATTACAACTTTTTTGGATTTCTGACATAGACCATGGAGTGCTGATCTTAGGTCAGTTAGTTCTGTGCTGTTATTGCTCTTCAGTATTGAGACAGCTGACTTTGCATCTTTGAAGATAGCTATTTGCTTCTCTTTATTTTCCACCATCAGGAGCATTTCTGCTGCAGTTTTCAGAGCCTCTACCTACGCTCTGAAGTTACTTGAAAATTATCCAATTGCCATTGAATGTGTTTTTTTCACTACATTTTTTAAATTTAGGAGAATTCCTCCTCCTCCATTATCTATTGAATTTTTGGCTGATCCATCAGTATATACATGGGTCCAATTCTTGCTTGGGTAATGTTCTTTTATGTAGTTTAGGGGTATTTTTCATCTTTCGGTTTCATTCTGAGTGTTCTTTTTCTGCTGCTGTCTCCAAGCTGGGAACTTGTGTGCATTGTATATGGGCTTGACTGTTGATATGTTAAGTATAGGATCTCCCCTAATCCTTCGTTTTGCAGTTTCTACAAAGTTGCTACGCTTCAGTCTTCCCTTTCCAAAACCATTAAATCTGTTGTACATAGGGTGGTCTGTCAATCTTCTAAATTTTTCTGCTTGTTGCTGGGCTCTGCTATCTCTTCTATCCTGCATTGGTTGTAAACAAGTGATCTTTTCTAGTTCATTAATAGGCGTTGTCTTCAGGCTTCCAGTTATGATTCGCATTCCTTGGTTTTGGACTCTACTTATTTTGTTAAAGTTTGACTTAGTTGCTGTTGCCCAAGCTGCAATGCCATATTCCAGTACTGGCCTCACCCGTCCAGTATATAACTTCTTGAGAACTTTCTCATCTGCTCCCCACGTTGTACCAGCAAGCTTTTTCATGATTGCCATTCTCTGCCTTGCTCTTGTTCGATTTTTCTCAACCTGTCTCTTCTATGTCAGGCGACGATCAAAGGTGACTCCTAGATAGTTTGGATTTTCTTCATGGCGCAATATTTTTCCATTCAATACCAGCTTAGGTTGCTGAGTTTTATTTGAGAGGGAGAACACTGTGCATGTTGTTTTCTCCTCACTTATCTTCACTAGCCATGATTTTGACCAGACCTCTAGCGCTAATAAGGCTTGCTGTATTCTGCTGTTAGCTGTACTAATATACTCTTCAGATGTCCATATGGCTAGGTCATCTGCAAAGGAGGATGTGTGTACTCTGGCTGGAAAATTTTCTGTGATGTCATTTATATATGCTAGGAATAATGTTGGTGAAAGAACTCCTCCTTGGGGGACACCTTGCTCCAGCAGCATCATTTTGCTTGTTTGTCCTTGTACTTTTGTCCTGGCAGTTCTGTTCTCAAGGTAGTGGCTGATCCATTTATACATTTTTCCACAAACATGCATGTTTTGCAGTTTTACTTTCAGTCCTTCCTTCCATACTTTATCAAATGCTTTTTCTAAATCTATCCAGACTGCTAGTGTGTGCTTTTTCTCTTGGAAGGCATCCTCTATTTCCTGAGCTATATAGGTTATTTGATCTTCAGTGGATCTGTACTTTCTGAATCCTGCTTGGTGTGGTGTTAAGAGTTTGTTTTCTTCCAGATGCCATGTTAGCCTGCCATTGATAATGCGTTCCATTAATTTTCCTACACAGCTAAGTAGACTGATAGGTCGATAGCCATTTGGTTCTTCCAGGTTTTTTCCTTTCTTTGGGACTGGTATTAGTATAGCTTCCTTCCATGCCTGTGAGACTATTCCTCTCTTCCAGCTGTTATTTAGGACTGCTAGTAGTTTCTTCTTTGCCTTGGTGCCTAGTCCTATTAGCATTTCATTTGTGATTCCATCCTTTTGTGATCAAGAGAAAAAAAAGGGGAAGAAGGAGAGAGGGAGGGAGGAGAGAGAGGAGAGAAAGAAGAGGGGTGTATGAGGGAAACGATATAAATAGTGTGAAGCCTAAAAGTTCGTTCCTCAGTCGAACTCTGCCTACTACACACTACCTTTGATAGTAAAGAAATATGAAGAGAGAGAAGGAGAAAAAGGATGAGAGTGAGAGAGAGAGAGAGAGGAGAAAGAGGATGATAGTTAGGGATACGACAGATTTAGGTTCGTGTCTCCGCGTGAGAACAATAGTTAATTACTATTGCACCATCAATGTCTCGTGGTGTATGTTATCAGGTTATAGAAGAGATGTACAGCCTCACAAGGTCTCTAAGCTACTCTACTTATATTACTTCAGACTAACAAGTCGAAATAAAAGACAACTCAATAATATATTTATTTCCTTCTTGAACAATAACAGAGTGACAATCTACAACATAATCGCATAGAGTAATCAGTACATGCATTGCAGACACATAATGCATATTGAACTGTAATAATACGATGCTGCATTGCCTCACAAGAGAGAGAGATAGATAGTGTAACAGCCTATGCCACTGGATGTTAGGGGAATGCCACTTATTATCACCTATTAACCGCATGAAGTAAAAGACTAAAGCCAGGAATTACACCGGCCTTTGTTTCGTAACTATCTTTCCGTAGGCTTATTAGTGGTCCATATATTCAGCCCAAATACCCATTGATCCATAGATTGATCCATCAATCCATATACCCAGGGAATTAATTCGCTCCCATCCAACTTGTTCAGCGGGTAACTGTTTACCCAGACAATGTATTCTTCTTCTGCCGTCCCGTTGTTCTTCTGGGTTTCATATTTGAAATACGATTGCTCTCTTCAACCTCGCTTGCCGTGGATCCCACCACCGGTTTCCAGTTGTATTTGACATTAGTCTCCTGTGTGGTTCCAACCGCAGTGTCTCCCGTGTGATTCCGATCGCAGTCTGGCTAGTGGTTGTCCTATCTGACGTTAGCCATCATCTGCAACTACTGAGTGCTCTTCTTTAGCCAACAGTCCTTCTCAAATGGCTTGCACGCCATTTCGTGATCCTCGGAATTTGCGTTCCACTCCATCAGATTTATCTATCTGGAATAAATGGTTCACAGATCCTTGACCATCCTACTTTACTTCGGCAGTCCAGACGAAACTGTGATATGTGCATCTCTTCCGCCTTTAATACTGCCCCTCCATCTTCTTAGACACTAAACAGCCTGGGATATAGACATCACCATTGCTGAAGTTCCAAACTCACACTTCCGCCTGGGCTGGGCTACCGCACCCTTGCTCGTTCCACACTGTCTAAACTGACCGGATCCTAAAGTATATATTACTTCTCAAGTTGGCGCCTTTCTTGAATCACGTGACGTCGCTGTCCCTTGTCATCCAATCAGTACTTCGCGTACCCTGCTTCAATTTGCATCTTATTATTAATCTAACTACCTTCACCCCAATACGACCTTGACGAAAGACGAGTGATTGGAAGGGCCGAATGTAAGACGGGCCTGCGCGCCCAATTTGTGACCCTAATAAAGTTGATTTGATTTGATTTGAAGTTGATTTGTTTTTGAGTTCATAGTCCTTGTTTGAGTTCATGCTCCTTGAAGTAGATTTCTCAGCTCAAGCACGTTCCCACTGCCATAAATCTGCCAGCCTACGGTACCCATTTTGGTCTCTAGACAGCCTTCGTTTATCTCGGATTCTCGTATGCACCTATAAACTATGTGGCCTGCGTTGTTTTCTGACAGCTCTAACCTAAAGTATACATTACATCTGGCATTCCCCGACCCTGAGAAAGCTACAGGACAACGAAAATTGAGGTAGAGTTTTAGGAAACCGAAACAATTCGGGTTCAGAGCTTGACCTTTCAAGCTGTTTAAAAATATCTTGGCCGATGAACTTAGATACTTCCAAATTCCCCTACTGGTTTTGGTGTCATCAATATCTAGTGCCTTGTTGTCCCATTTTGTGACGCATCAGGCGTTCACATATTCCCCTCCTACTCTTCGACGGACCCACGTCGAACAAGAGATATCTATACTCTTGGTATGTTAAGCAAGGCCTTGTGTAAATCTGGGACTAATTACGTAAACAATAAGTCAATGGGACTTCATCATTGGCCCCAAACCTTTCAGTGTAATTCTGCTACCCGTTATATCCCATGAACCTGATGCTTTAAGTAACAAATATCAAATATCAGTGACCAAAAATAAATCATCAGCCTCTGCCAAAATATATTACCGTATCCTATGAGTGGCGATGAGGAATATGCATTCTGTATACAAAATAAACCTGCAATTCTGACATCAACATCAACACCCAGCTCCATGGATGCAATACATAGAGGCACCAAAAATAATAAAACAATGTCAATGTAGGCATTCAGTTAATATGCCACTCCCCTGTAACAACAACAAAACGAACAATCAAATTCACTTAGGTGCTACCCACTAGGACATATGTAGTCATCCTTGAATCTGAAAAAAAGATTGTAACAATTCCTGTGACACGACAGGCAATTGCCTGGTCACCACACATAATAACACAACCAATTCTCCCCTATTCGCAAGGACACATCAGCCTGAAGCTGCAATCTTCACGATCACCAACGATGTACACAAAAACAAATCAGCCCCTACTGTAAGTACGCAATATTTAGTGGTCATAGAAACAAACCAAACATATATCATGAAACAGCTTTTGACATAAAAACAAATGTGCGCCCAGTCGTTGGACATCATGCTCAATTGTCTTGGCGCTGAAATAACTCTGAAAAAAAATGGTATGCCCTATTCTCTTGGCGCTGAAATAACTCTGGGAAAAAATGCGTGCCCAGTTCTTGGACACCCTGGCGCTAACATGTATTCTCCGACCTGCTGCTTCACAAAAAAAAACATGTACCCGTATTAACGTCTACTCGGGTAATCTCAGATTATAAATGGGCTCCTTGGCCCCCTGGCACGACGTTGAACTGTGTGATGTCACTATGACACCCAATACTACAGTTGTGTCTGCCCCGAACACCATAAAGTGAAGCCCACACAAAAATAAAAACATTCGCATACCCGACTTGGCAACTTCCGCTATGGAACTAACAAGGGAGCTAACTGCTCCACAACAGTTGATCCTATCAAGTAGTCATATTCATTTAAACAACAAAATAACATGTTTCTAACTACATTCATGAACCTGTAAAACAAACAAAGGATGGCTAAACGCTACTACCCATATGGCCCTCCGACCAAAATGTCATTCAATAATGAATCAACACCACAGCACGAATGTTTAACTAATTATTTAACTACTGTTCATAGTCACGCTGGAATAAATATATAAAGAATATGTTTCTGCTTGTGTCTATTCTATATGCACGGGAAGAAATATAGGGCGTCGCTTGTCATTCACTGCCCAACACTGTTAACATGTCTAATTCTGGTATCTTGAAACTTGAACACACTGGTACACTGAATTCCACCTCCGTTCCCGCCTCTAAAGCTCGGTGTGTCATCCGCTTTGTTGAGTAGATGGAGATTTGAGTCTATTTCCCAGTCCTCCAATTCATCTCCTCTTTTGTCAGTATTATTTGTCAATTATCTCGGAACAGTCATAACATCTGATGGCAGATGCCTTGAAGAGATTAGAACAAGAATCGCCATTGCGAAAGTAGCATTTAGCAAGATGAAAAACATTCTGACCAATAAAATGATGTTAATTGAAACGAGAAAAAGAGTGTTGAGGGGATACATAGAGCCTGTTCTTTTGTATGGATGTGAAACTTGGACAATGAGCAGTCAAGCTGAAAAACATCTGATGGCTGCAGAAATGTGGTTTCTGAGGAAAATGCAAAGAATACCATGGACAGACAGAAAAACCAATGACCAAGTACTACAAGAGACAAATGAAAATCGTAGATTGATTAGAGAAATTAGACGTAGACAGTCAAACTTTTTGGACATGTTATGAGAAGAAATGGACTGGAGAACTTAGTGACAACTGGCAAGATCGAAGGGAACAGACCAAGAGGAAGACCGAGAGGAAAATACCTGGATGGCTTGGCCACATGGCATGGACGAGACAGGAACACTGAGCTGATCCACGACTCTGTGATCGAGTGAAATGGCGAATCATGACCGCCCACGATTTCCGGCATGGCACATGATTGATTGATTGATTTGTCAGTATCTGGGTATCCCCATCTTTCTGAACGGCTATTAAAGTCTCCGACAATAATGCAGTTTGTGTCAGTTATTTTCATGTTTGAGAGTGTAAGGTCCTTATCTGCTGGGCTATACAGATTGTAGATTCTTATTTTCACGTCCTTTATCATTATATCAAACCTATAATTTCCGTTTGGTTGCCAGAGATCACAGATACTTCGCTGCAAGGTATTGTATTTCGTGTAAGTATTAGAACTCCTCCTTTGTGTCCTTCACGGTTGAAACGTGTGGCCTGATATCCTCTGACTGAGAATTTGTGATTGGCGTTGAGGTGTGTTTCTTGAATGCATGCCACATCTATTCTATCTTTATGAAGACGCTGTGTTAGGGAGTCTTTCTTCTTGTAAACTCCTTCGGCATTCCACTGTAGTATGTTGAGTGTCCGGGGTATTTGGTCAATAGCTCTTAACCTACTCCTCTGTGCCTTGACTCCACAGCACAGGGGAAGGTGACCACCAGTAGTCATGGGTGGACCCTCTCGAGGCAGGGGGCCCGGCACTATCGCCGCCTGATGGGACTTCACGGGATTAGCACCATAACGATTAATTTTGATTTGTGACATCATGAATTAAGTTACGTTGCACTGCTTTGTCAAGCCTGTGGCTCAGTACATCCGATTTCGACAAGCATTTATTCGGGATGCTTTCCCTAGCCTTTGACTGTCCCCAGTCTACCTACAAGGCAGCAGGTTTTACGTTGCACTGCTTTGTCAAGCCTGTGGCTCAGTACATCCGATTTTGACAAGCATGTATTCGGGGTGCTTTCCCTAGCCTTTGACCGTCCCCAGTCTACCTACAAGGCAGCAGGTTTGTGTGTCTCTTCGTCTGGTCCCTCTCCCTTGACCTGTCCGACATGGGTGGCCCTACCAGTAGCTGTGCTACCGTCGGCATAGCTCTTGGGGTCATTGGGACGCGCAAGCCCCTCTACCTCGTCAAGGTGGACACACAGCAGAGGGGAGGGTAGTATTCTATTCTAACCACTTTACATAGTGAAGGATTTCCTGAACAGTCGAATCGACGCGCTATCGAGAACAAGTCACCTAATCTGAAGCCGACCACGTGGGAGAAAATGCCACGTGGCAAGAATAACCCCAGAAGACACCCGACATTCAAGATGAGCAGCGTGAAAGCCGCCAAGACTATCAAGAAGATGCAAGACGAAAACCTGCCTGCCAGCTACAGCGAAACGCTAGAACCTAAAACAACCTCAAAGGAAACTACCACTTCTACACCAGTTAAAGCCGCTCCCGTCGCTGAACCGACGCCAAAGATTACAACTACAACTGAAGCAAGCAACAGCAGAGAAACCCGCAACACTAACAAGAAGCAGCCAGGCAGCTCACCAAAGACCTCCACACAGGAGGAAACAACAACAACTGAGGACTTCACCGGCAAATACTGCTAAAACAGACAAGTGTTAGAGAAGCCAAACTGTCGGCTCTACCAACAGACAATATACTTAGTCGGTTGGAAAACGAGCTGGGAAGAAACAGCATTGACCAGCCGCGCAAGACAACTGATGGATTAGTGGTCTCCATCAACAAAAACCCAAAGACAACTGCATTTATGCAGAAGATTTCACAAGAAGAGAACGCCGCCATCCAGCTCCACCACGGCATCACAGTAGAAGCAGCCCGACACAGAATGATAAAACGATGCGTCATCAAACGAGTCAAGACCCATCTCACCAACGACCAGATCAGGGAGATGCTGATGAGAGAACCGCAAACTCAAGATCACCAGTGCTGAAAGGATCATAGGCAAGAATAACATTCCCACCACAGTCGTCATAGTAACATCAGAGGACTGAGTGATCCCTCAATTCATTAAATGGGACCAGAGAGACCAAGTTCCAGAGCACTACATACCGAGAGTGCTGCAGTGCTCTAAGTGCCAGAAATTTTGGCACACTCTTGCCACCTGCAAGTATGTAGTTACTGCTCTGGACCTCATCCATACAGCCAGTGCCAGCAAGCAAAGATCGACAAGAACTTGAGGAGGCCTAACCCTAACGGAAAGTGCGCCAACTGCCTCGGCAACCATGGCGCCAGGTACATCGGCTGCCCCTCCACCAAGACAGAAAGGAAGTCATGAAGATCGCCATCACATCCAACCTACCATATAAGGAGGCGAGGAGGCAGTAAGAGGCGACCAACCGACTCACAAAAAGTGACAAAGTGCAACTGGAAGGTCAACTGAAGGACCTGAGATCAAAGTGCAAAAGCATGGAGGAAGAAAAAGACAAGACACAAGAACCACAGATAACGGCCGTTCAGCGCATCCTGGACAAACTGAACGAACGAACGGACGAACGGACTTTATTTTCAAAGGGTAACAAATTGGGTACGCAGGTCCGTCTTACATTCGGCCCTTCCAATCACTCACCTTTCGTTCATCATAGTGCATAGGAAAAACATTGTCAAATGAATTTTGTAAACATAAACAATGCATATTACCATGTTATGAGACACATCCACACCCACAGACACATCCCCCATTCACCCCACATCCCCCACCCAACCACACACACACCCCAGGCAGACATATATGCCTCCACCCATCCACCACATCCCAACACCTACACATCTCCTCACCCACACACACCTCCCACCCACCACACATCCCACCCACCCACAACCCAAGCACACATATATTCCCTAGCCCACACATCCCCCACTCACACACATTCACCCACCTACACACATCTCCTCACCCATTCACATATCCTACACCCGTCCCATTACCCACCAACAATCACCCACCCACATATCCTCCTCCACCCACATACCTCCAACCACCCAGCCAAACACACATCCCTCAACCACACATCCCCCCACACACACATCTCCCCGCCAACTCACATATCCCGCACCTACCCACACACAAATTCCGCACCCACCCACGTAGTCTCCCATCTCCCCCAGCCCACTCACAGATCCCGAGCCCACCCATACAAACACCCCCACCACCTTCTAACCATCTCCTACCATCTCCTAAGTGTGTTTTGGTTGGGGGAACAGGTGAGGGCAGTGTGTGTGTGGTGGGGGATGTGCGGGAGGGGGGATGGGTCGGTTGGTGGGGTATGTATGTGTCCCTGGGTGTGTGTGGGGGGGGGGGTAGGTGGGGTGTGTTGGTGGGGTGCTGTGTGGGTAGGTGGATGATGGGCCTCATAACATAGTAAATCATCTTGTTTATGTTTACAACATTCATTTCACAATGTTTTTTTTCCCTCTTCCTATGTGAACACATCCCCCACTCTTGATGAACAAAAGATGAGTGATTGGAAGGACCGAATGTAAGATGGGCCTGCGTGCCTAATTTGTGACCCTTTTAAAATAAAGTTGATTTGATTTAACCTACACACACTCACCCACCCACACATCCTCCACCCACCCATCCCCCAGCCACACTTCAATTAACCACACATCCCTACCCATATACACCCACATCCTCACCCATAAACACATCTTCCCACCCATACATATCCCTCACACACATTCCCATCCACTAACACAACCCCCATTCACAAACACACACCTCCCATCCACGCACACACAACCCACACACAATCATCCCCCACCCATACACTCACCCCTTCACACATTCCTCCACACACGTACTTACCCCTCAACCACTAACACCCACACATCCCTCACCCACTCATCAACACATACATCTCCCATCTACCCACCCACACTCATACACCCCAACCACCCATCTAAAAACACATCCCCCACCCTCACATACATCTTTCACCCATTCGCACACCCCCAACCACCCACACACCCTTTATCCACACCCATCTCTCATCCCTTACAACACCACACCCACACACATCCTCAAGACACATCCCTCAGCCACACACACATATCGCAGCAAGTCAGCAGAAGATAGAGCAGGATATCGCTCGAAAGGCTGCAATAAAGGCTGAGACAGACGAAACTATTAAAAAATTCAAGAAAAAAGACAAAAGACAGAAGAAACTATTATACTGATCCAAGAAGGAAGAGGACAAATGTTTGTCCACCAAGAATGATGATGACCATTCATTTCATCCAGTGGGGTTAATGAAGTTAGATGAAGAATGGCTTGCGCGATGAATTGGATTAAAGTGAGGAAGAGTTGCGCAATTCATCGACCCCCTTTCTCTCTCTCTCTCGCCCCAGTCCATCTGAGTCCAGTGGCAAGACAAGTGAAGACGACTGGAGACGAATACAGATGCAGTGTATGACTTGGGCGCTCTACGTGTCTGGCCGTGCTCATTACGTTCCACAACGTTTTGCAGGTAAACGCCGTCTTGCCATCTGAATCAACAATGATTTCTTCCGTGAAGTCTGCCGAGTCCTATCTTCACATGTTGGGTAGGCATATTATAGTTGACCGATTGGTTTGACACCAAATCGGATACCCACACCTGGTTTAGCCAGCCTGTCACAGCTGTTGCCCGGGGGGGGGGGGGGGTGGCCGCTGTCGCATGCTGACAGCTACTAGGATCCACAGGCTTGAGCTGGATGTCAGGCTTTGACAAGTGGGGGATGGGCCCTGAAAAGAGTGTGACAGTCATCCTTACTAAAGTTACTACCAATGCCTGACACCCCACTCCCCGAGAACAAATAGAACTACCCAAGGCACAGAACGAAACACCAGAAGCAGAAGATGCAAAGGCCCAGACAGAAGACAAAGCAACAGAAGAAGAAATAGAATTGGAGGAAGAGAACCAGAATGACAGCGACAAAGACCAAGAGTGGAGAAACTGCTGGTCGCCTCATAGACCGAATGAGGTATCAGAGAAGATCCAGACGATACGCAGATAGGCCAAGACGGGAAAATAGGTAGAAAACCAGGAGAGACGACAACTGGTAAAGCTCCCTGAAGGAAACAGCACCATATGACAATTACTCCAGGTCTCAACAAGTGAACGACTCCCCCCCCCCCCCCCCACCCCCTTAGAAAACTAGAAGGCTGAAAGTGGGTATTCATATTTAAACAAATGGATTGGATTGGACTGGGCAGGGTTACATAAAGCTCACCTCCCCCCCCCCCCTCCCCGGAGTTGTTTATAATGGAAATACCTCCACATTGTGGTCACCTGTAGCATGCTCGGCAATTTCCTGAACTCCTTCTGTCTTCATTGCCGCAGGGATCCAGTGCAAAGTGAACCTTTGTCTCTCTTTCTCTAAAAGTTCCAGACAAATATTAATGTCCGAATGTGGCAGCAGTACACAATGTTGCCTGTCACACAATTTGACACATTATACAGTAATGTGTGTGAAGCTGCTGCTTTTCTACTGACTCTCGCTTCCATCGACGATGAACTAAATTTCGTGGCGGATTGTTGTGTTGGCGTTCTGGCAGCGGCCTTATGCATGTACTAGCCTGTTGCTGTGTGTGATGAACGTGATATGTTCACGGTCAGTGTTGCCATTTTAGTACTTTTCGCGCTAAATTTAGTGCTTTTTCAAGTCAGTTAGTGCGAAAATTTTCCTTTTAGCGCGGCCGCGTAAATTTAGTGCTTCACACAATTTTTTTGGTGCTTTTTGGTGCTTTTTTGGGGTGGGTAAAAATTACTTTAAAATTCATTTTGGGAACACTAAAAAGCCGAATTTGAACTGAAGCAAGGGAATAAAACAGTCTTAGTACGTTACCGCGCAATATTCAACTAATTTAACCCCCTTTAATACGATTTAGCTGAAAGCGAACGCCATCTTGCAGACAAGTCCAAACGACAATACATTAGCTTGTTATCGAGTTCATAATTTTGTGGTGTCTACATGATCCTTTAATTTAAGCTTATTTGTGTTTCACCATGAGCGAGAAATATTGTCAACATTTCAGAGAACAGTGGCTCAAGTGACACGAGATTTCAAAAATGGTTGTTAAAAGTAGAAGGGGATAATACTAAGTGGTTTTGCAAATATTGCAAATGTTCCATTGCAGCCAGGTTAAATGATATTGAGAGGCACACGAGTACAACGAAACATCAGAAAGCCGAACAACCATTCAGTACTCAAAGGCAAACAACAATTGCATTTGACAAACTGAAAGATGATGTCAAAGAAACAGAAGGATGCAAGAGTTTGTTCATAGCTGGCCATTGTTCGCTTCGCGTTGTTGACCATTTAAGTGAACTCTGCAAGGTACACTTTGGTGATAGCAAAGGTTGCAAGAACCTTAAGCTTAGGAGAACTAAGTGCAGAGCAGTTATTTCAGATGTACTTGCATCATATTTCACAACAGACTTGACAGCTGATATTGGCAAAAGTAAATACAGCTTATTGATTTATGAGAGCAATGACATTTCTGAAACTAAGCTACTTGGAGTAGCTATTAGGTACTATTCAGAGACAAGAAAGCAGTTTGTGGTTACTTACTTAGATTTAGTTGAACTTAGTGACTGCAACGCACAGGCAATATGCAATGCGTTAAAAGATTGTTTAAACAAGAATGGACTTGAGTTGCAAAGACTAGTTGCACTCAGCACTGACAATGTGTCTGTCATGACAGGTGTAAACAATGGAGTATATACAAAATTAAAATCCGAAGTTCCTCAACTGGTACTAATTAGGTGTGTATGTCATTCCCTTCAGCTGGCAGTGTCACAGGCTGCAGTTGCTTGTCTGCCCAGGAACATCCAGTTCATGATTAGAGAAACATATAACTGGTTTTCTCACTCAAGTCTTCGTCAAGCAAAGTACAGTGAGCTTGTTGCTTCAATAAATGATAGACAACATCCGCTAAAGATTGTTCAATTAAGCCAGACACGATGGATGTCCATTTTATCTGCCATTGTCAGAATATTGCAGCAGTGGGTCGAGCTCAGATTTCATTTTGATATAGCAAGACTCAACGAGCGCTGTTATACAGAAGAACTTCTACATTCGATGTTTAGCGACATGAAAAACTATGTGTATCTCATATTTCTCAAGTATATTCTCGGAGAAGTTCAAAGTGTGAATAAGAAATTCGAAGCAGATATACAAGATCCAACAAAACTACTCAGCGATCTTGTCCAGCTCATTGATTCTATCAGTTCAAAGATTGCTATTCCTGGGAAAAAATAACAGAAAGTGATGCTATTCAAGATTATTTAGATCTCAATCCCAGTCTAGGTTATGGGTTTGAGAAAGAAATAGCAGACTACAAATTTCCCGAAGAGAAAGAAATTCGTGGAAGGTGCATCAGTTTTTAATAGAGCTATTGACACAGCTGCGTTCACGTACACCCGATAACGTTCGAGTGTTGTAGTCCATGTCATGTCTTAGTGGAAGTGAATGTCTACAGCCAATGAAGCCCTGTATATTGGAATCTTGCTAAAATGATTGTAGAAGAAGCAGCTACTCTCACCCGCATCGATTTCCAGTGGAGAAAACTTCATCATATGCAGTGAACACAGACCTCTGACACACTTGGACTGTGGGCAGAAATAGCCTCATACAGGGATGCCACCGGTGAAAATCCTTTCCAAGATCTTACAGATTTAGCTTTAACTGTGCTCATTTTACCTCATTCTAATGCGGACGTAGAGCGCATTTTCAGTCAGATGGGAATTATAAAATCAAAATTGCGGAATAGACTTAGCATAAAGAGTTTGACAGCTGTTTTGACTATTAGATATGGAATGAAAAGATATGGTAAATGCTGTCATGATTATAAACTACCTAAGGATATTCTGCAAAAATTGGATCACAGGAGGCATATACATGTTTCTTTCAATCATCTCTCTCCTCATCGCAGGAGCAAACACAAGCAGGAAATAGCTACAGAAACTGAAGAGGAGTTGTTTGACTGGGATTTGGCAGATCTGGAATAAACTTCATTCTAATATTCGGTGATAATAATAAATTATAATGTGCTACTTTATAACATTTTGAATGAATACCGCCAGGGCTTGTTTTAGTGATTTCCCCCCCAAAAAACAGTATTGCAATTTGGTGCTTTTTTGGCTCGAAAGTAGTTCTGATTGGGATTTGGCGGATCTGGAATAAACTTCATTGTAATATGAAGTGATAATAATAAATTATACTGTGCTACCTTGTTACATTTGTAATAAAAACAGTTGGTGCTTTTGTTTGGTGCTTCCTAAAAAAATTTGGTGCTTTTTAGTGATTTTTTGGGTCGATTTTGGTGCTTTTTCATCAAAGGGAGATGGCAACACTGTTCACGGTAGGCTGTGATATTTTTATTTCTTATTGATAGTATTTGACCTTTACAGGCCAGTCAAAAATCGCGCATAAGAGGACGTTTCCTTCTACTTAAAATAAACGTTTAAGAGAGCCATTATTTCTTTTCTGAAAAGTAAAATAGGTTGAAGTATTTCTAAACTTACAAATCACTCTGCAATATATAAGTAAACTTTCAAACAATTTATCTACTTTAAAACTATTTTAAGTGGACTTTTATTTTAGAATTGAATCCTACATGGTGATTT
>JACEFZ010005183.1:0-17307 GCA_014155875.1 Cepaea nemoralis | reverse complement strand
TTGTGAAGAAACAACAGTCTGTGATGACCATCAAGACGCTGCAGAACTCCAGTCTTGTTACTTATTCCGCCACTCACGATTCTATGAAGAGCCTCCATCCTTGTGAAGATCGCCTATGCTTGTGACGATTCCCTCAGTCTTGTGAAGATCCTCCAGTCTTGTGAAGATCCTTCAGTCTTTTGAAGATCTTCCAGTCTTGTGTAGATCCTCCAGTCTTGTGAAGATCCTCCAATCTTGTGAAGATTCTCCAGCCTTGTGAAGATTCTCCAGTCTTGTGAAGATCCTCCAGTCTTGTGAAAATCACCCAGTCTGTGAACCTCCAGTCCTGTGAAGATCACCCAGCCTTGTGAAGATCGACATTTCAAAAGCCCGAATGCAACGACCTACTGCATAAAGTTTAAATATGAAGCGTGTTATAAATGTAGAACATTAATGAAGTACGTGAAACGCTGACGGCCATAGTAGCTTTAATGCATACGTGGCAACCGCATATTGGTGAAAGCTTACATGATGAGCCAGAGAAAGCTGGAGCACGCCATGAGAACGGTATTGTTGGGCGAGAGGAGAAGCCGAGGGAGACCTAGAGAGAAGATGCTAGACAGCTTGACATCGTGGCGTCAAGGAACATGAATATCAAACTTGATTGGCAGTGCCTGAGACAGACGGCTGTAAACAAAAATGATAACCATCGCCACACGGCATGCACTGAAAGAAGATAAAGATAACAGGAGCGTCTATGGTAAGGAAGAGTTGCGAGTTGAAAGATAAGATTACGTTACAAAGATGAAAACTCCTTGATGTATATATATTAGAAGTACGAGAGAAAATCAGTAAGTAGATTACAAACTGACATGAGGATGGTGAAAATGATAGTTATTGATTCTAAAGGTGTCATTCGGTGGCAGCATTATCCAGGCTTACGATTATTATAGGTAGCGAACTACTAGATGCCGCCTGTGAGGAGAATGGTGACCGTGCCCTTGGAGAGTGTGTACGGAAAGAAAATCACGTTGTTATGCTGTTATTAAATGACTTCTCTACCAAGGGTATGGTACAAGAAAATGTACACCTGTGATAAGCGTTTGTTGTAGTAAGCAATAGATAACTAGGTCGATAAGGTCTCTGAAGATACTCAAAACTGTTGATGCACTCTAAACTGGTGGTCTCGTTGTGCCTAAGGCAGACAAATATTTGCGGAGGCAGGAGACGACGATTCAAGCTATCAGGCCATTGGGAATACACAGTGTAACAACAGGGTAAATACCAGTGCCAAACATGGACAATGACAGAAAAAGAGAAAAGAGAAATTACAACATAAATAAACTAGTCAGAAGAGTACTCTATGTGTCAAGAAGATAGAAAATTAGAAATGATGAAATCAGGACTAAACTGGGGGTGGGGGGGGGGTGTAACAGCGCTAGATTTAATTAGAAAATAGCAAGTGAATTGTTTCAGCAACAGAAATGGGCTATAGCTATCAATATACCGCAACAAATAATGATGTACAGACCAAATGGAACCAGAAGAAGAGGCTGACCTTGTAAACGTTGGAAAGAGGGAATAATAAGCGTCCACGGGAATCTCGATATATGAAGCCCATAAACAGGCACTCTTCCGCTGCTTATACTTCACCCCGACACCGCAAGGTACAAGAGGAACAAGATGAGATGAGATTAGTGTAGCAACAACAATAGTGTGTAAACATATGTTAGCATTTGTAAACATTCATGGCCATTTCATTTTCTGGGTAGCTTGCTAATGTTGAGACCCAGATACACACTGTCGCAATATGTTTGAATACTATCTCAGTACAGACAACATGCTCCTCTACAAAATATATTAACAATTATCTCAAACAACTAGTATAATAAACATTCCCATATGTATGGTCATGTTAAGAATTGCTTAGTGAGTCATGTATTATCGATTATTTTCCATGCGTTTTAATGCATATTGTGCTGTTGTTGTCTAAGAATAGCTTAATAAGTGACGGATGAATGACATAACGTATGAGAGGAAAGATATAAGAAGGGCAGAATGTCAGACGGGCCTGTGTGCCCAATTCTTACCCCTTTGAAAATAATGTTTGTTCGTTCGTTCGTTCGTTCATCAAATAAACCGAATATCCCTGTCTAGGAATATCTAGACCAGTGTTTCCCAACCTTTTTTGTGCTGTGCCCCACCCAAGCCTTTCTAAAATTCTTATGCTCCCCCCTCCCCCAACATATACATTATTTTTAATATTCAAAAATTGAAATGTTCACTAAAGAAACTTGAATGATAGGTTTTAGGAAGACATCACTAGGAAATTATTGAGCAAACACAGTATGTAAATTTACAAAACATATAATGGAGAACTACAATATACAAAACACTGATTAGACCAGTTGTGCTGTATGGCTCTGAAATCTGGAGTACAACTAAAGGAGACGAAGCCTTGTTACAAACCTTTGAGAACAAAGTCTTAAGACGCATCTTTGGGCCCATTAGGGATACACAAAGTGGAGAGTGGAAAAGAAGAAGCAACAAGGTCATTTATGATCTAAGTCCCCGCTAATCACTGGTATCATGAAGGCTAATAGACTGCAATGGCTGAGGCATATAGGAAGAATGGAAGATAATAGGGAAACAAAACTCGCTTACACTCAAGAAATAAATGACCGTAGACCCCGAGGTAGACCAAGAAGACGGTGAAGAGATAATATACATACAGACCTACAAGCATTTGGAATCAGCGACTGGCAAGAGAAGGTCAACCAGAGAGACGAATGGAGACGGCTTGTATCTGTAGCAAAGCACCCCAATGGCTCGGAATGCTGAAGAACAAGAAGATAATGGAGAACTGCAATTCAAGTACACAATAATTTTAATGAAAGATTTTTCTATATTATTTTAATTATTAGTAATTATTTATTATTTAAATTTAGTGAGATTCTTGCGCTTGATGCTTGCTGCAAAGAGATTTTATTTTCAGGTTCCAATGAACTTCAGTCTCAAGTCTCCCGGTTTTGTTATATCCAGCCGATTTCTTCCATTTTGTATTGCCCCCCCCCCCCTAACAATCTAATTGCCCCCCTGCGGGGCGTGGGCCCCACGTTGGGAAACACTGATCTAGACAGATAATGGAGGACGCACATTGAAAAGGATTGGTACTGAGTTGAACAATGGCTGCATCCTGACTTTCATGAACAAAAGTGTACTTTAGTTAAATGGAAATTACATCTTCATCTTCAACCAAGAATGGGTACTTTTTTTTTTTTTTTTTTTTGATCACCCGCTTTGAACTCAGGCGTAGTCCATGCACACTACTTCTAGTAGTACTGGACTGAATTTTGCGTGTGGATTTGCTTTTCTCTATTGCCAGAGTCCCTCGTCATCAGACGAACCCACTCAGACTTCAGAGGTACTTGTAATTTACGTCCCCAAGTCAACGACGAGATGTCAATAGTTTAGTTCAACTGTCCGGTGCAGGAGTTGAAACGCTTGCCTTGGCATCAGCACACCGAATGTTTAGGAAAGGGAATGATTTCAATGCTTTGGGATTCTCACAGAGCTGCTGGTCTGTTTCCAGAAGATGAGAGTACGTATTGTGAAGCCATGTCGGTGTGCAATCTGAAGAAAATGCCGAGGTCGACCTGCTTCTCGCTACAGTACTCTGCTATATGCAGCAGATCCACCACTTTGGTGATCGTGTGAGATGGCGAATCAAGACCGCCCAGACTTATCTGCATTGCACATGATGATGATGATGATGATGATGATGATGATGATGATGATGATGATGATGATGATGATGATGATGATGATGATGACGATGATACAGCTAGATTAACTCAGGATAAAAATGACAAATTAGGATGGCACATTCCGCAACATGTTCTTCGCACTTCCAACTTACACATGCATATTTTCAATGGCTTTATGTACTAAAGCCGGTTTAGGTGTTACACGACTTTCTCCGTAATCCCGTATACTCTATAACATGTCGTGACGTGCTCGAGAATTGGTAGCGTTTCTCTCCGCGTCAATAACTTACAGGGTATGTGAGCCGTCGCTCAGAAAGCAATGGCAAACAACTGAGCGTAATTTTGCCAAGAAATCAACAATCTGCTGAAAGATGCTAATGTTGACAGCGATGTCCTGTAAAAGGATATGCGAAGTATTTTTATTTTATTTATGTACTAAAGGCTCATTCTGGCGTTGAACGCTTCGCGGAAGAAGCAGAGGTTGAACGTGAGGTGCGAAAATATCAAAGAAAACAGAGCATTTACAACTGTGCTTCAGGTATTAAATCACTGATAAATAAAATGTTTGCATATCCTTTACAGGACATCGCTGTCAACATCAGCATCTTTCAGCTGATTGTTGATTTCTTGGCAAGATTACGCTCAGTAGTTTGCCATTGCTTTCTGAGCTGCCGGCTCACATAACCCGTAAGTTACCGATGCGATTCGAACCACTGCTGATTCTCACCGTCGTCACGCTACTCACGAGAGTATACGAGATTACGGATAAAAGTCATAACCTCTAGGTCAGGAAGCCGGCCAAATCACTGCTACAGAGAGGAAATAAGTGTTGTATTAATGCTAGTGAAGATTGTTGAAAAATTAAAGGTAAATGTACCAGCAATAATAAAGTGTTTTCATTTATTTTATTTATTTATTTAATATCTATCTGTAACTTGCTGACTGACTTTCCATAGAGAAAGAAATGAAGATTCACTACAGCAACCTTCCAAGGAGAAGATGAATTCGTTTAACTGAGTTGATTTTCATTTTAAAAGTCTGCTTTAAATCTCTTATAACAACAGCTGTGACATTCTTGTGTCTTGCTGTACTTCAGATTCTCTTTCATCTTCCTATTCTACAATTTCCCTGTGTTTTTCAACCAGAATATTTATTAATAATTCTTGTTGGGTTTCTCTTGGATTCGTTTCGTAATGCCCAGGGCGTCTCTTTGATCTACGCTGCATTCACTTGACTCATATTTATTATCTCTGTGGTGGGACGCTGGCACTCTCGCCTCCTACTATGAAATTCCACGGATCCATGCCTTTGAATCTCTATATATAGTTTTCTGCTCAGAATGGCAGTGTATGTTATTGTACTGAAACTATATAGACATTAAGTTATCTCTTCATTTAACATATAAGGTGCACCATGATTACTAATGCCGGCTTCCTGGCCTAGAGGTTAGCGAATTTTCTACGTAATCTCGTATACTCTCGTAAGTAACGTGACGACTGGTGAGAATCAGCAGTGGTTCGAATCGCGTCGGTAACTTACAGGGTATGTGAGCCGGCCGCTCAGAAAGCAATGGCAAACTACTGAGCGTAATCTTGCCAAGAAATCAACAATCAGCTGAAAGATGCTGATGTTGACAGCGATGTCCTGTAAAGGATATGCAAAACATAATTACTAATGGGTAGATACATTTATTATGTTCATTCTTCTTCTTCTTCTTCTTCTTCTTCTTCTTCTTCTTCTTCTTCTTCTTCTTCTTCTTCTTCTTCTTCTTCTTCTTCTTCTTCTTCTTCTTCTTCTTCTTCTTCTTCTTTCTTCTTTTGCTTTTTCACCTATGACCACCACTTCTACTACAATACGACAGCACCAGCAACATCAACAACAACAACAACAACAACAACAACCAACTACTACTACTACTACTACTACTACTACTACTACTACTACTACTACTACTACTACTACTACTACTACTACTACTACTACTACTACTACTAATTCTACTACTACTACTACTATTACTACTACTACTACTATTACTACTACTACTACTACTACTACTACTACTACTACTACTACTACTACTACTAGTACTACTACTACTACTACTACTAATTCTACTACTACTACTACTACTACTACTACTACTACTACTACTACTACTACTACTACTACTACTACCACCACTACTACTACTACTACTACTACTACTACTACTACTACTACTACTACTACTACTAGTACTACTACTACTACTACCACTACTACTACCACCACTACTACTACTACTACTAGTACTACTACTACTACTACTACTACTACTACTACTACTACTAATTCTACTACTACTACTACTACTACTTCTACTACTACTACTACTAATTCTACTACTACTACTACTACTACAACTACTACTACTACTACTACTACTACTACTACTACTACTACTACTACTACTAACTACTACTACTACTACTACTACAGCTGCAATAATTACTACTATTGCTGGTACTTCTACTACTAATACAACTACTACGACTACTGCAATAACTACTACTGCCTATTCATCCAAGTACCTATCCTGCCACTAGCCTTCTTTCCACACAATGTTACGTTTTATGTGTACCAAATTAAGTCAGTTTTCCAAACTCAGTACAGTTTGCCCTGAGAATCATCACCCTCATCATGCACCCTCCCAGGCTGACGTTGCGCTCATGCATCTCCACAGATCTCAGTCACTGGTGGTCTGGGACTTCGATGTGCGAAGTCTGTATTGTTTCTCGCCATGATAATGATATGCCTTTCCCTTTGCTTTCGCATTTACAGGGAGGTATTTTACCTCTGCCTTCGACAGCCATTTTCGTTTATCAGGACCGGTGAGTGTCCTGCTATTCTCAGTTGTAGAGTTGACCACCTATCCTTGAGATTAATTTTGTTAATTACATTTGAAATCGGCACGTTGCAAATCAGACTGCATGTCATTTCTATAAGTCATTCATACTATGATTTGTAAATGCTTTTATCTATTATTGCTAATTCCAATTTCTTCTTGTTGTTGTTGTTGTTCTTCTTCTTCTTCTTCTTCTTCTTCTTCTTCTTCTTCTTCTTCTTCTTCTTCTTCTTCTTCTTCTTCTTCTTCTTCTTCTTCTTCTTCTTCTTCTTCTTCTTCTTCTTCTTCTTCTTCTTCTTCTTCTTTTTTTTTTTTTCTTCTACTGCGTGTGCCGCGAAGCATTGCAGAAAGTATGTGTGTGTAGTTTATTGTGTTTCGCTTGTCTTATCGCTTGTACTAATGTCATATTTGATTTCTTCAATGCTTCTTTTACTCAGTCTAATCATATCTACCTGGTTTCTCTAGACTTGTATCCCTCTGTTCACCAGCTAGAAGGCTTTGGCCGCTGGTTGATCTTGCTCCATACTACCATATGTAGGAACCATTTAATTATTTGGTTTCTATAAAGTCAGTAATAGGTGTAATCACAACACTTGTACTTAGTTTTTGATTGTTTCTCTATCTCTTCTTTCTTTTTCAGCTGCGCTTTTTTTATACATCTCTCCTCACATAATGTGACTTTACGCCTGAGTGTTTCTAGGACTGTTCATGTATGGCATTCGTAAAACAACAATTGCAATTTAAACACACAAGCCACAACAGTCACAATTCCTGTGACTACGTGTTTTAATTATTTCAGCTTAAATATTATTCATTTATTCACTTCAGGTGATATATAACCTTGCAATCTACACCTGACGAGATGCAGCGAAATATGCCAGGCAATAAATCACGCGACATGTTGTTTGTGGGTTCTGCGTTTAAATTCACTAAGGAAAGACATTGTTTTGAATAATCCCAAGTGCACTGAAACAAATTATTAATACAAATGTGATAAAGTGGATGTGTATACATACCAAGATTTCAAACTGAACAGAGAAGAAGATGCATCATAATTTCTACTGAAGTCATGTTTATTTGATCCCCATGGCATGGTTACAGAGATGCATATGAGCAAATCAAGAGTCAAGTATCAATCTGGATTGTATCACTGTATTTTTAACATCGTATTCTATAGGTTCTTTGATCCAGTATTATTTCCAGGTGCGCGAATTCAGTACAGATTAGTTCATATCATAATTTACTTGCAACCGGTGACTCAGACGATATTCATTTTGATATATTGCGTAATTTATGTTTCCTACGCAAGTAAATTGTTGTTTATGTTCCATTCCGTTGTTTTATTAACACACTCCGTGGTCCTTGTTCTTCCTTTCTGTTTGTTCTTTTACATTCATTCGGCTATTACCAGCGTCATCATTGCTATTATTATTTGTATCATCATGCTGTGCCATGCCAGCAAGCGTTCTAATTTGACCAATGACATTTTTATTTAATGTGTACGCAAGTAATATTTCGTAATCCCGCATACCACGTTCGAAACAGCTACGGGCGATTTGGAAGCAGACCGCCTTGAGTTGATTTTCAAAGATTGGTATGAGTGCCGGTCGTTCAGAACGTCATGACAAACTACTGAACGTAAACTTGCCAAGAAATCACAAACAGACAAAACATGCTGGGGTTGACTTCGACGTCCTGTAAATGATTTGAACCTAACTTTTACTTTAAGTAAATTGATGTTTATGTTCCAGCCAGTTGCTTTTTTGTTTCCTTTCCGCTCGCTCAGGCGTAGTCCATACACACTACTTCTAGTAGTGCTGGACTGAATTTTGCGTGTGGATTAGCTTTCCTTATTAACAGTGTCCCTCATCATCAGGCGAATTCACTCCGACTTCAGAGGTACTTGTAATTTACATCCCCAAGTCAAGGACGAGAGCTCAACATTTCTGTCCAACTGTCCGGTATAGGGGTTGAACCCCTTACGTCGACATCAGCACACCGGATGTTTAAGAACACGCGTTCTTATCCATTCGGCCATGCTGGCCTCCAGCCACTTGTTCTAATAACCCATCCGATCCTCCTTGTTCTTCACCATGTGTGTTATTTTTTTTTCTTTTACATGCGGCTATTATCTTCTTCTTCTTTCGTTCGCTTAAAATATGTCTATAACTGCAATGTTGTCTCTTGTATGAATTTAACTGTCTTTTTTTAAATATTGAGCACAACCCACTACTGGCAACGCTTATTAGTTCATTCAGCGGTCCATAGAGTTTATCTTCCACTGTCGTCTCTCTAGGCCAGAAGGTTTGCCTAGATGTTGTATCTTGAGCAGTCCTGGAGTATGTGCTCTGCTGTCTGCGATGCCAATCCACATGTGCACATGGCTGAGTCACGAATCTTGAATTTTGTATACATGTGGTTGCGTAATCTATTGTGTCCTGTTCTGAGGCGCATAATCATGGCTTGTTCTTGTCTGTCCATAATGTTGTAGTCATTTTGAGCAGGTTTTGGTGGCTTTCTGACTAATTTGAACATTCTTTTCTTTTGGTGGTATGTAACGGGCACATCAGGCTGTTCTTCTTTTGCTCCTTCCTTAGCCAAAAGCGATTTACGTTTACCACGTTGAAAACGACCAAGCATACTTCTTTGAATGTTTGTTAATAATCTGGCTACATCATTACGATCTTATGTGTCTGTGTGTTTATTTGACCTATGCTTGATTATCATACAATCGTGAGTCATGTGATGCTATTTAAATGACCTGATACGAATTCTGTTCATATTCCATGGTTGTGGGTTGAGATGGATGATAGACCTGGTTAATGAAGACAACTGTTTTAGGCGTGTCTAGTTGGTCAGCGTCGAAGTACACTTGTTAATGAAGCGAGGCGCTGTCGTCGTATGGAGGTGACAGTTCGAATCCAGATGCGGTAAATATAGCCAAAATGTTTATGTTGTAAGCTGTGTTCTCTGGTCTCTCTTTCTGTCTTCTATTTCTATGAGCGCCAAGCAAATTGTGAACTTATTTACACACTGAGTAAATCAGCAAAATGATTTATTTGCTTGTTTCGGGATTTGAGGTTTGAAGATTGAACACAGCCCACTACTGGCAAAGCAGATTGCATTACGGTACAAACCTTGGACCTTGTCCATGCCAGATTGGACGCATTAGCCTCTAGTTTCGCTCTAGTTGAGCTCGTCAGAAGTGCAGTAGCTCGTCAATAGTGCAGTAGCTCGTCAATAGTGCAGTAACACGTCAATAGTGCAGTAGCACGTCAATAGTGCTAAATCAACAAAGCCGAGAAGTAGAGTTCATTTCATAAGCTTCAGTAGAACACAGTCACAAGTGACAACATAGACGTTAATGGCAGAGCCTTCGTCAGACACAAGCAATACAAATGCCAGTCAGAGAAAATCAACATTAGCTAAGAAAGGAACCCTCGGTGGCGTAGTGGCTAGACACTCGCCTGCCGATCAGCCTGTCGTGGGTTCGAGCCGCAGTTGAATGAATTCAGTATTTGACAAACTGACAGGGCTCCGAGATGGACCCAACCTAAAATGAGTACATAAGAATGTCTTGGGAAGTAAAAGTTACCGGTGTGAGACCAACCACATCAGCCACCGAGTGTCGTTTGGTTCTATAAAAAAATATGGGTCTTGCACCGAATGTCCGATGTTCGCCGAATGTAACTTATGTGTATTTTCCATGTAGAAAAATCAGTGTATGTTTATTGTTTGTGTAAAAGCTCTACTTTACTCCTTTCACACGGTAATGAAACAGTATATTTCATAGACCAACAGTTTTATGTTATTGTGGTTATCGCGAATAATAAATGAAATAATAAGAACAAGGGAAGGACGCAAGAAGTGGTTACTTCTAAACCAGGAAGAGTTTTTCCGCCTTTATTTTCAGAAGTAATTTACCGTGCTGAGAAAGCGAGGATCAAATTCGAGTATTTCAAGAATGTGTGATCAGTTTACAGAACGAATATAGAAAGCTCGTGTTTATGTTTTCTGGGATTGTTGCCTGATTAGACACTTGCCAGGTTAGATGTTTATATAAACAAGTGAAACTCACAATCCGATGTTTATTTTGAAATTAAAATACACGAACATTTTTATTTTACATATCCTTTTACAGGACATCGCAGTCAACACCAGCATTTCTGCCATTGTGATCTTCTAGCAAGTTTACGTTCAGTAATTTGCCAATGCTTTCTGAACGACCGGCACTGATACCAACGCAAATCCAACGCAACGGCACTTACTGCCAAATCGCGCGCTGTATGTTTCGAACGCGGGTATACGGGATTACGAACCGCGTTCGAAACACCTTCGCCACGGAGACCGGCACACGAACATTAGCATGTTGATATTATGGGAAAGGGAAGGTACTGCTATATTCTTCTTCTTCTGCCTTTCATCTCCTAGTGGAGCACAGGCTGTCAACAAGCTGGCGCCAAACATTTTGTAGATGTGTTCATTTTTTTTTTTTTTTTTTTTGCGTTCTCTAATTTTGAACTTAGACGTAGTCCATAAATGTTTTACTACTTATAGTGCGTTGATCTGATTTTTGCCTGTGGATTAGCTTTCCCCTATTACCAGCGGCATTCGCTATCAGGCGAACCCATTCCGGCTTCTAAGCTACTTGTAATTTACGTCCCAAGTCAAGGACGAGAAGTAAACATTTTAGTCCAACTGACCCGCTTCCTCGGCATCAGCACACCAGAATTTTAAGAGCGATCGCTCTTTTCCTTGATGACCTCCGAATTGTTCATGACTGGCTGAACGTTGTAATCCCTTTATGAATGTCTATAAATCGTGTGCCGTCTCCACAATAAAAGTTGGTTGCAATGGATCTCCAACACTGTTTGTCTCTCGCCTTGATTGTAAATTCTGTCAGGCTGCTCTTCGTCCATCTTTTAATGTTATCTTACCACTTGTATTGAATATTAATACCACAACAACAACAACAGCAGCAGCAACAACAACAACAACAACAACAACAACAACACACGAGTGCTCAAATAAATCGGAACCACAGCAATCAGACATCTTAAACCGAGGTTGTGCAGATAGAAAGGTTTCATAGTGGTTCTTCGACTACCGTGTGGATAACAGTGCTCCACATTCCAACGGTATCAGAGAGAAACTGAGCTAGATGGGATAAAACCCGATGCAATACGGTCCTCTTGTCAATTTTAAGGCTGTATTACAATTTCTGACTACTGAACGCTGTCGAAAAACACACTGAAATCTAAGACAAAAGTAATAATACAGTCTACACCGTACTCTATGCATCCCTCAAAGATTTCCTCCCCAAAGAAAGTTGTAATAAAATTCAGAAAAATATCTGGTGCCCATCGTACTTGGCTATGTCGACGCCAGAGCTGAACGGGGTGAAGCAACAATATATCACTCTGACACATGCTGGATATTATCTGCATTCAACAGACAGCCCACTACGCTGCACTATTTCACCACGCCTGTGGCTTAGCAAATGCGATTTCGAGAGATTAGCGTTTCCCATGGGTGTTGCCTAGTCTTCGGTGATCGTGCACCAACTATCGCACCATCTCACTAGTAAAATTTGCCAACAAAATCCTCTTGCGAATCATCTTGAGGATAGAAAGGAAGCTGGAATGTGGTCTGCAGGAAGTACAGGCAAGTTTTAAACTGAGTAGAGGTATCAAGGCTAATATCTTATACATAGAAGAAAGATCTTTGCGAGCTGTATAGAGTACGGCGCAGACCGTATTACCTGATTCTTCATTTACACTATGGTCTACGGCAGTGTTCAGTATCTGAAATAATGAACATCACGAGAAGCATGGAGTTTACAGAGCGTTTAATTATACTTAATCTTTTACCTTAAACAACAAGCAGCTGTCAGAGTTACGTGTGAAACATCAAACATATTTGTATGTCGAAGTCTTTCTCCCATATCTATAATCTATCAGTGGTCACAATGTTCAGCTGACCTTCTCGCCTCATCACGTGATGAAAAAGTGACGATTGTCTTGTCCTAGAGTATGTCTGTATGAATTTGCCTAATGTAGTAATTGGATATTATGGTGGTGTCTTTGGGTGAATAATGTGGTAGTTTCCCGTTGCTTTCTACGTTCACATGGCGGTGAACTACGCCGTCGGTCTTTAACAACTGTTTAAGTTGTCGTGATCTGAACATCGAAGATCACTGGCCAATAAATAGCATCATATCTTGGAAACTCACAATCTGTGACCTCTGAAGCGACGAGAGCCATTCCACACGAAATATTCCTTTCTCCACCTTGCTAAGCATATTCTTTGAATCCGTAATGAACACAACGTGTGTAGCAGTAGTCTCCTCTAGCCACCGGAATTCCGCTGTTACTGCCTCCACCTCCATTCTCATGCTGGAGGTTGTAGTCTCATATGCCAGGCTCTCCTTTTTCAAGACTCGCCCATTAGCCTTTGCAATAAAGCCCCAGCCACTACGTCTGTCTCTCACCACTGACTCATCGGTGTAGATGACTATGTCACCTTGATGTGTGTTGCTCTGGATCAGATGTTGCACTTCAAACTCAGTGCGGCCCGTTGCCATTCTCTGCACCTATTGCTCTGGCCATGCGGGTGTACGGGGGAATGAACAGGCTGATAGGCTAGGAGGAATGCACCTCTTGGTGGTATCTTGCCTATGGACAAGGGGAAGGTGGTCGTGTGCTTGTGGGACCAGGTGGAGTAGGCGGAGGAACAGATTGAGAACCCATATGTGGAAAGAATAAGATTTCGGGGGATCGGCAGGGGTTCTGGAAGAATCTCAAAACTGAGAGGGAAGACCAGGAGAACATTTAATCAGATAACGGTGGGAACGATTAGTAGTATGACTCTTCGCTGGCTGTTGAACGAGGGGACTGAGCACGTATGGGAATGTTCTGAGTGCAGTAATGTCGGTTCTTGACTCAACTCAACTCAGTCTTGGTAACTGAAATTCTTTGGCCTTATTAAACGCCAAAGTGGCTAGAAAGAGCTATGTTGGAAGGCATGGTTATTGGAAGAAGAGGCGGGGTCGATCGACTTGAAAATGGACACGGGACATTGACGGCACCATGGACATGAACATGCATGAAGCAAGGGAACTGGAAAATGATCAATAATCTTTCTTGTGGGTCGTATGAGAGCAATGTTCTACATGACAATGATGAATAATTGGACATCTGTTTTCTAAAACCCTCTTGAACTTCTTGGCATTCTATGGAGGAACCATATCTCGGTAGCCTATAGTTTCTTGGTTTTGTTTGCCATTCTATGAAGGAACCATATCACGGTAGGTTATAGTTTCTTGGTTTTGTTTGGTATTCAATGAAGGAAACATATCCATATTCATAATACATTGGCATAATATAAGTATGTCAACTGAACCGGGGGAAAGAGTGTTGAAGTGATACATAGAACGTGTGCTTTTGTATGAATGTGAAACGTGGACAATGAGCAGACAAGCTGAAAAACATCTAATGGCAGTGGGAATGTGGTTTCTGGGGAAAATTAATAGAATAGCATACTCAGACCAGGGGAAAAAAAAAACAGAGAGCAAGTCCTACAAGAAACAAAAAAAACCCGCAAGCTGATTAGAGAAATTAAACTTAGTCAAGATTGTTGGGGATGGTATGATTGGTTGATTGATTGATTGATTGATTGATTTAGGAACCGACATCACAACATTCGGGACATTCCCATAAGCGCTCCGTCCCCATCCTCAGCAGCCAGCGAAGAGTTCCAACACTAATAGTTCCAGTAGCAATCTGATTATATGTCCGTCTCGCCTTTCCTCTGAGCGTCGATCGTCGGCCAGATCCCCTCGTCACACCTCGCTGCCTCATTCTTACCAGACTATGGTGATCCATTTGCTCCTCCGAGGTGTACACGTGCTCCCACAAGGCCGCAACCACGTCTGTTTTGTCATGCATCAATACTCCACCTAAGTTTTGCCAAGCCAGCCAATCTGTTATGAGAAGAAATAAACTCGAAAACTTGGTGACAACTGGGAAGATTCAGGGTAAAAGAACAAAGGGAAGGCGGAGAGGTTAATATCTTAATGACTTGGCGTAATCAAAACAAAAACACAGAGCTGATCCACAACTCTGGTGATCATGAGAGATGGCGAAATCGTGTCCGCCCACGCTTATCAGGCATGGGACGTGATAATAATATAACAGTAAATAGATCTGTTCGTAACTTTCTAAACTTCGTGTTTCGACATTCATATAAAACTACACAAATATGAAAACCAGGCATATCTCCACTTAACATTACTCATCGGTTAGCTTGTTTATTATTATTGATAACGCTCCCGTGAGAGCGTGCTCATCATTTGGCAATTCCTATAACCCGTGTTCTGGTATCACAAGCGTTAATTTCAGGCAATCCCTTTAGGGAGTAATTTGTTATGATGCTAAAGATGCGCATCTAAATGTGCGAAGTTGTGCTGACAAATCGGCTACCGTTCCTGTTTGTAAATTGCAAAGTAGAGCTGTTTTCCAGAATAGTGCAAGACGTGTACGATTCAGAGAATTGGGTTAGGCAGAGCTAGACACGAGGTGTCTCAAAAAAACAAATGCTTACATTTATGTTCACGACCCTTTTATATTTTCAAATATAACATTAAAGTTAGTAGTTGGTTGTGGTTCCAACTTCACAACAAAGGGTTACCTCATAATGCTCCTTTCCTGTGCAGTGAATATCACACACAATGCTCCTCGCCGTCCTATGTGAAAGGTGGAACAGGCCGCAGTTCCGACAAACTAATAGTACGAACAGTCATACATGCATAAGACCGCTGCCAGAATGCAAACACAACAGTCCGCCACTAAAATTACAGTTCATCATCGATGGAATCGGCAGTCACTAGACAACCATATGGAGTTGGCAAGGTTATGTATGCGTTAGAGTGAGAAGTTTAAACATCTTCATATAAGTAGAAGTGAAGAAAGCACCACAGTGATATTTTTCTGATGGATGCGACATTTGCGAGAAAATTCTTTTTCTTCAATCATTTTTCGATTCGAATGTAGCACAAGGTTAGGCATCTCATAAATCAGTGTATCCAATTTCGGCATGCATTTGTGTAAGGTTTGTTTCCTCTAGACATATTCCATACAATATAATGGGCTCTCTGTACCCAGTGGGTAGGCAATTTCTAGCAATTTTGCCAAATCCAGCGCCCTTACGGCCTACTCTTTGGGATTTGTTAACGTGCGCAACTTGCATCCGGGACCTCCTGTTTTTCGCCCTTATCAGAGAAGGCTATGTATCATAGTTCACTACCCAAGAGATTAGAGAGATGTGTCACATTATTTTTTGGCACTCGCTCGCTTTGATCTTAGGAGTAGTCCATACACACTACTTCTAGCGCTGGACTGAATTTTGCGTGTGGATTAGCTTTCCCCAATAACAGTGTCCTTTACCATAATGCGAATCCACTCCGACTTCAGAGGTACTTGTAATTTACGTCCTCAGGTCAAGGACGATAGGTCAACATTTTAATCCAACTATCTGGTGTCGTGGTTGAACTCCTTACCTCGTCATTGGCACACCGGATGTTTAAGAACACGCGTTCTTATCCATTCGGCCATGCTGACCTACGGCACATCATTAGATACCATAGCTTCTTGGGAAAATTCCTAGCCCTATGTTTGGGATCGAACCTTCTAACCATGAGGCGTACACCGTAGTTCTACAGACTTCACGGGAAAAGTCACAAAAGTTAGATTTTGGATGGAGTGCAGTGTTAAAATATCCTCATATCAGTGAAGATCTGCGGTAGAAACGGCAGAGGTAGTCAGAGCGAAATTATGCTGGATGGGCTGGGGCGTTGACTTGGAGATGTATCATCAGCGGAGTTCTAGTAGACTGGGGACTGAGATATGGGGAGATACGCGAGCGCTTACATTAACTGGCGAGACAAATGATGGTGGTAACCGCTGTCTAATGAAGATCGTAAACTGATTAGCCGCATTAGACGTAGACAGTCAAAAAATTTTGCGCATGTTATGAGGATAAATGAATTGCTTGCTTGCTTGTGTTCGTTGGCTTGAGCTCCAACGCGAAGTCCTGTATGTCGGATGAAGGCATCCTGTTGTCCAACATCAGTGTGATGTCATACAGGACCTGAGGTTTGCGTGAGTATCCGTTGTCCCATGTCTGGCTTATTGGTGTGCAGACTGGTGGTTCCTCGCCATACAGGCAGACACTCTCCGACTTCGGAGGAATCGGCGATCCTACTGACTTTAGCCAGGACCCCAAAGGGACCTGTTGCCCAGGACGCTCGACGAGGACGCGTCAATAGGTCTTGGCCAGTATATAACCCGGCCCTGGTGCCTTGGAAACACCTCTGCGTCCCTGATAAATGAATTGAAGAACACGGTGATAGCTGGCGAGATCGAAGAGACGACACCAAGGGGATGAGCGAGAAGTAAATACCTGGATGACTTGCCCGCGTGGCATGCTCAAGACAGAAACACAGAGCTGATCCACGACTCTGGTGATCGAGTGAGATGGCGAAACATGACTGCCAACGTTTATAGGCATGGCACATGATGGATGGATGGATGGATGGGCCTTTTTGTTTTGTTGTTTTTCTGGGGAATTTTCCCCCATCCTTGTTGGGTTTTTTAAATTTTTTACTCTTTCGCAAAG
>JACEFZ010005182.1:167500-212213 GCA_014155875.1 Cepaea nemoralis | reverse complement strand
AATGCACCCGCAGGAGAAAGACACCAGGAGTCATAGGAAGGTAAATGGCCAAACCAGTCCGGGAAGGGCGGCGATTTCTGACCATCAGAAATCTCCTATCGTGCTTGCTCAGGAGTTGAGTTTTTAATCGCCTTAGCATTTCCTTTGCATGACGTGGCTCTCATCCTGATCAGCCTAATATATGCCAGTACCCCTGCCTGCCCTACCGTCTGCCGGCTCTCTCCCGTGAGTGCTCTTCGCTGAGCGTCCCGGGTGGCCGGCGCGTTTTCTTTGAAAAAAATTAGAGTGTTCAAAGCAGACCTCGGCTGCCTGAATAATGGTGCATGGAATAATGGAATAGGTTCCTCGGTTCTATTTTGTTGGTTTTCGGAATTGGAGGAAATGATTAACAGGGACAAACGGGGATATTCGTATTGCGGCGTTAGAGGTGAAATTCTTGGATCGCCGCAAGACGAGCTACTGCGAAAGCATTTGTCAAGAATGTTTTCATTAATCAAGAACGAAAGTCAGAGGCGCGAAGACGATCAGATACCGTCGTAGCTCTGACCATAAACGATGCCGACTAGCGATCCGCAGGAGTTGCTTCGATGACTCTGCGGGCAGCTTCCGGGAAACTAAAGTGTTTGGGTTCCGGGGGAAGTATGGTTGCAAAGCTGAAACTTAAACCAATTGACGGAAGGGCACCACCAGGAGTGGAGCCTGCGGCTTAATTTGATTCAACACGGGAAAACTCACCCGGTCCGGACACTGTAAGGATTGACAGATTGATAGCTCTTTCTTGATTCGGTGGGTGGTGGTGCTATCCTATCATTGCGAAGCAGAATTCGCCACGCGTTGGCCCTTGACTTTAAGAGTATTGTCCTCGATTCTATTTTGTTGGTTTTCGGATCACAGGCTCTAGGCTACCATTTGTTTGTAAAGAGTCGCTGCACGAGACTCTAGGCTACCATTTGTTTGTAAAGAGTCACTATATTACAGAGTTTTCGGCTTGGGTCAAGATGGCGGGATGTGTTTCTTCTAACTTGACCAAAGACGGTTGATCGGCGGCTTGACAATCCGCCATCATAAAACTCCCAGCTGTTACGGAATCAGATTTCTGGCTCCAGATGTTTGACGCTTCGCACAAACATAAAGAGCCACGACTTCTGCCCTATGTGCCAACTTAGGCACGAGAGGAAAGACAAGACAAGACCCCTGCCAGTTCTCCTACCGGATGCATTTAATACCCACGGTAGCCGTTGTCGCTTTTGTCCATCTTCGTGCTGATCGAGGACGGTCTCTTTTCCAGAATCCATGCCTTCAATCATTGTACTGTCCAACACGCCATTGAGGTATTGCATACGGCCACTATGTTTAAGCTTTCTAAACGTTTTGCTATTTAAGAAACAGTTGTCTTCGATGGCCAGATCTAGTCGAATGTCAGTTTTTTTTTTTCTTCTCTGTCCACCGTATTTTAATAATTTATCTGCAACATTTAAGATTTTAAACAATCCGGACTTTCTTCTTTAGTGATTGTGAAGTTGCCTATGGCTTACATACGTATGTTACCCCAGGAGACGATATGTGTTCTCAAATGTTTACTGAAACTGTTTGTTTGTGTTGTGTCATTGGTATATCATTGGCACATTTCCGTCTTGACAGACGATAGTTTGGTACATTGTGCTTCAAAAAGGCTTAATAACTACGATCCATGGCGGTGGCGAGTGTGGCTGGTAAGGCCAATTCTTGCTGCAAATGTTTGCCCACAGTAGGTGCATGTGCAAACATGGTCATTTCCACCATTTTGCACCATCTTACGTCTCTCACGCTCTGTGTGTGCTTTATCTGCAATCATTTTCTCCTTTGTCTTTATTCCATTTCTGATAGTTGCCCTCCATGCAACACGTTCAGTGGCGACATGCTCCCAATGTGCATTATCAATGCCTGTATCAATCATGTCCCGTTTACACACATCTTTGTATCGTAGTAGAGGCCGACCCTGAGATCTCCTACCCGTCTGTAATTCACCAAAAAAGATGTCCTTTGGTATTCTACCATCATCCATCCTCCTAACGTGTCCTATCCATCTAAGTCTACGAAGACTGAGCATGGAATACACCGTCACACAACCTGATCTTTCCAATATTTCAGTATTTGTGATATTGTCTTGCCACTTAATACCAAGTATTCTTCGCAGACACCGCATATGAAAGCTGTTTAAGCGTTTCTCTTGGCGTGAGTAAGTTGTCCAGGTTTCACTGCCATAAAGAAGAGTACTAAGGACACAGGCTTGGTAGACGAGGACTTTTGTTTTGGCAGTAAGCTTCCTGTTCTCCCAGACTCTTTTTGCTAACATGTTCATTGTTGTTGCTGCCTTGCCAATACTGATGTTGATTTCCTGATCGAGGGATAATTTGCTATTTACCTCTGATCCTAGATATGTAAAATGGTCTATTATCTCCAGTTCAGCGTCGTCAATAAAGATTGATCGTACACCATGTGCACCTTGTGACATAATCTGTGTCTTCTTTTTGTTAATTGTTAAACCAAATTCAGAACAAGCATTGGAGAATGCAGATAGTAGATGTTGTAATTCTTCCTCAGAGTGGGTCGTAATCGCAGCATCATCCGCAAAAAGCAACTCTCTGATTAGTACCCTGCTAATTTTGGTCTTGGCCTTCAATCTCTGAGCATTATAGAGGCCACCATCTGAGCGTGAGTGAATGTATATACCGTCACCCTGATCACGAAAGGCATATTTCAGTAGAAGTGAAAAGTATATCCCAAAGAGGGTGGGGGCTAGTACACAACCTTGCTTAACTCCACTCTTGATTTCAAACTCTTCTGAAGTTGAGCCATCAAACTTGATTATATCCTTCATGCCTGTGTGGAACGATTCCACAATGGACAGAAGAGTTGGTGGGCAGTAAATCTTCTTTAGTGCTTTGAACAGACCCTCACGACTGACCAAATCGAATGCCTTTGTGAGGTCGATGAAGGCAATAAACAGTGGCTGATTTTGTTCCCGGCATTTTTCTTGCATCTGTCGCAATGAGAATATCATATCAATGGTAGACCGGTTCTGACGGAAGCCGCACTGTGATTCGGGGTAGATTTGATCTCCCAGGACTTGAAGTCTGGCAGACCATTTTTGCCAAAACTTTTCCAACAATACACAGAAGTAAGATACCCCTATAGTTGTTACAGTCGCTCCGATCTCCCTTGTTCTTGTACAGCGTTATGATGTTTGAATCTTTGAAATCCTGTGGGACTTGTCCTTCTCGCCAGCATAGCTCTATTAGCTGGTGGATCTGTAGAGCGAGTGTGTTTTGCCCACTCCTGATTACCTCTATTGGAATCCCATCCTTACCTGGAGCCTTGCCATATGCAAGCTCATTTATAGCACACTTAACTTCTGTTATAGTGGGAAGTGTGTCCAGGTGGTCAAGAGTTGGCAGGGCCTCTATGGCGTTGAGGGCATCATCCGCTAGCTTAGTCTCACTTGAGTAAAGCTCTAAATAGTGCTCGACCCATCTATCCATCTGCTGTTTCTTATCAGTGATGATTTCTCTAGTCAAGGTTTTCAGCGGTGCACTTCTTTTGATCATTGGACCACAGGCTTTCTTTATCCCTTCATACATGCTTCTGATGTTTCCCTTATCACATGCGATTTGAATGGACTCACATAACTTGATCCAATAGTCATTCGCACACTGCCTGGCAGCCTTTTGTACATCTTCCTCGCTTGCTTCAGCTCACTCAGAGTGTTACGCGTTGGTCTTTCCTTGTTTCTTAAGAGAGCTATCTTCTTTTTATCAATCAAGGGCTGCAGTATCTGGCTGTTTGCCGCAAACCAGTCCTGCCTCTTATGATCCACAGTGCCGTAAACCCCTTCCGCTGTTTTATCAATAGTTTCCTTAAGTTTACTCCATTTATCATTTACTATACAATTTTCTGATGTATCATTGAAAGCGTCTTCAAGTTGCTGTTGAAATTCAAAGCACTTTCCAGGATCGTGAGTGTTAGTAATATTAATCCTGGGGCTAGACTTGTGTTTAGCTGTGTAGATTCTCTTTGGTCTCAGTCTAACCCTTGCAACAACCAAAGAATGATCTGTATCACAGTCAGCACTGTGGTAACTTCGAGTTAATGATGTATGGTTCAGATGTTGTCTCAGTGTGATGTTGTTGTTTGTGTTCGTTGGCTTGAGCTCCAACGTGAAGTCCTGTATGTCGAATGAAGGCATCCTGTTGTCCAACATCAATGTGATGTCATACAGGACCTGAGGTTTGCGTGAGTATCCGTTGTTCCATGTCTGGCTTATTGGTGTGCAGACTGGTTGTTCCTCGCCATACAGGCAGACAATCTCCGACTTCGGAGGAGTCGGCGATCCTACTGACTTTAGCCAGGACCCCGAAGGGACCTGTTGCCCAGGACGCTCGACGAGGACACGTCAATAGGTCTTGGCCAGTATATAACCCGGCCCTGGTGCCTTGGAAACACCTTTGTGTCCCTTTCCGTGTGATAATGAAGTCCAGCTGATGCCAATGGCCGGATCTTGGATGTTTCCATGTGACCTTATGCATCTCTTTTGTTTTAAAAAAGGAGTTTGTAATACATAGGTCATTTCTAGTGCAATGCTCCAGCAGCCTTTGCCCATTTTCATTCATGCGACTGATGTTGTATTTTCCAAGGCACACTGGCCATGAACTCGAGTCCTTGCCCACACGAGCATTGAAATCACCGAGCATATAAATGTAGTCGGATTTTGAAACTGCCTTGATCGCAGAGTCTAGCTGCTCATAGAACGTATCCACATCATCAGAGGAAGCGAGTGTCGGTGCATATGCAGTGAGAATGGTGGCAAATCCACAAGAGGTTGCCAAGCACAGTGATAATAATCTTTCATTACCTCCAGCTGGGATATCAATCATTCCCAGTAGCGAATTCTTCACTGCAAAGCCCACACCATGTTGCCTTTTTTCTGCCTGCCCTCTTCCCTTCCAAAAAAAGGTGTAATTGTTTTCCCTGAGTGACCCTTCCTCAGCGAGGCGAGTCTCCTGCAGGCCAGCAATATCAATGTTAAGACGATTGAGTTCAGTATCAATCACATCCGTTTTTCTCACATCATCAATATTTGTCAAGTCAGTGGAAAATCCTGGACACATGGTTCTCACGTTCCAGGTTGCAAGCCGTAGCTTGAGGTTTCTATTCTTTTTATTAGTACCTGGTGCATTGGTTTTACAGCCTCTGATTCAGATTTTGCCCTAGCCCCAAGCACCCATTGAAGCAGGCAGGCTGTGGCGGATCAGCACCCAATTGGCTGGGGGCTGCCCAGCTTGAGGCGGGCGGTAGCTGATCAGTGACACCTGTAGGTGTCTCCCACCGTCAGAGGCAACGCATGGCGCCCCATGTCTACACCAACTGACAAGGACTTATAACCCGTAACAGTTGCCTCTCGCTTTGATTCCGAGACCGGTTAAGACCAGGGATGGAGTTATTGCCTCTCCATAGCACAAAGCCTGGGCTAAAATAAAGAAACCATGTGTTACCCATGCAGCATGATCCCTCTCTCGGCCTGCCTAGTTTACTCCAGAGGAAAGTTGACACCTATAATCTGGAACAAGACAAGCTGCAGAAGCTGCCGGATCATCAAAGCAATGCTCTAGCTGTCCGCCTGTCGGAGCTTCGATCATAGACCAGCTGCCAACCAGGCTTAGGGCCTGGTCTGCCCTGACATGACGTATTTTGTCTTTGGATTGCATTTCCTCGCACCAGGATAAGGCTAGTACCCTCCCAATTGCACTCTTCCTCCCGAAGCCGTTGGCACAATGTGGGGTGTCGGGTTTGGTAAGCGCCGCCCAACATACGGGGCTGACAGAAAGCAGGTAGTACCGTCTACTGTCATACGGTAGCTCAGTCATATTGATATCATCAGAAATGTTATGTAGATCACAGAAAATAGATTGTATTAGAGAAAAAAGGCTGGCCTTTTCCGACAGACTTTATCGCGTAAATAAATGTTATCTGATGTGTTCACTATCATATTCTTTGTAGTAATCCCGCGTTTCGGTTATTTTCCCGTGCCATTATTGTACTGCCGATCTCTCTGGCCGAGGAGTTACACCACTTTCTCCGTAATCCCGTTTATCACGCAGAGTCTCTGGCGAGAACTGGGAGCGTTTCGTCCCCCGCTGGTGACTTGCGGGATAACTGAGCCGGCCTCTCAGAAAGCAATGGCAAACTACTGAGCGTAATCTTGCCAAGAAATCAACAGACAGCTGAAAGATGCTGCTGTTGACAGCGATGTCCTGTAAAAGGATATGCGAATTTTAAAAAAAAATTATTATTGTAAAATACTGTGAATGTAAGAAAAAAAGTGCTAAAATGCTAAATATAATCTGTTTTGCTGTATGACAGTGAATCCTGGAATGTAAATAAATAGATTATGAAAAACATAGAAGCAAAAGAGATGTGGTTCCTGAGATAAATTTTGTGACTTTGTTGGACTGACAGAGTAATTAACAACGATTGCCTGACTGAGGCAAATGAAACTAGAACATTATATTCAACAATAAGAATGAAACAAACAGCTTTCTGTGGTCATATGATGAAAGAGCGGCGTTGGAGAACATCGTGACGACTGGACAGATCAAGAGGAGGAGAAGCATGGGTAGACCAAGAGAAATGATGCTGGATGGATTGGGACGGTGGCATAGATGAATATCACCGGCATAGTTTATCCATAACACCAAAAACCGAGATCTGTGGAGAGACATGAAAGTCTACGTCAGATGACAAGGTACCTGATAATGATGTTTGTATTATTCTCTTGATTATGTTATTTGTGCCGGCTCCATGGCGAAGGAGGTTTCGGACATAGTTCGTAATCCCGTATACCGGGTTCGAAACACAGCTATTGGCGATTTGGCAGCAGACTGCCATAATATGTTTTTTTTAAATGAACCGGTATGGGTGCCGGTCGTTCAGAAAGCAAAGGCAAACTACTGAACGTAAACTTACTCGTGAATCACGAACAGCCAAATAATGCTGGAGTTGGCTGCCATGTCCTTTAAAGGAAATGCAACCAACTTTTTAAAAATGTTATTCGTATAAGATGGCGCTGTGGCAAAGGAGTCACAAACGCAGTTAACAATCTCACATATCGCTTCTAAACACAGCTGCGGGAGATTTGGAAGCAAACCGTCATGAGCTGATGTTCATACAATGGTATGAGTGCCGGTCGTTCAGAAAGCAGCGACAAACTACCGATCGTAAACTTGCAAAGAAATCACAAACAGCCACAGATGCTTAGGTTGACAGCGACATCCTGTAAAGGATATGCTTCTAACTTTATTTAAAAATAAGTTTAACTAGTTATTTTACTTATTAACTTATTTTGACTATTACGTTTTCCTTATTGCTCTCAGCTTGGTATATTGTTTTCCCAGATGACGGCTACATTTCAGTATCAGATCTTCTGTGAGCTCACATCCAATCCTGCACAGATAAAGTTTACTCCATCAAATCTTCCTATTTTGATATAGACGGTCAGTCTTCTTGGTCCAGCTCCACAAACAACTGACCAACAATAAAGCCTTACATTTCACAATGTTTACTTTGTAAATGCGAATTAATCTTTGCTATAATAAAAGTGTACCTCAACCTCGGCAACAAATTTTCTTACATTCGATATGTGTTGTTATGTCTTTATGGGCCGAGAAGAAGGAGAATATTGAAATTTGACACGACCTGGGTATCGAAGACACTTGGCTAGGAAAACTGAAATTCTTTGACCATATTAAACATCACAGAGACTGGACAGAACAGTTTTGGAAGATATGGTCACTGGTAAAAGAGACTGGTCAACCAGGAGGAACCGGACGTAAGATACTGCAGATATCTTGAGCATGAGTGTGCATGAAGAGGGACACATGGCAAGAGAAAGAGAGGTTTTCAGCAAGCCGTAGTGAGAGCGACCTTCTGCGAAAGACCTACTACTTGAGAGATGTCGTTATATGTAATATGAATCACATTTCCGACACTCCACATTGTGCCAACATCATAAAGCGGAGAAGCGTGATTGACAGGGCTCAAGTCTTATCGTGGCGCGAGGAAATGCAACCTAAAGACTAAATGTCATGGCAGAGCAGACCAGGTTCTAAGCCTTGGTCGGCAACTGGTACGGGGTGGAAACTCCAACAGGTGTGGACATACAGAGTATTGTTTTGCCGATCCGGCAGCTTCTGCAGCTTCTCTTGTCACAGGTGCATTGGTGTTACCTTTCCTCTGGAGTAAACTAGACAAGCCGAGAGAGGGATCATGCTGCATGGGCAACACATAGGAATATAAATCGATAAATATATCGAATGTAAGGTTTCTTCATCTTCTGCCCGTCATCCTGCACTGAGGTATAGGCCCTGAACCAAACCAGGTTAAATCGTCCTGTCGCTTGCTGTCTTCTGCATATCCCTCAATGGCGCCAATATAAGTGATCTATGGCTGTAATTCTCTTCTCCGTGTGTTCTTATGTCTCGTTGGTTCATGTGCCTTTTTTTGGTGGGGTGGGGGGGGGGGGGATTTCCAAGCAAGTATCTTAACATATCGTACGTTGATAGGAATATCGAAAGGTGTTACTTTCACCTGTATCTGTTTTCATGTGTTTCAAAGTTAGGAAATTCAAAATGCGTACGCATTATATACTCTTGAACAATATCAAACATCTATTTTCAATACAAGCATAGCTTTTGGATGGAGATAAGAATGCCCGTTTTAACCACCCGGTTTACTGATGCTGAGGTGGCGGGTTGAATCCCTAAAACGGACAGATGGACTAAAATTTTCACGTCACGTCCTTCACTGGGAACGTAAATTACAAGTACTTCTGAAGTCGGATTGGGTTCGATGAAGACGAGGGACACTAATAATAGGGAAAGCAAATGCACACGCAAAATGCAGTCCAGTTCTACTAGAAGTAATGTGTAAGGACTACGCTTGATGTCAAAGCAAGCGAACGCAAAAAAGAATATGCTTCTGTACTTGGATGATCAAAAAAAACCTCACTGTTTGTCACAAAAAGCCGATAAGTAAGTACAACTCAGAACAGAATATTTCTATTCTATACCTGTAGGAGATATGATCACGTTTTTACTCCATTACTCATATTCATGTTTATCATCTGAAATGGAAGTGGCCTGCCGAAAGGTTAAGAGACTTCGCAACTTCCGGTGCCTTGATGGCAGTGTAATGGTTATCTTCCTAGACCGGTGAGTTGAATGTAAACGTTGACTTCTCCTTCTTGACATGGGGCCGTAAATTACAAGTACCACATAAGTCGGAGTAGGTTCACTTGATGGTGGAGGACACACGCAGCAATTATTTCAGTATGGACTACACTCAAGTTTAAAGCGAGTGGGGGAAAAAATCAGCTGAAATTAAAGTCAATTGCTTATTTGTATGTATCTTTATTGATCTTATGGTTGCTAAATTCTAAATTAGAATGAGTGGTAAGTGGTTGACAGTATCATGTTCCCACTGTGACCGCCATCTTTACAACACTGTCCTTGATCACTTGTTATGGTATTTCACATTGGGTAGGATACAGAGCATCTCAAACAGGAGATTTGCCGCCACCAGAGCTGTAGTCCCAAAAGGATCATATGGTGGGGACACCTGAGGAGTTTAAACAGAGAGTTTAAACAGTAAGTTTCAACACAGAGGTTAAACAATACTTTTCAACAAAGAGTTTAAACAATAAGTTTCATCTAAACGTGTAGACACTAAGTTTTAATAAAGAGATTAAGCAACAAGTTTCAGTGCTTGCTTGCTTGTGTTCGTTGGCTTGAGCTCCAACGCGAAGTCCTGTATGTCGGATGAAGGCATCCTGTTGTCCAACATCAATGTGATGTCATACAGGATCTGAGGTTTGCGTGAGTATCCGTTGTCCCATGTCTGGCTTATTGGTGTGCAGACTGGTGGTTCCTCGCCGTACAGGCAGGCACTCTCCGACTTCGGAGGAATCGGCGATCCTACTGACTTTAGCCAGGACCCCGAAGGCACCTGTTGCCCAGGACGCTCGACGAGGACGCGTCAATAGGTCTTGGCCAGTATACAACCTGGCCCTGGTGCCTTGGAAACACATCTGAGTCCCACAAGTTTCAGTAAAGGTTTGGAAATCAGCCGCGGAAGATTTGGAATCAGATGGCTTGTGCTGATTTACATTGTACGAGGCGTTGGCCGTTCAGAAAGCATTACTACTCAATTAACATTGCCTTGTAAATAACACACAGCAAATAAATTCTGGAGTTGATGACTACGTCCTGTAAAGTACAAGCAACTATCTTTTTACAGTCTGGAAATGCTTACTTGCTTACAGTTCTCTGCTATTTCTTGTCTTCGTTTTAAAGCTCTCACTGTTCTTTTCTGACACTGTCTACCTCCCTCTATCTCCCTTTCTCTTAATAATGATAATAATAATAATAATAATAATAATAATAATAATAATAATAATAATAGTATTAAAACCCTCGTTTACAAGTTTGTTATTACTAGTACAGTATGAGATATAAGTTATGAGCTAAGAACCAATATCACTGCACTGAAGACATTCCCACACGCGTTCAGTCCCCTTGTTCATCAGCCAGCGAAGAGTCATATTACTAATTGTTCCAATTGCCATCTGATTGAAAGTTCTCCTGGTCTTCCCTTTCAGTTTTAAGATTCGTCCAGAACCCCTGCTGGTCCTTCGCCATATCATCCTCTCCACGTACGATTCTCAGTCTGTTCCACCACTTTCTCCACCTGGTCCCACAGGCGCCCGACCATTTCTCCCTTGTCCATAGGTAATCTACCACCCACAGGTGCATTCCCTGCCAGCCTAACAGCCTGTTCATCCCCCCCCCCCCCACCAACACACACACACACCTGCATGGCCAGGACAGAAAATCCATGCAATTCTCACAATCGTAGACCTCTGAAGTGAGACAAGCCATTCCACGCTGAACACTCCTTTCTCCACCTTACTAAGCATACCCCGTGAGTCTGCAATGAATACAAGGTGTTGAAGCGGACTCCTCCAACCATCGGGCGGCTGCTGTTACTGCTTCAACCTCCGTTCTCATGCTGGAGGTTGTAGTCTCATATGCTAGATTTCCCCTTTTCAAGCATTGTCCATTAGCATTCGCAATTAAACCCCAGCCACTACATCGGTTTCTCACCAGTGACCCCTCGGTGTGGTACAGTATGTCTCCCATAGCTAATAACAATTGCCACATTAATAATTAATGTTAGTGGGCCATGCAGTCACGAATTGTGCGCATCTCCCTGTCCTTTATAATGCATAGTGTGATACTGTTGGCGTTGTTCATCTGGCTTTGCGGCGACGGAGTTACGAATACAATTCATAATCCCGCATACCGCATTGGAAGCACAGCTGCAGGCGATTTCGAAGTAAACTGCATTGCTATGGTTACCAGGTAGAGGTATAAGTGCCAGTCGTTCAGAAAGCAATGGCAAACTACTGAACGTAAACTTGGCAACATATCACCAACAGACAAAACATGCTGGGGTTGACTGCTACGTCCTGTAACGGATATGCAACAAATGTTAAATATTGCTGTTCTCAGTTAGCTTCATATGCGGTGTATGCATGAAATAATATATGAAAGGGGGAGAAATAACAAGGGTAGAATGTTAGAAGGGCCTGCGTGCCCAAACTTTAACCCTTTGAAAATAATATTCGTTCGTTTAAATCCTCCCCTTTCACGCCATGAGACATTTTAAACCACCAGGTACCAGATAGATAAACTGTCAAAACTATCATTTACTGCCAATATAGTACCTTGCGGTGTATGGCAGAGGGGTCTTTGAGCCTAATGAATTAAGGCCGCCTGGCTAGTGCAGTCGCCGCGAACTGTGCAGGTTAGGATTTTCTTTTTGCCCCCGACAGAAAAAAATAAATCCCACATATTACTGAGGGATCGAACCCGGGTCTCCCGAAGGAGAGTCCGGCGTTGTAGCCCCTCGGCCAGCCGCTCCTGATAGATAATGTAGTTTATATCGCTGCTGCCGCCATTACTTCCCAGGTCTGTGCAGAACGTACATCTGTTACCTTTCTGTCTTGGCATGAAACATCACGTCTAGGGTGTCTGCAATGCCCTGTGTCCATCTTCGTGCTGGTCTACCCATGCCACTTCTCCCAGCAACACTGTCCTGTCCTGGTAGTTCAGATCAGTGGACAAAAGAAACACCCCAGTCTCGAGGGGGATTCGACCATAATAGCTACAAGTCAGCAGACAGGCGCGCCAGCCACTGTGCAACTGTGAATCTTTGTCTCCATATATAAGCGTTGCAGTAAATATAGTTTCAAGCCCCTCCACCCCCACCTCTTCCCTCTTTTATTATGTGCTTCTGTCGGTTTCGATCCCTCTTTGTTTCTCTCTGTCTTTCTGTCTCTTTCTTGATCTCACGCTCTCCTTCTTTCTTGTTTTCTCATTACCCTTTTGCATCTCTCCGATGTTCTGTTTCCCACATTCTCTCTTAATTCTTTTAAAATTGTGTCTATTATATTTTCTTAATCATTTTTACCCATCAAGATCATCATCATGTGCTATGCCGGTAAGCGTGAGCTGTTATCTTTCGCATCTCAAACGATAACCTGAGTCGTGGATCAGCTCCGTGTTCCTGTCTCGGCCACGCCATGTGGACAATCCATCCAGATATTTATTTATCTGACTTCCATTTGTTCTTTCACCCTCAATCTTGCCAGCTGTAAGCAAGTTATCTATCTTTTCGAGTAGCCATTCTTTAACATCTCACCATATTTCACTAATCGTTCTATCAAATGCAGTGTCTTTTTCTCACTCACACCATAAGTAGGTACACTGCCTCTCAGAAAATGTAAAAAAACTTTCAATGGAAATACGAGCTTTCGGTTCAATAAAGCTTTCGATACATTATAGCTTTCGGTTCATTAGCGAGTTCGGTACATTATAGCTTTCGGTTCATTAGCGAGTTCGGTACATTATAGCTTTCGGTTCATTAGCGAGTTCGGTACATTATAGCTTTCGGTTCATTAGCGAGTTCGGTACATTATAGCTTTCGGTTCATTAGCGAGTTCGGTACATTATAGCTTTCTGTACGTTATAGCTTTCTGTGAGTTAGATCTTTCGGTACATTTGAGCGTTCGGTACATTATAGCTTTCGGTACATTGGAACTCTCGGTACATTAGAGATTTCGGTAGATTAGAGCGTTCGCTACATTAAAGCTTTCGGTACAACGAAGCATTGGGATTTGTTTCACAGCTTAACGTGCATATCCTGAATCCTTGTTTTATTACACCTCATAATTCATGAAGTCAGCAACGTACCTCAACAAGGTCTGCACCAACCACATCCATGCCCCGACAGCCACGGATGATCTCTAGACCCTGGACGATGGTCAGCCCAGCGATCTCTGGTGTCCCTGGCATAGAATAAGCATCATCTACAGTTTCGTTATATTTACACACAGAAGCCACAAATAATACTTTGCACGATTTATTGTCTGGCGTATTTCGCTGCTTCTCATCAGGTGCATACTATAGAATTATATCTTATGACGTGAATAAATGAATAATACTTAAGCTGAGGAAATTACAGTGCAAAGTCGCATAATTGTTCGAATGTGAAACATAAGTTATCCCCATGGCAATTTCAAATTTACCATGAACTCATCCATAAAATCAACAGTCGTCATCATCGCGGCTACTCATAATTTCTCTTCCACTTTTGTCAAGAATAGGACCTTTGCTGGACCGTTTCACATCAAGTGGTTCGATGTTCTGTTTGCATGGTGATGGTCCATAGTGACGGTCAAATGTCAACACCCTGAGAGGGCTTCCAGAGACACAAACTGAGAGGGCTTCCAGAGACACAAACTGAGAGGGCTTCCACAGACACAAACTGAGAGGGCTTCCAGAGACACAAACTGAGAGGGCTTCTAGAGACACAAACTGAGAGGTCTTCCACAGACACAAACTGAGAGGTCTTCCACAGACACAAACTGAGAGGTCTTCCACAGACACAAACTGAGAGGTCTTCCACAGACACAAACTGAGAGGTCTTCCACAGACACAAACTGAGAGGTCTTCCACAGACACAAACTGAGAGGGCTTCCAGAGACACAAACTGAGAGGGCTTCCACAGACACAAACTGAGAGGGCTTCCACAGACACAAACTGAGAGGGCTTCTAGAGACACAAACTGAGAGGTCTTCCACAGACACAAACTGAGAGGTCTTCCACAGACACAAACTGAGAGGTCTTCCACAGACACAAACTGAGAGGTCTTCCACAGACACAAACTGAGAGGTCTTCCACAGACACAAACTGAGAGGTCTTCCACAGACACAAACTGAGAGGGCTTCCACAGACACAAACTGAGAGGGCTTCCACAGACACAAACTGAGAGGGCTTCCACAGACACAAACTGAGAGGGCTTCTAGAGACACAAACTGAGAGGGTTTCCACAGACACAAACTGAGAGGGCTTCCACAGACACAAACTGAGAGGGCTTCCACAGACACAAACTGAGAGGGCTTCGACAGACACAAACTGAGAGGGCTTCCACAGACACAAACTGAGAGGGCTTCCACAGACACAAACTGAGAGGGCTTCCACAGACACAAACTGAGAGGGCTTCTAGAGACACAAACTGAGAGGGCTTCCACAGACACAAACTGAGAGGGCTTCCACAGACACAAACTGAGAGGGCTTCCACAGACACAAACTGAGAGGTCTTCCACAGACACAAACTGAGAGGGCTTCCACAGACACAAACTGAGAGGGCTTCCACAGACACAAACTGAGAGGGCTTCTAGAGACACACACTGAGAGGGCTTCCACAGACACAAACTGAGAGGGCTTCCACAGACACAAACTGAGAGGGCTTCCACAGACACAAACTGAGAGGGCTTCCACAGACACAAACTGAGAGGGCTTCCACAGACACAAACTGAGAGGGCTTCCACAGACACAAACTGAGAGGGCTTCTAGAGACACAAACTGAGAGGGCTTCCACAGACACAAACTGAGAGGGCTTCCACAGACACAAACTGAGAGGGCTTCTAGAGACACAAACTGAGAGGGCTTCCACAGACACAAACTGAGAGGGCTTCTAGAGACACAAACTGAGAGGGCTTCTAGAGACACAAACTGAGAGGGCTTCCACAGACACAAACTGAGAGGGCTTCCACAGACACAAACTGAGAGGTTTTCCACAGAAACAAACTGAGAGGGCTTCCACAGAAACAAACTATTATCCACCGTAACTATTGCTTAGCTCGGATGCTGTTTACTTTTAATCTTCGTAACACAACTGTGACTGCACTAGCGTTAGACCCATATATAATTAAAAGTAAGTGAAGAATGGATATCATAGATTTTGTTGTTATTGTTGTTGTTATTGTTATTGTTGTTGTTGTTGTTGTCTTCCAATTACTGCGATAGATGTGCCGGGGAGAGGTAGCTGAAGTTCTAGCACCTGTGACTTGCTCCTTTACTCCAATTTTCCCCATGATACGTGAGCGGTATTTTCCTAGGATCAAGTAAATTCCTTACTGGTTTTCCTACCTGCTACCCTATACACACACTTAGATGTCCCCCTCCCTCTACAGATGTTGCGAGGTGTAAATTCTGCCCATTAATTTACCTAAACTTAATTGAGGAGAGGAAACGATATTGTGTATCCATTGCCTTTACTACGACAGCAGTGTGGTTGCCCGACCCCAGGGTTATCAGACGCAGTGTTTCTTAGCAGTAGGGCTATTGGAGCGGTGGTAGTGTCGCGGCTAGACGCTCGTCTGTCGACAGGTGGTCTACGATTCTATCCAAACAACAGCCATTTCGAATGTTTAAAATGTACCTGCGCTCCCAGGACGAGCCAGCCTCAAATAGGTACCAAGAAACATCTTGAGAAGTAAATGCGATTCGTGTGGTACCGAACACATGACACACAGAGTGCCGCGCGGGCTACACACATGTGGGTCTAGGTCCGCATGCCATGTGCGACTTAAACATGTGGACGGGACCTTTACTTAATGTTAATGCCAGTACTGCCAGAGGGTCACGCCACAGGGGCACGAGATGTGTTCTGGGAGGGATTACAAAGTCGTCTTACCAGTAGCTCAACATGGAGGAATTGATAAGAGCGCTCATTCTTAATCATCCGGTGTGCTGATACCGGGGTAGTAGGTTCAACCCATACACTGGTTAGTTGGACTAAAATGTTGGCTTATCGGCCATGACTTAATGACGTAAATCGCAAGTACCTTAGAAGTCGGAGTGGGTTCGCCTGATGGCGAGAGACACTGGTAATATCCACACACAATTAGTCATGTGGTCTGGAAGTAGTATCACATGTATGGACTACGCTTGAGTTCAAAGGAAGTGAACGTAACAATATAACAAAATCTTACCTGTCCCTGGTGCCACAGAAGGATCAAGAGCATCTATATCGAAGCTGATGTACACGGGCCTGCCTTCTGTGGTTTTCCTCACCTCTTCCATCAGCGGTTCCAGGGATTTGTTCCAGCATTCGCTACCCGGTACAATCCTCACACCCTGGACATGGGTATTTCACTTTTGTTACAATATGTCAACAAGCAGCACCATCTAAAACACGATCATACAGACATAATCATTGTCTTGACGTCTATGAGGTAGAGAGACCTGTTTGTCAGGAACCACGGCCGTCATTGCAGAGCAGCGTGCCCTGAGGAAAAGATCCAAATGATTCTCCTCTTTGATATTTTAATTAAAACATACCACTCTGCACGAAGCACAACTGTCTTCACCCTTCGCAGCATGCTCTGTGAGTCCGTTAAATTCAAAACATGTGTGTGCTATTTGTCCTCCAGGCAGTGACACGCCACAGTGACTCCCTCCACTTAATTCTCAGAGTATATATTATGTTATAGTATGCCAAGTTCGCTTGAACTAACACAGTCTATTAACCGTCACTATTAACACACTGGCATTTATTTTCCCTTTTAGCACAGCGCCATCTATATATATATGATTACATCACCTGGGCACGAATTGTTGTATATCAGTTGTTGACCTTCCATTTAGCATTGCCCGCTGGCCAATCCTTACACTTCCCATCAACTCTGATCATGACCCTGCACAGTTATGACATTTTTATTGGCACTTTAACCAATTCCTCTTCTCTCCCAGTATTTTTGAGGACAATAGGATTGTTAAAGCTGACCTCTCAAGCCTCACAGTAAATGATAAGAACTGTGAATAGAAGAAGCAGACTGAAGTATCTGGGATTTGCTTACGATAGAAGTCTGTCCTTTAGGGATTATGTAGAAGTGGTGACTACAAAATGTCAGAAGGGGATAAATGCACTGAAGTGTAAGGCAGCAAGGGACATGGAGCAGAAAATGCTATACACGCTTTTTCAGCACTTAATTATTTCAGTGGTAGAGTATGGACTGGGACTGCTCACTGTCTCAAAGTGTCAGCTTAAGAAACTAGAGCGCATACAAAATGAAGGCATGAGGGTGATTCTGGATGTACAAGGGACACCCCAATAGTGTGTATGCGATACATCCTGGCGTTGCCGACTATTGCGGACAGACGCAAGGTATTGCAGGCAAGGCCACACCTCAAGGTAGATGCGGACAACGAACACCTCCAGCACGATTCACTGGATGCAGTCAGGGATACAGGCTGCTAAGACGAAGATCATAGATTGCTCAGGCTGAAGACACAATCAGAGAAGTGTGCACACTTGAAAAGATTGGCAGAGGCAAGGAGTTGGTCAGAGTGCCGAATAGAAATTCAGACTTCTGTGGTGTTATAATCACATTGGAACGTGAGTGTAGGTAGAGGCCAGTAGGCGCTATGGAAACTGAAAATCAGCAATTAATTCATGCCTACCCTCTTCCTGGCGTTGTGATTATCTATACCGATGGTACTGTGTTAAGAGGCAAACAAAAATGTGCTTGGGGACTCATAGCAAACGCTAATGGCCAATTTTTAGTAAAGGAGAGCCTGTCATATAATAACACAATCTCAAGTCTGATGATGGAGTTGGAGGCGGTTACTGCAGATTTCCTGGTTGGAGAACAAACTGTATACACATTTTGTGATTGTGACTGATTCACAAAGCATGCCGGCAAAGGTGAAGACTGTCATGCTTTATGTATAATGGCTCATATCGATTCAGAGGTCTCGGTTTGTGAGCATTCTCTGGATCTTTTCTCCAGGACACTCTGGTGTGGTTTAAAATAAACAGGCAGACATACTGGCTCGTGCCCCATCATTAAGGGGGTGATTTAATGAATGATATGGCAACTGTGGTGAAGGCTTTCTTGGAGAATGTGATAAATGCAGAGGAACATATTTACTATAATGTTCAAGATAGAATGCAGCAGGAAGACGTGGTCAAAGTATCTGTTCGACTGTCGTAACTCAGAGGTAAGGCAAGACTAACATATGATTAGATAGCAAAGGGCACCATTAGTGTTGGAACTCTTCGCTGGCTGTTAAAGATGAGGACTGAGCGCTTATGTGAATGCTCCGATTGCAATGATGTCGGTTCTTGTTTCAGCTCAACTCACCTCACCTCAACTCAACTCAACTCAACTCAACTGTTTTCTAGCATACGCACTTTTCTGATTGTTTTCTCAGAATTTGACATCCATTATTTTACTCTTATCAGCCGATGGTCCTTAACTGTGTCCAGGGATTCACGGATTTGTTCCTCGTCCAAGGCCACTCAGATATATGACTTAACCTGCAGCACCTTCAGCTTCACCGCTAGAAAAGACTGATCTCTCACCAAACGTGTTAACGACCTGTGCACTAGTTATTATTACTATCGTAAGGGTGTATAATACAAATGCTAACTATAATGGGTAAATGCAAGACGATGTAATTGCAAAGAACACGAACCTTGTCGGAGACCCATTTGTAGTCATCCGCTGCATAGCCAGACCCCCTGAGGCCAATCTGTATAGACCGTCTGCAGTCTAGGCACCCTTCCTCTATAGCTCTTCTGAAGGGCGTACCTGATATAGAATAACATCTTTATTATCTTTCTGCCTTTAGATCTGTATGTTTGTCTATCAATCTGTCTGTTCTGTTGGTGTCCAAAAATAGCTTCATAAGTGATGTATCAATGAAAAAATGTATTGGGGCAGCGATATAAGAAGGACAGAATGTCAGACAGGCCTGCATGCCCAATTTTTAACCCTTTGAAAATAAAGTTCGCTAGCTTGTTCGTATGTTCCTTCGTTCTATCAATCTATCCATCTAGCTAGGTGAGGATAGGACGTTCGCGCTGGTTAGAACTTATCTCGAGAAACCCTGGAAATAGTACAACTAGAAAGTCTCCATAAATGCATAGCTCCTCAAAACATGGCCATGAATGATCATCAACTGGCACTTTCGCTGCTATGCTCTGAAGAATAACGGTATATACACCAGCAAAACAGGCGCGTTAGTGAAGCTGATAACGAATTGCACTGACAATGTTATGAGCACAGTCGGTCGCGGTTTCGACGCACGGGCACGTCACCTGCGAAATGAGGGAAGAATTGATCATGTATCCCTCCGTGCATTCAGACCTACAGAATGGGATGGCGCAATCATATCACAGACTTACAATAGTAAACCGCTTTAGGACAAATTAAAAAGAAAAACTAAATCATAAAATAACCACAATTCATGGACATGTCCGCAGTGCACTGACCATAATCCGAACTGAACTAACTGGACTCTGTGGGGTTATGCTGGCCACACACATATAGACATTGAACATCACTTACCGTGAGCAATCCTTTCTCCAAACATGAGATCGTTGGTGTCCGAATGAGCGTCGATGTGAACCAAACAAACCGGACCATATTTGCCCTGTAAATCAGACCGCTTGTGTGAACATTGACGCATTGTTTTGTTTGATAACTGAATTAGTTATTTAACTAATGAACGTTTATTGCTTATCTAAACACAGCTAGATTTGTGCATGTCCTTTACAGGATGTCACAATCAACCCAACATTTATGTTCGTTTATGATTTAATAGACATTTTTTAACTGTTCAGTCGCTTTGACCTTAAGTGTAGTCCCATACATGCTACTTCTGGTAGCACTGGACTGATATTTGCTTGTGGATTAGTTTTCCCTGTTACCCGAGTCCCTCGCTATCAATCAACCTCACTCCGACTTCTGAGGTACGTGTAATTTACGTCCCCAAGTCAAGGAAAAGATGTCAACATTTTATTCCAGCTGGCCGGTGTAGGCGTTGAACCCGCTACTTCGGAATCAGCACACGGGAAGTTTAACATCGATCGCACTTACCCAATCGACCATGTGACCTCCGTTCAGTAGTTCTAAAAATAAGTGTTGAACTACTTTATCCAGTTATCTCATCTTTACTCAATCAAGTAATCAATCAGTGCCGTCTCCACATTGAAGTTTGGCTGCAATGGATCTCCAAAACAGTCTGTCTCTCGCCTTGACTGTACATTTTGTCAGACTGATGTTCGTCCATCTCTTGATGTTATAAGCTCACTTGTATCTTTGTCGACCTCTTGCTCGCTTGCCCTCAACCTTGCCCTCCAATATCCTTACTACTGTCCCAAAAATGGAATAAATGCATTCGCATAATTTCCATTGTAAAGTATCTCATACCAACTACAGATAAAAGTCCCGCCCTGTTGGTCATATGTTCAATGTCATATGTTCAAATCCCCCTTCGAGACTGACCACATTTTTCAGTGACCTGAGCTTCCCGGTCAATCCAGTCTATAATGGGTACCTGGAAATGACCCTGGATGAACAGGTGAAGGCGTGAAACGGACCACATCACCCACCGCGTGACCAGTGGTCTATAAAACGGGGACTAGATCCATATATACAGTAGGCCTAGAGGCTTGTGATATGGGCCTTTACTTGCTCTTACTATTCCGTTCTAGTGAAATTTAAAATGAAATGAGGACAGGTCTCGTTTGGAAGCCCATTTGGCTTGCCTGTCAATTTTCACTCTAGTATGATTTGGCCGAGTTATCACACCCACTTGTATGAATGCTCCTTGTGTAGTGCTGCAGAGACTTTCCCCAGCCAACTTTTAATATTAAGACTTAATGCCAATGATTTATTTATGTTCCATTGTGATTTAACTAACTTAGAATATTGTTCCCTATTAATGGGGAGACGTAACAGAAGACATCGGTCTAGGAGTTAGCTTTGTAAGAATACAATAACATAGTGGCGGGCGACTAGTTAAATACGGTACATGCCTTTAATTCTAATGGTTTCATTGTTAGTTCACATGTTTTCTTAATATTGATAATCTTCGTCTGCCATCCCAAGCGACACATGCCAGAGAGAGAGAGAGAGAGAGAGAGAGAGAGAGAGAGAGAGAGAGAGAGAGAGAGAGAGAGAGAGAGAGAGAGAGAAAGAGAGAGAGAGAGAGAGAGAGAGAGAGAGAGAGAGAGAGAGAGATCACATCTCTAGACTACGCTGGCATAGGAAAAGAATTAACTGATTCAATCAATCTATCAATCAATCATGTGCCATGCCGGAAAGCGTGGGCGGTCATGACTCTCCATTTCACTCGATCACCAGTGTCGTGGATCAGCTCAGTGTTCCTGTCTCGTCCATGCCATGTGGCCAAGCCATCCAGGTATTTTCCTCTCGGTCTTCCTCTTGGTCTGTTCCCTTCAATCTTGCCAGTTGTCACCAAGTTCTCCAATCCATTTCTTCTCATAACATGTCCAAAAAATTTTGACTGTCTACGTCTAATTTCTCTAATCAGTTTACGTTGTTCATTTGTCTCCTGTAGTACTTGGTCATTGGTTTTTCTGTCTGTCCTTAGTATTCTTTGCATTCTCCTCAGAAACCACATTTCTGCAGCCGTCAGATGCTTTTCAGCTTAACTGATTCAGTGCCAAATAAAAGGAAGGTTTGGGCCAAACATGGTACACAGTCAAATAACAAGTATTATAATGTACATCTCTGGTCAGTCAGGTCTTAGTCAGATATGACTGAGCTACCGTATAACAGTAGACGGTACTACCTGGTTTCTGTTAGCGCCGAACGTTGGGCGGCGCTTACCAAACCCGACACCCCACATTGTGCCAACGGCTTCGGGCGGAAGAGCGCAATTGGGAGGGTACAAGCCTTACCCTGGTGCGAGGAAATGCAAGCTAAAGACAAAATTGTCATGGCAGGGCAGACCAGGCCCTAAGCCTTGGTTGGCGACTGGTCTAGGATCGAAGCTCCGACAGGCGGACAGTTAGAGCATTGCTTTGCTGATCCGGCAGCTTCTGCAGCTTGTCTTGTTCCAGATGTAGGGGTGTTACCTTTCCTCTGGAGTGAACTAGGCAGGCCGAGAGAGGGATCATGCTGCATGGGCAACACATGATCTCTATATTTTAGCCCAGGCTTTGTGCTATGGAGAGGCAATAACTCCATCCCTGGTCTTAACTGGTCTCGGAATCAAAGCGAGAGGCAACTGTTACGGGTTATAAGTCCTTGTCAGTTGGCGTAGACATGGGGCGCCACGCGTTGCCTCTGACGGTGGGAGACACCTATAGGTGTCACTGATCAGCCACCGCCCGCCTCAAGCTGGGCAGCCCCCAGCCAATTGGGTGCTGATCCGCCACAGCCTGCCTGCTTCAATGGGTGCTTGGGGCTAGGACAAAATCTGAATCGCAGGCTGTAAAACCAATGCACCAGGTACAAACAAAAATAAAAATAGAAACCTCAAGCTACGGCTTGCAACCTGGAACGTGAGAACCATGTGTCCAGGATTTTCCACTGACTTGACCAATATTGACGATGTGAGAAAAACGGCTGTGATTGATGCCGAACTCAATCGTCTTAACATTGATATTGCTGGCCTGCAGGAGACTCGCCTCGCTGAGGAAGGGTCACTCAGGGAAAACAACTACACCTTTTTCTGGAAGGGTAGAGGGCAGGCAGAAAAAAGGCAACACGGTGTGGGCTTTGCAGTAAAGAATTCGCTACTGGGAATGATTGAAATTCCAGCAGGAGGAAATGAAAGACTATTATCCCTGCGCTTGGCAACCTCTTGTGGGTTTGCCACCATTATTACTGCATATGCACCGACACTCGATTCCTCTGATGATGTGAAGGATTTGTTCTATGAGGAGTTAGACTCCGTGATCAAGGCAGTTCCAAAATCTGACTACATTTATATGCTCGGTGATTTCAATGCTCGTGTGGGTAAGGACTCGAGTTCATGGCCAGTGTCCCTTGGAAAATACAACATCGGTCGCATGAATGAAAATGGGCAAAGGCTGCTGGAGCATTGCACCAGTAATGACCTATGTATTACAAACTCTTTTTTTAAAACAAAAGAGATGCATAAGGTCACATGGAAACATCCAAGATCCGGCCATTGGCACCAGCTTGACTTCATCATCACACGGAGACAACATCTGAACCATATATCATTGACTCGTAGTTACCACAGTGCTGACTGTGATACAGATCATTCTTTGGTTGTTGCAAGAGTTAGACTGAGACCAAAGAGAATCTACACAGCTAAACACAAATCTAGCCCCAGGATTAATATTATTAACACTCATGATCCTGAAAAGTGCTTTCAGTTTCAACAGCAACTTGAAGACGCTTTCACTGATACACCAGAAAATTGTACAGTAAATGAAAAGTGGGGTCAAATTAAGGAAACTCTTTATAAAACTGCCGTAGGGGTTTATGGCACTGTGGATCATAAGAGGCAGGACTGGTTTGCGGCCAACAGTGAGACTCTGCAGCCCTTGATTGATAAGAAGAAGAAAGCTCTCTTAAGAAACAAGGAAAGACCAACGCGTAACACTCTGAGTGAGCTAAGGCAAGCTAGGAAGGATGTGCAAAAGGCTGCCAGGCAGTGTGCAAATGATTATTGGATCAAGTTATGTGAGTCCATTCAAATCGCAAGTGATAAGGGAGACATAAGAAGCATGTATGAAGGAATAAAGAAAGCCTGTGGTCCAGTGATCAAAAGAAGTGCACCGCTGAAAACCTTGACTGGAGAAGTCATCACTGATAAGAAACAGCAGATGGACAGATGGGTAGAGCACTATTTGGAGCTTTACTCAAGTGAGACCAAACTAGCGGATGATGCCCTTAACGCCATAGAGGCTCTACCAACTCTTGACCACCTGGACACACTTCCCACCATAACAGAAGTTAAGTGTGCTATAAATGAACTTGCATCTGGCAAGGCTCCAGGTAAGGATGGGATTCCAATAGAGGTTATCAGGAGTGGGCAAGACACACTCACTCTACAGATCCACCAGCTAATAGAGCTATGCTGGCGTGAAGGACAAGTCCCACAGGATTTCAAAGATTCAAACATCATAACGCTGTACAAGAACAAGGGCGATCGGAGCGACTGTAACAACTATAGGGGTATCTCACTTCTGTGTATTGTTGGAAAAGTATTTGCCAGAATTGTTCTGCGCAGACTTCAAGTCTTAGGAGATCAAGTCTACCCCGAATCACAGTGTGGCTTTCGACAGAACCGGTCTACCACTGATATGATATTCTCATTGCGACAAATGCAAGAAAAATGCCGTGAACAGAATCAACCACTGTTTATTGCCTTCATCGACCTCACAAAGGCATTTGATTTGGTCAGTCGTGAGGGTCTGTTCAAGGCACTAAAGAAGATTGGCTGCCCACCAACTCTTCTGTCCATTGTGGAATCGTTCCACACAGGCATGAAGGGTATAATCAAGTTTGATGGTGCAACTTCTGAAGAATTTGAAATCAAGAGTGGAGTTAAGCAAGGTTGTGTACTAGCTCCCACCCTCTTTGGAATATACTTTTCACTTCTACTGAAATATGCATTTCGTGATCAGGATGGTGGTATATACATTCACTCACGCTCAGATGGCGGCCTCTACAATGCTCAGAGATTGAAGGCTAAGACCAAAATTAGGAGGGTACTGATCAGAGAGTTGCTTTTTGCAGATGATGCTGCAGTTACGACCCACTCTGAGGAAGAATTGCAATGTCTACTATCTGCATTCTCCAATGCTTGTTCTGAATTTGGTTTAACAATTAGCAAAAAGAAGACACAGATTATGTCACAAGGTGCACATGAGGTACCATCAATCTTTATTGACGACGCCGAACTAGAGATAGTAGACCATTTTACATATCTAGGATCAGTGGTAAATAGCAAATTATCCCTAGATCAGGAAATCAACACCCGGATTGGTAAGGCAGCAACAACAATGAACAGGTTAAGAAAAAGAGTCTGGGAGAACAGGAAGCTTACTGCCAAAACAAAAGTCCTTGTCTATCAAGCCTGTGTCCTTAGTACTCTTCTCTATGGCAGTGAAACCTGGACAACTTACTCACACCAAGAGAACAATTTAAACAGCTTTCATATGCGGTGTCTGCGAAGAATTCTTGGTATTAAGTGGCAAGACAAAATCACAAATACTGAAGTATTGGAAAGATCAGGTTGTGTGACAGTTTATTCCATGCTCAGTCTTCGTAGACTTAGATGGATAGGACATCTTAGGAGGATGGATGATGGTAGAATACCAAAGGATATCTTTTTTGGTGAATTACAGATGGGTAAGAGATCTCAGGGTCGGCCTCTACTACGATACAAAGATGTGTGTAAGCGGGACATGATTGATACAGGCATTGATAATGCACATTGGGAGCAAGTCGCCGCTGAACGTGTTGCATGGAGGGCAAATATCAGAAATGGAATAAAGTCAAAGGAGAAAATTATTGCAGAAAAGTCACACACCAAGCGTTTGAGACGTAAGATGGTGCATGATGGTGGAAATGACCACGTGTTCGCATGCACCCACTGTGAACGGACATTTACAGCGCAAATTGGCCTTATCAGTCACACTCGCTACCGCCATAGTTAAAAGTTATTATGCCTTTTTAGAGCACAAACTATCGTCTGTCAAGACGGCAAGGTGCCAATGATCTCTGTTCACTAAGCATTACAATTGCGGGAGATAACACGAAACTAAGCAAATAAAACGATGATCCTAGTATAGCGGCATATCGTCCTTCTGTCAAAATGGGAGGGCACGTTTGATAATACTGTATATTATTTTTCAGCACAGGATCCTTCTTTCTTTCTTTTTTCGTATTAAAAGGCCGTAAGTACATCAGTCCACATCGCTTGCCTAATAGTTACGCCCTGTGGGGAAATGTCTCGTGGTAATCTTACAATGCCGGTCTCTCTGGCCGAGGGGTTACAACACTTTCTCCGTAATCCCCTTTATCACGCAGTCTCGTAGCGGGCGAGAACTGGGAGCGGTTCGACCCCCACTGGTGACTTGCGGGATAACTGAGCCGGCCGCTCAGAAAGCAATGGCAAACTACTGAGCGTAATCTTGCTAAGAAATCTTGCTGAAAGATGCTGATGTTGACAGCGATGTCCTGTAAAGGATATGCAAAACATTTAATCTTACAATATGACCCAACCACCTAAGATAATGGTTCCTTTTTATGCATAATAACACTGTAAATGCACTCTTTTTCTTTTTGATGTTATAATTTATTGTTGTAGCTCAGTTTTCATTTATGCATATTTTTATCATATGTCTTCAGACATGCGCACGAACAGACTTAACATATGCACTTAAAACACAGCAGAGCTCACCTTAATGGCCTGTAGTATGGGGTATGACAAAGTGTGATCGCCACCAAGGGTCAAAGGGACACAACCGTTTTTAATAATACCCTGGTAAGCTTCCTTGATTTGTCTGACAGCCTCGTGTAGATTGTAGGCGTTAAACGCCACGTCTCCGATATCGGCAACTTGAAGACTTTCAAATGGTGCAGCACCTAAGATGATATTTCAAGGAAAGAGTGTATTCATTTGATTGCTAATTTGTCTTGCCTTTTAGTGACAGGTATATAAGGTTTATTTAGGGTGACGGTTCGAATGTGCTTCATTCATGGTTGTATTCACATTCTTAGATTTTATTTCAACCTGTCATGCACGGGAGCTACTCTTGCTTTATTTTCTGGGACGCAGAGGTGTTTCCAAGGCACCAGGGCCGGGTTATATACTGGCCAAGATTACGTTCAATAGTTTGCCATTGATTTCTGAGCGACCGGCTCAGATACACCCGTAAATAACCAACGTGACGCGATCCGCTACCGAATCTCGCGGTGCTGCGTTCCCCACGTGGATATACGGGATTACGAAATGAATAATACTTAAGCTTAAACAATTAAAACGCATAGTTACATATATTGTTCGAATGTGAAACACCTGTATTGTTCGAAAGTGGAACATCTGTTATCACCATGGTAATTTTTGCAGTCTTTTTGTTTGCATAAAACCAACTGGGACCGCCTACTGATACACGAGAAGGCGAGGTCAGTACATTATGAATAGAATAACTGCTCTAGCCCAGAACATATGAAGTAACACATACGAACATAAAAAATAAATTAACAATTGGCGAGGGGGTAGGGGGCGTTAGCGAAGTTAGTAGGGAACTGCCCTCATGTTATCAGCACGGCCGGACGAGGATTATACTTTTAGGGTCGTCGCCTGTTAAGTGAAGGAAAGGCTGGCCATCTACTCCTCTGTGCATTCAGGCCTACATAATCTTATGGCTCTATCATATAACCGACCTTTAGCAAGAAACTGCAAGGCACATATTTAAAAAAAAATTGTGTATCTCACACCACTAATCGAGTGCCAATACATCTATTCAAATATATGGCTAGCACCATATATCCAGTACATCTCAATAAACGGTGCTTTACTGTCTGACTATATCTCGGTCAAAGCCCCTATGTAGGGTTTAAGATATTCTATGCCAAATAAAAAAATGGGTCTACACCATACTAAAAGTAGGTTTGCTCCAAACAAAAAGTAGTTTTGCACCAAACAAAAGTAGGTTTGTACCAAACAAGATGAAAATCGGAAAATAGGAAGTATGAGTGTGTCATAGTTACGGCTTAAAAGTTGTTATTATGGTAGCAGACTTGTTCTATTATAATGCAATGACAACATTTTGACTATATTTATGACAGTGGCAGATACGGGTAGTCGTATAAACGATTAATCATCCCATAAAACTTAATCAGTTAGTCTACTGAAATAAACAATAACAATTAAAACCCACAATAAATAAACGCAAGAATAAATAAACAACAGTAAATAAACACACCAATAACAAATGTGGGACTTACCAGTGGCAAGGTTGAAAGGTCGTATCATAACCGACTCAGCTCTAATCTGTCTGGGGCCCATTCTGGTACCGGATCGGTTTGACGTGCCCGAGTCAAGTGGTACACCAACAAAGCAAGCATTGAGTCCTGGAGTGAAAAGTATATACATATATTTATCTGTAAATACGGGGATTTCGTATCTTTAAGCAACGCCAGAAAACGCACCTGATGCTGAATGTTCGCCCTTCTAGGGTAGGGTGGCTTCTGGGCAGACACACTTTGCGATGTCGGTGTGGGATAAGTACGGTAACGGAAAGTCTAGAAGGTGGATATGCACAACAGGAGAATGATGCCCGGGATTCATTACCCGGGCTGGCACGTTCCCTGAGAGTGTAATGAAGGCCAAGCGATCGATACATTCGGAGAGAGGGACATCTTCTGATGATCAGACGCCTCCTATCTGGCTTAATCCGTGGCGGAGTTTTACCTCTTTATTTAACATTGATAATTGACTAAAGTTCGAGACGCGAGTCAGTACGGCAATTTACAACTTTTACACCGATGCTATACATTGCATTTCGTAGCTTCTAAAGGTATCATTCCGTGATAGCATCATTTCGCTTTACTATGACCTTAGATAGTCGATCGTTTAGAAAGCAATTTCAGACTACTGAACGTAAACTTGCCAAGTATTCGCAAACAGCCAAAATATGCTGGGGTTGACTGCGACGTCCAATAAAGATATGTAACTAATTTTAGGTAGCTTACAGGGGCTATGTTGGGCTCATATCAACGTTGAGACACACGCTTTAAATGTTAGATGTCAATGTTTAGATAAACCCTTCAAATGGTTAATGTCAGTGTTGAGATAAACGCTTTAAATGTTGCATGTCAATGTTGAGATAAACGCTTTAAATATTGGATGTTAATGTTGAGATAACTGCTTTAAATGTTAGGTGTCAACGTTGAAACAAACACTTTACATGTTGGATATCGACGTTGAGATAAACGCTTTAAATGTTGGATATCGACGTTGAGATAAACGTTTTAAATATTGGATATCGACGTTGAGATAAACGCTTTAAATGTTAGATATAAACGTTGAGATAAAAGCTTTAAATGTTGGATGTCAATGTTGCTAGAAACGCTTTAAATGTTGGATGTCAACGTTAAGACAAACGCTATAAATGTTTGCCGCAATGAAAAACGCTGTACACATGATGATCTCAACAATGTTGTCGATAAGGCACTGAACATCCGTCATTCTTGCTCGGCGTATCTGGAGGGATGCCAATAGATTCAGAGGTTGACGATGGATGGCGAACCATTTCGCATTTGTTGTATTTAGGTCGTTTTAGGAAATAGAGTCAGGTGCTGTTTGTTATAACATGAGAATAGCGTGTATAACATGTAAAAGTGTACATAATATCTAAAGGTAGAGCATTATGTTATATGAGAATGGTGTGTATATATAACATGTACATGTGTAGATAATATGTAATATAATAGTAGTGTGCTATAATGTGAGAATAGTGTGTATTTACAATATGAAATTGTATAGAGATTATGTAATAGAAAAGTATTGTTATATGATAATAGGGTGTATATATGACAAGTAAATGTGTAGGCAATATGTTATAGAAATGTAACGTGTTATAAGTGAGAAAAGTGTGTATTTATAACATGTAAATGTTTACAGAATATGTAATAAAAAATCTTGTATTTACAATACGAGAAACGTGTGAATATAACTTGTAAAAGTGTAGAAGAATATGTAATATAAAAGTATTGTGTGCTACAATAAGAAAATAGTGTTATATAACTTATAAATATATATAGAACATGGTACACACAAAGTATTATCTTATATATAAAAGGCAATCTCCGTCTGTATGTATGTATGTCATTGGCACCTTGCCGTCTTGACAGACGATAGTTTGTGCTTTAAAAAGGCATAATAACTTTTAACTATGGCGGTAGCGAGTGTGACTGATAAGGCCAATTTGCGCTGTAAATGTCCGTTCACAGTGGGTGCATGTGAACACGTGGTCATTTCCACCATCATGCACCATCTTACGTCTCAAACGCTTGGTGTGTGACTTTTCTGCAATAATTTTCTCCTTTGACTTTATTCCATTTCTGATATTTGCCCTCCATGCAACACGTTCAGCGGCGACTTGCTCCCAATGTGCATTATCAATGCCTGTATCAATCATGTCCCGCTTACACACATCTTTGTATCGTAGTAGAGGCCGACCCTGAGATCTCTTACCCATCTGTAATTCACCAAAAAAGATATCCTTTGGTATTCTACCATCATCCATCCTCCTAAGATGTCCTATCCATCTAAGTCTACGAAGACTGAGCATGGAATAAACTGTCACACAACCTGATCTTTCCAATACTTCAGTATTTGTGATTTTGTCTTGCCACTTAATACCAAGAATTCTTCGCAGACACCGCATATGAAAGCTGTTTAAGTTGTTCTCTTGGTGTGAGTAAGTTGTCCAGGTTTCACTGCCATAGAGAAGAGTACTAAGGACACAGGCTTGATAGACAAGGACTTTTGTTTTGGCAGTAAGCTTCCTGTTCTCCCAGACTCTTTTTCTTAACCTGTTCATTGTTGTTGCTGCCTTAGCAATCCGGATGTTGATTTCCTGATCTAGGGATAATTTGCTATTTACCACTGATCCTAGATATGTAAAATGATCTACTATCTCTAGTTCGGCGTCGTCAATAAAGATTGATGGTACCCCATGTGCACCTTGTGACATAATCTGTGTCTTCTTTTTGCTAATTGTTAAACCAAATTCAGAACAAGCATTGGAGAATGCAGATAGTAGACATTGCAATTCTTCCTCAGAGTGGGTCGTAACTGCAGCATCATCTGCAAAAAGCAACTCTCTGATCAGTACCCTCCTAATTTTGGTCTTAGCCTTCAATCTCTGAGCATTGTAGAGGCCGCCATCTGAGCGTGAGTGAATGTATATACCACCATCCTGATCATGAAATGCATATTTCAGTAGAAGTGAAAAGTATATTCCAAAGAGGGTGGGAGCTAGTACACAACCTTGCTTAACTCCACTCTTGATTTCAAATTCTTCAGAAGTTGCACCATCAAACTTGATTATACCCTTCATGCCTGTGTGGAACGATTCCACAATGGACAGAAGAGTTGGTGGGCAGCCAATCTTCTTTAGTGCCTTGAACAGACCCTCACGACTGACCAAATCAAATGCCTTTGTGAGGTCGATGAAGGCAATAAACAGTGGTTGATTCTGTTCACGGCATTTTTCTTGCATTTGTCGCAATGAGAATATCATATCAGTGGTAGACCGGTTCTGTCGAAAGCCACACTGTGATTCGGGGTAGACTTGATCTCCTAGGACTTGAAGTCTGCGCAGAACAATTCTGGCAAATACTTTTCCAACAATACACAGAAGTGAGATACCCCTATAGTTGTTGCAGTCGCTCCGATCGCCCTTGTTCTTGTACAGTGTTATGATGCTTGAATCTTTGAAATCCTGTGGGACTTGTCCTTCACGCCAGCATAGCTCTATTAGCTGGTGGATCTGTATAGTGAGTGTGTCTTGCCCACTCCTGATAACCTCTATTGGAATCCCATCCTTACCTGGAGCCTTGCCAGATGCAAGTTCATTTATAGCACACTTAACTTCTGTTATGGTGGGAAGTGTGTCCAGGTGGTCAAGAGTTGGTAGAGCCTCTATGGCGTTGAGGGCATCATCCGCTAGTTTGGTCTCACTTGAGTAAAGCTCCAAATAGTGCTCTACCCATCTGTCCATCTGCTGTTTCTTATCAGTGATGATTTCTCCAGTCAAGGTTTTCAATGGTGCACTTCTTTTGATCACTGGACCGCAGGCTTTCTTTATTCCTTCATACATGCTTCTTATGTCTCCCTTATCACTTGCGATTTGAATGGACTCACATAACTTGATCCAATAATCATTTGCACACTGCCTGGCAGCCTTTTGCACATCCTTCCTAGCTTGCCTAAGCTCACTCAGAGTGTTACGCGTTGGTCTTTCCTTGTTTCTTAAGAGAGCTTTCTTCTTCTTATCAATCAAGGGCTGCAGAGTCTCGCTGTTGGCCGCAAACCAGTCCTGCCTCTTATGATCCACAGTGCCGTAAACCCCTACGGCAGTTTTATAAAGAGTTTCCTTAATTTGACCCCACTTTTCATTTACTATACAATTTTCTGGTGTATCAGTGAAAGCGTCTTCAAGTTGCTGTTGAAACTGAAAGCACTTTTCAGGATCGTGAGTGTTAATAATATTAATCCTGAGGGCTAGATTTGTGTTTAGCTGTGTAGATTCTCTTTGGTCTCAGTCTAACCCTTGCAACAACCAAAGAATGATCCGTATCACAGTCAGCACTGTGGTAACTACGAGTCAATGATATATGGTTCAGATGTTGTCTCCGTGTGATGATGAAGTCCAGCTGGTGCCAATGGCCGGATCTTGGATGTTTCCATGTGACCTTATGCATCTCTTTTGTTTTAAAAAAGGAGTTTGTAATACATAGGTCATTACTGGTGCAATGCTCCAGCAGCCTTTGCCCATTTTCATTCATGCGACCGATGTTGTATTTTCCAAGCCACACTGACCATGAACTCGACTCCTTGCCCACACGAGCATAGAAATCACCGAGCATATAAATGTAGTCAGACTTTGGAACTGCCTTGATCACGGAGTCTAACTCCTCATAGAACGAATCCTTCACATCACTAGAGGAATCGAGTGTCGGTGCATATGCAGTAATAATGGTGGCAAACCCACAAGAGGTTGCCAAGCGCAGGGATAATAGTCTTTCATTTCCTCCTGCTGGAATTTCAATCATTCCCAGTAGCGAATTCTTCACTGCAAAGCCCACTCCGTGTTGCCTTTTTTCTGCCTGCCCTCTACCCTTCCAAAAAAGGTATAATTGTTTTCCCTGAGTGACCCTTCCTCAGCGAGGCGAGTCTCCTGCAGGCCAGCAATATCAATGTTAAGACGATTGAGTTCGGCATCAATCACAGCCGTTTTTCTCACATCATCAATATTGGTCAAGTCAGTGGAAAATCCTGGACACATGGTTCTCACGTTCCAAGTTGCAAGCCGTAGCTTGAGGTTTCTATTTTTATTTTTGTTTGTACCGGGTGCATTGGTTTTACAGCCTGCGATTCAGATTTTGTCCTAGCCCCAAGCACCCATTGAAGCAGGCAGACTGTGGCGGATCAGCACCCAATTGGCCGGGGGCTGCCCAGCTTGAGGCGGGCGGTAGCTGACCAGTCACACCTGTAGGTGTCTCCCACCGTCAGAGGCAACGCGTGGCGCCCCATGTCTACGCCAGTTGACAAGGACTTATAACCCGTAACAGTTGCCTCTCGCTTTGATTCCGAGACCAGTTAAGACCAGGGATGGAGTTATTGCCTCTCCATAGCACAAATCAATCAATCAATCATGTGCCATGCCGGAAAGCGTGGGCGGTCATGACTCGCCATTTCACTCGATCACCAGTGTCGTGGATCAGCTCAGTGTTCCTGTCTCGTCCATGCCATGTGGCCAAGCCATCCAGGTATTTTCCTCTCGGTCTTCCTCTTGGTCTGTTCCCCTCGATCTTGCCAGTTGTCACTAAGTTCTCCAACCCATTTCTTCTCATAACATGTCCAAAAAATTTTGACTGTCTACGTCTAATTTCTCTAATCAGTCTACGATGTTCATTTGTCTCCTGTAGTACTTGATCATTGGTTTTTCTGTCTGTCCATGGTATTCTTTGCATTTTCCTCAGAAACCACATTTCTGCAGCCATCAGATGCTTTTCAGCTTGACTGCTCATTGTCCAAGTTTCACATCCATACAAAAGAACAGGCTCTATGTATCCCCTCAACACTCTTTTTCTCGTTTCAATTGACATCTTTTTATTGGTCAGAATGTTTTTCATCTTGCTAAAGGCTACTTTCGCCATGGCGATTCTTGTTCTAATCTCTTCAAGGCATCTCCCATCAGATGTTATAACTGTTCCAAGATAATTGTACCGATTCACTTGTTGAAGAATATTTCCATTTACTTGTATATTACATTTGTGTCACTTCTTCCTTCCTACTGACGACCATAACCTGAGTCTTTTTACAATTTAATTCTAACCCCAGTTGCTCACTGTGTACAACAACCGCATCTACTAATTGTTGCAGGTCCTGCGCATTGTCTGCAATTAATACTGTATCATCTGCATATCTAATGTTATTGATGTTTCGTCCTCCAATGCTGATTCCATTTATATCCTCTACATTTCTGAAAATATTTTCACTGTATAGGGAAAAAAGATCTGGAGACATCACACATCCCTGCCTAACACCTCTCTTAATTGGCTGATACTGTCCCACTTCATTATCAATCCTTATTGCAGCTTGTTGTTTCCAATATATGTTTTTTATAAGTCTAATGTCTTTCCCATCAATTTGTAGATCTGCAAGCATATCCATCATGCTGACATGTCTAACGCTATCAAAAGCCTTTGTATAGTCAATAAAGCAAAGATGTATATCCTTGTTTACTTCTATAGCACGTTCAATAACTGTTCGCAGCATATACACAGCATTTACTGTACCCTTTCCTTCTACAAACCCACATTGTTCTTCCCCTATTTCAGGTTGTATCTTCTTCCTCATTCTTTGCATGATAATTCTTAGCAAAATCTTTGTGATGTGACTCATTATACTAATTGTTCTATGTTGATCACATTCCAAGGTTCCTGATTTCTTTGGGATTGCAATAAATATAGAGTTACATAATTCAGGAGGTATATCTCCAGTATCATATAATGTGTTCAGCAGTCTGGTGACTTGATCTAGTCCAAATTCTTCTAAAGCTTTAATCATTTCTTTTGTGATGTTATCTGCACCGGGGGCCTTGCCAGCTTTCATATGCTTAAGAACATTTCGAACCTCCATCTCCAAAATTGGCGGTCCTTCATTATTAAATCTAATATCATACTGTTCGTCTCTGTTATCATCATAAAGGTGTTTCACATAATCTGTCCATACCTGTAGAATCTGGTCTTTTCTCTATTATGATTTTGCCATCTTCAGTTTTTAGACACCCTGTTGATGTACTTGTTCTTTTATTAGTAAGTTCCTGAATTCTTTTGTGCACTAATTTGGTATTTTGACTGTTGTGTTGGCTTTCAATTTCTAAGCACTTTTCCTCAAGCCATGCTTCTTTTGCCTCCTTACATAATGTTCTGACTTGTCTGTGAATTTCTTCATATTTGACAGAATTATTTTTGTTGAGTCTTCTTGTTTCCATGAGGTGTAAAATTTCTTCCGTCATCCATTTCTTACGACCCACCTTCTTTAATTTTGGAATAGTTGTTTCTGGAGCCACATTGATTGAATTCTTCAACGTTTCCCATTGATCATCCACATCCTGGAATAGGATCTCTAGATCAGACAAAATTTCGAATCTGTTCTGTACTTCTATGTTGAATTTGTTTTGTATTTCCTTGTCATTACTCAATGTACACAAATCATATTTAGTGTTTCCTGTTATATACTTGACTTTCTTCAACTTTATCCTCAATGTTCCTGTGAGTAATCTGTGGTCACTATAACAATCAGCACTGGGAACTGTTTTTGCAATTGTTAATGCATTTCTAAATCTTCTGCTAATGAGAATGTAGTCAATCTGGTTTCTAATCCTGCTATCAGGACTCCTCCATGTCCATAATCTTCTAGGGTGTTGTTTGAACCAGGTGTTTCCTACAATCATTTCCTGTTCTTTTGCCCACTCTACGAGTCTGTATCCTCTTTCATTTCTCTCTCCTAAACCATAGTTTCCTATTGTGTATCTATCTCCTTGATTTCCTACTTTTGCATTGAAGTCCCCTATTATGATGTTTATTTCTGAATTTTTACATTTCTTTAAGGCAGACTCTATGTCATTATAAAATTCTTCTACACTATCTTCACTAGATTCTCCTGTTAGGGCATATACTTGAATAATATTTATGCTAAAAGGTCTACCACTTAATTTAACTAGTAGAACTCTGTCCGACACGGCCCAATATCCGCACAAAGCACAAAGCCTGGGCTAAAATATAGAGATCATGTGTTGCCCATGCAGCATGATCCCTCTCTCGGCCTGCCTAGTCCACTCCAGAGGAAAAGTAACACCCCTACATCTGGAACAAGACAAGCTGCAGAAGCTGCTGGATCAGCAAAGCAATGCTCTAACTGTCCGCCTGTCGGAGCTTCGATCCTAGACCAGCTGCCAACCAAGGCTTAGGGCCTGGTCTGCCCTGCCATGACATTTTGTCTTTAGCTTGCATTTCCTCGCACCAGGGTAAGGCTTGTACCCTCCTAATTGCGCTCTTCCTCTCGAAGCCGTTGGCACAATGTGGGGTGTCGGGTTTGGTAAGCGCCGCCCAACGTTCGGCTCTAACAGAAAGCAGGTAGTACCGTCTACTGTTATACGGTAGCTCAGTCATATCTGACTAAGACCTGACACAAATATATATATATATATATATATATATATATATATATATATATATATATATATATATATATATATATATATATATATATATATACATACACAAATATATATATTTGGTCAAGCATTTAATTAACTCAACCCTATTGGCTGGAGCTGCTTCTCTTTGGTGAGATATATGATTATAACTGGTATTGAAGATGTTGCTACTAGATTGATTAATGATTGTTTATTAACTCCTAGATTACGAATCCCGCCCTCGGCTGCATTGGCAGAGCCAAACTATATGATTTCGCGGGTCATATACAGCCCGCGGGCCGGATGTTCCCCGTCCCTGTTCAAAGACAAGAAACAGCATCCGTATCCCAGTGACATCATGACGGGCCATAGTGATGTTCAAGAAAGGTTCCATAAGAAATGGATGTTAAGTGGCTCTGTTTCCTCTGTTGAATCGCGCATAATTGAGGTCTTTTGTAACAAGAGTTCCTTATAAGGAGCAACTGCGCAAACATGTTAACTATCAACTAGGAAACAAAATACAACCCCCCCCCCCCCCCCCCAAAAAAAAAAAAAAAAAAAAAAAAAAAAAAAAAAAAATTTAAAAAAAAAAAATTAATAAATAAATAAACGCAATACCATAAACGTCACATATTCCTAGGTATTCTATGTAAAACGTCGAAGCTTGGATATTGCTTTGGTTTATCAATGAAGATATCTTGAGAGAAGTTATCTCACACAGAGACTTGGTTATTCATATCACCAGAAGTCAGTCCGCAATCTTCGGGCATGTCTGGAGAAGGTAAAAGCTGGAATATGTTGTCACAACGGGAAAGCTGAAGGGAAGGAGATGCAGTGGAAGACCAAGAAAGGTGATCTAGACGTTCTGACACAATGGCATAGGAGGAACATAATGATCGGTAATGACTGGCAGCGCACGAGATAGAGTAGATGTGGGCAGACATGATTACCAACGTCAAATGAGGTGAAACATGCAAAGAAGCGAAGTCCAATCTATCCTTCGTCTTTTACCATTTATCAACTATTGGAGGGTAGATCCTGAACTATCTCCCGCCAAACTGTTCTGTCTTGTCCTTCGTGTCACATTTCGCTGCGAGCCTCGCACAACGCAAAGCATCATAACATGCGCAACAGATAATTTTCAGAAAGGTCTAGAAATTGTCGGGAAAAGAGAGGCTGCCTGGAAGTTAACTAACCACCAGACTCATTATGTCATGCCTTAGTAAATGTGAATACTTAATAATTCACACCTCACAGCTGTATACATAATAGGGGCTTTCTTTAAACCTGCACGCCAGCATTGTGCTGTTGATGCCAGAGTGCGTTGGGCCAGATAGTCAGCCGACTGGTATAACGTTTAAAACATTGTGTTGCCTTAGTCAATTTTAACACTGAAGCCATAAACAATATATTGTACGATTTATTGCCTGACATATTTCACTGCATCTCTTCGGGCGCATGCTACAGTGTTATTTATCATAAAACTTAACACATGAATAATACTTCGGCTGAAATACTAAATATATTATCATTGATATAACGTTGCAGAAAATGCCACCCCTGCTTCTCATATGTATGTTCTGCTCATTAACTTACTGTTAGTAAAGTGTTGCAGTGAATTTCCCTTGACTTCCACCTCCACATGAATTGATTGTGACCAGGACGGCAGAAGAAGCTTGTGCCCTGCTCTGGTCAGTTGTGAAAAGTGCACACGTTCCAGTAAATACTGTGTCCTCAGCACGGATGGACTAACCATTCAGATAAATAATGACGTCCGGCTGCCGACCCGATGGGCATAGATTCGATCCCCTGCGAGCAGGATTCGGAGTTTTTAAAACACAATTACCCTGGCTCCTACGTCGACCCAATCTAAAATGAGTACCAAGAATGTTTTAGGAAATAAAGGCGGTCGGTTGGACAACCGTCACACCACCCACCGAGTGCCATTTTGTCTAAATATTATAGTCTAGCTCCGTGTGAAAGTTACGCCATAAGTCCTATAATGTCCTTAATATTTAAGCAACGAGATGCTTATGGAATCAAGGTAAATGTCCTCGATATAAACTGTTCATTGTAAACTTACTATGAACCACATGGTGCTAACTTTCACCTATACAATTATGGGTTTGGCACCACATACCTTATAACCTCATCGTGTGGAAATGGGTCCTTTACACGTGCACGCTTAAAAGCATTACAGATGTAACACAGACAACCAAGAAGACATGTATCTCACGAAGATAAAAGAAGCGGATGGAATTATGAATGCATTGCTGGATGGATGCATGTTTTGATTGATGCGTGGAGACAAGACATACATGCAGACAGATAGACAGACAGGCAGACAAACATAGATACAAACATTCATTACATTATAAAGTATACATAATAGTATACCTTCGGTTGTTGCCTGCACCGGTAGCCGCAATGCCGAAGCAATCCCTCCACTTCTGTGTAAGTCATTTCCCGACAGAGGCTGGTTGAATGCCCCAAGACTGGCTGTTGAAGACACCCTTCTCCCTAGGAGACAGGCAACTAAATCAGGAAAACCAGCGCTAGATGTCTGCTGAATGCCCAGATAATCCACCAACTTCCGTGAACACTGTCTCACACGTAGTAAAGCCATTGTATGTTATGTAGCTCAGGTCGGAAACATAGCGGCTAAGTTGACATGTGACAAACGTATGGTGTTTCTGGTTCAGAGGCGTAGCAATACATAGAACGATATCTGACTGGTTGGCTGGCTGTCCATATATCTACGTCTGATCCGTCCGTCCGTGTGTGTAAATCTGTCTCAATGTGGAGTTTGTATGTGTGAATTCATTTGTATGTCTAAGTGGACTTCCGATCGCCAACATGGCGGTTAGGCGTTGAACCGTTAAGGCCTGTGGCGTGTTTATGCTTGCAGCTGAGGTTTGCAAACGCATTTTCCTCATGTTGGACTGGTAGTGCATGGTTCCGTCGCCCTGCTACTGAGTGAATGCGTGGGCGACACTGTGAGCTGTGAAATTCGCCTGGAACACTTTTACATCTGTCCTGTATAGACTTACAGTGACCTGCATGTTTGGAACAATGGCTACCGGCTGCTGCTGAATTGACTGATTGACTGATTTGCTTTTTCGGTTTACGAGTGCATTTTTCAGGAGACTCCCGGCAGTGGGCGCTGAACCTGCGGATTTCGTGCTTTAAGCGACACTTTCGGCGGGTCGCCCTGCGGTAAAAGACCGAGGCATGTGAGAAAACCCGGGTCAGTGAGGTCTTTCTGGTGACTTCCGAGTCCATCGACGATGAACTGTGGTTTTCGTGGATTACTTTTGTGTTGGCATTCTGGCGGCGGCATTATGCACAGTGTACCTGTGTGCGCTGTTGGATTGCCGAGACTCCTGCCTATTCAACTTTTCAAATTGGACAGTGGGGAGCATTTTGTGTGACATTCACTGGCATAGGACCGGAGCATAATGGGGATGACCCGTTGCTGTGAAGTTGGAACCTCGACTAACTTACTACCTGCATGTCTAAGTGTGTCCCGGTGTGACCTAGTGTTTCTCGGTGTGTTCTAGTTTATCAGTGTTCGTGTGGGTGATTGAATGTGTGTACGAGTATATGTGTTTGTGTGTGCGAGTATAAACAAAACAATGACAGGTTGCAATGGTGTCTCCACAAGAGAAGAAATACAATAAATACAATAAATACATAAACAGTTATTTCTGTCAGAAGCAATGCCACTAACATAGAAAAGTTTTGAAATCGTTTCAAAGAATCCCACATCTTGGCACGCCTATGATTCATGTGCCGTATAGACTAAGATATGAATAAGTGCAGCAGGTTCTAGTGAATTGATAAGCAATGTACAGAGACCACTTGCCTGCAAGTTCAGGTCTAAGTAGGCCAGAGTTTATGTAATCATGAACTGCAACCAGCATGTCATACTTTGTCCTTCGAAGGTTCAGATGGAATCAGGATACAAGTAATGAATCTTGTATGATTCTACAGTTGACATCCTTCTGTCGACATCCAGAGATTGACGTTCTACAGGTTGACATCTTTCTGTGGACATCCAGTGGTTGACATTATACGGTTGACATCCTTCTGTCGACATCCAGAGGTTGATATTCTACAGTTGACATCCTGCTGTCGACATGCAGAGGTTAACATACTACGGTTGACATCCTGCTGTCGACATCCAGAGATTGACATTATTCTACAGTTGACATCATGCTGTCGACATTCAGAGGTTACATTCTACGGTTGACATCATGCTGTCGACATGCAGAGGTTAACATACTACGGTTGACATCCTGCTGTCGACATCCAGAGATTGACATTATTCTACGGTTGACATCATGCTGTCGACATTCAGAGGTTACATTCTACGGTTGACATCATGCTGTCGACATGCAGAGGTTAACATACTACGGTTGACATCCTGCTGTCGACATACAGAGATTGACATTATTCTACGGTTGACATCATGCTGTCGACATCCAGAGGTTGACATTCTATGGTTTACATCCTGCTAACGACATCCAGAAGTTGTCATTCTACGGTTGACTTTCTGCTTTCGACATCCAGAGATTGACATTTTACGGTTGACATACTGCTGTCGTCACCCAGAGGTTGATAGTCTACGGTTGACATCATGCTGTCGACATCCGCAAATTAACATTCTACGGTTGACATACTGCTGTCGACTTACAGAGGTTGACATTATACGGTCCATATTCTGCTGTCGACATATAGAGGGTGATAGTCTACAGTTGACATTCTGCTGTCAACATCAAGAGGTTAACATTCTACGGTTGACATTTTGCTGTCGACAACCAGAAGTTAACATTATACGGTTGACATTCTGCTGTCGACATCCAGAGGTTTATATCCAGAGGTTGACATAGTACTAATGTTATACTGCAGTCGCCATCCAGAGGTTGATATTTGATCAATTATATCCTGCGGCCTACATCCATGGATTGACATATTATGGTCGACACCCAGAGGTTGACATTCTACGGTTGATTTTCTGCATTCGAAATCCTAGAGTTGAGATTCAACTGTTGAGATTTGAGATTTCCCCGGTTGAAAATCAGCAAAGTAACACACACACACACACGCACACACACACACACACACACACACACACACACGCACACACACACACACACACACACACACGCACGCACGCACGCACGCACGCACGCACACCTATGGTTCATACTGTCAGCCCTTGAACCATGTTCTCACTCTGTCGTCCGCTGTCTCAACCACCCACAATTTTCCCAATTGATAGACACAACAAGACACGTCTTCTGAAGACGCTACCATAATTTTCCGATTTCATTGTTCTCATTGGAGAAAATAATGACACCTGGAAAGATCAATGAGAAAAGAAGGAGAGACAGAGAAAGACAAATGATTATGGATGGGCTGAGACGGTACCATACAGGAATACCTTCACCATAGCTGATCCGGAATCCCAAAAATAGAGATCTGGGAAGAGACATGAACGTTTACGCCAGCTGGCTTGGCACATGATGATTTTTTCTGATGTGGGTAATTATGTTGTTGTTGTTTGTCCATCAAGAATGATGATGACGATTCATTTCATTCAGTGGGGTTGAAAGTATGGAGCCGTGAGTTCTAAGATGACTGATAAGGCCTATTTTGGCTCGAAATGTTCTTTGACAATGTGGACAAAGAATGCTTGACGTTTCTGGAGGAGGATTTTCTGCAGTGGTTTATCTGTTCTGTCTTTTCTTCACAGCTCTTGCAGTCCTGGTTGCCTCACAGGTGACTGCACCCTTGCGTAATGATGCACGCCACAAATTTCGGCCTCTGGCTGCAGTCTCCCAGGTGTCATGATGAATTCCAAAAGCATTCAGTGAGATTTTCAGAGTGTCTTTAAAGCGTTCCCTCTGGCCGCCTTGGGAACGTTTACCACAACGCAACTCGCCGTAAAAAAATTCGTGTAGGGAGCCTGTGATCTGGCATGCGAGTCAAGTGACCAGCCCAGCGAATTTGATTCTTCATTAGTAGAGTGTGGATACTGGGCATGGACGCTCTTTCTAGGACTTCAGTGTCTGGGATCTTGTCTTGCCATTTAATCTTCAGTATCTTCCTAAGGCAGACTGTGTGGAAGTGGTTTAATTTCCTAGCGTGTCGCTGATAAACAGTCCAGGTTTCACAAGCATATAGCAGTGTGGATAATACAACTGCTTTGTAGACTTTCAGCTTTGTTTGCAGGCTTATTCCATTTCTGTCCCATACATTCTTGTACAGTCTGCCAAAGGCCGCGCTGGCCTTGGAGATTCTTGCATTCACTTCATCATCAATTGTGGCAGCTTGTGACACAGTGCTGCCAAGATAGGTGAATTTGTCCACAACACTTAGACTATGACCATTCACTTTGATATTCGGCACAGTGTGATTATTCCCTGGAGCTGGCTGGTACATAACTACAGTCTTCTCCAAATTGATATTGAGCCCAAAGTTGGCACAGGCATGTGAGAAAGCTGAAACATTATGTTGCATGTCCGCCTCTGAGTTGGCGTATAGAGCGCAATCATCAGCAAACAGGAGCTCTCTGACGGTGTCGCTGTCAATTTTGGTTTTAGCTTTCAGCCTTCTGAGATTGAATAACTTTTCATCCATGCGGTAGTTGATGTCTATTCCAATGTCGTTGTTCTCGAAGGCATTCATCAACATAGCTGAAAACATGAGGCTGAACAGTGTTGGTGCCAGGACACATCCTTGTTTCACTCCATTGGTGACAGGAAAGGGCTCAGACAGTTCACCATTTTCCTGTACTCTTGCCTGCATGCCATCATGAAATAGCCGCACTATTTGGACAAACTTTCGTGGACAGCCATATTTTGCCATAATCTTCCACAGTCCTTCTCTGCTGACTGTATCAAAAGCCTTGGTAAGGTCAATGAAAGTGGAGAACATTTCGCAGTTCTGTTCCTGACATTTCTCTTGCAGCTGCCTTGCAGCGAAAATCATGTCAACAGTTCCACGTTCTTTTCTGAAGCCACATTGACTCTCGGGAAGAAGACCTTGATCGAGATGGGCCGTGAGGCGATTGAGAAGAATTCTGGCGAGTATCTTCCCTGCAATTGAAAGCAAGGAGATGCCTCGGTGGTTGTCACAGGATTGGCGGTTTCCTTTTCGTTTGTAAAGGTGGACTATTGACGCGTCCTTGAAATCTTGTGGCATGGTCTCGTTCACCCATATGTTTGTAAAGACTTGGTGAAGCTGCTCTGTTAGGACCGGCCCACCTGCCTTGTATATCTCTGCCGGGATGGAGTCCGGACCAGGTGCCTTGCCGCTGGAGAGTTGCTGGATGGCTTTGTTTACTTCCACTATGGATTGGCACGTCATCAAGTGTATCATTGATGGGAACTTGACGAAGGCAATTGATGGTTTCATCATCGAGGAAGGAAGTTGAATTTAAGATGTTGCTGAAATGTTCTGCCCAGCGCTGAAGGATGTCTTTCTTATCGGTGACCAATGTTCCCCCATCTGCACTGAGGAGGGGAACTATGCCTGGTGATGTAGGACCATAGATCGCTTTCAGTGAGTCGTAGAAGTTTTTTTATATCATGTCTGTCAGCAAAGCCTTGAATTTCATCAGCTTTGTTGCTCAGCCCGGAGTCCCGAATGTGCCGAAGTTTCTGCTGCATTACTCTCTGAATGTTCTTGAAGGCATCTTTTTTTATGTTGACTTCGGGTCATTCAAATGTGCCTTGAGGAGAAGATGTTTCTCGGCCATGAAATTGGTTGATGTCTTCGGAATTTTCATCAAACTAGTCTTTATGCTTTCGGGGGGTTGGACCCAGGATTTCCATAGCAGTGTTGTAAATTATGTCCTTTAGGGCTCTCCACTCTGTTTCTATAACCTGTTGAGCTGCAGCATTTGGCTTGAGGCGGTCTTCCAGCATATTTTCAAACGATAGCTGCAATTTCTTGCTGTTTAGGCGGGTAATTATACGCTTTTTATTGTCGTGTGTGGTTAGGGTTCCAATTTCCATTGATGTGG
>JACEFZ010005182.1:137500-162500 GCA_014155875.1 Cepaea nemoralis | reverse complement strand
GAGGAGAAGGAGGAGGAGGAGGGAGGAGGAGGAGGGAGGAGGGAGGAGGAGGAAGAGGGAGGAGGAGGAGGGATGTGGAGGAAGGAGGTAGAGGGAGGAGGATGGAGGAGGAGAAGGAAGGAGGAGGGATGAGGAGGATGGAGGAGGAGAGGGAGGAGGAGGGAGGAGGCGGGAGGAGGAGGGATGTGGAGGAGGGAGGAGGAGAGAGGATGAGGAGGGAGGAGGAGAATGGAGGAGGAGGGATGAGGAGGGAGGAGGAGAGGGATGAGGAGGGAGGAGGAGGGAGGAGTAAGAAGAGGAGGAGGTAGGTGGAGGAGGGAGACAAAGGGAGGAGAAGGAGGAGGAGGGAGTAGGAGGGATGAGGGGGAGGACGTAGGAGGAGGAGGGAGGAGTAGGAGTAGGGAGGAATAGGAGGGAGGAGGAGGAATTAAGAGGAGGAGAGAGGAGGAGGAGTGAGGAGGAGGGAGGAGGTAGAGGAGGAGGAGGAGGGAGGAGGAGGAGGGATGTGGAGAGAGGAGGAGGGAGGAGGTAGAGGGAGGAGGAGGGAGGAGGAGAGAGGATGAGGAGGAAGGAGTAGGAGGATGGGAGGAGGAGAGGGAGGGAGGAGGAGGAGGAGGGAGGAGGAGGAGGGAGGAGGAGGGATGAGGGGGAGGACGTAGAATTAGAAGGAGGGTGGAGGAGGGAGTGGGAGGAGAGAGGAGGAGAAGGGAGGAGGAAGGAAGAGGAGTGATTAGGAGGAGGGCGAGGAGGTAGGAGGAAGAGGGAGGAAATAGGAGGAATAGGGAGGAGGAGGAGGAAGGAGGAGGAGGAGGGAGGAGGGAGAGGGAGGAGGGGGAGGGTAGGAGGAGGAGGGAGAGTAGGAGGAGGATTTTAACGCATATGCCTGTAGACAACTGCAGCGAAAAGGTGGGTCTGTCTATCTATCTGACCCGCGTGGCTTCGCCGAGCTCCTGGCGGGTAGCGTCTCATTAAATTTATACAATAAAAAAAGTAACTTAAAAGAATGTCCTTCCACACACCATCCATTATTTTTAATGAAAACTCTTTCTAATCACCTGCATGACTACAGTAACTTCTTAAGCAAAAAAAAGATGAGTTACAATGTTATGCATTGTGCATTATTTTTATGAAAAATTTGAAAATGCCTTACAGATTGTATCATTGTTTATTATAACTCATATGCCGGTGTAGCAGAATATGTATGATTAGGTGGGCAAAGCTACAGCACGCTTGAGCATCAGGATGGAATGGGAAGAAAGATGCTCAAGTCGTGACGTAGTTTGTTGTTAGAAGTTAGTAAACATCTGGGACTGGAGGAGAGAGGTCACCATAATGTCGGAAATGAAATAAGATTGTTGTAGTGGTCATCAATGTGAAATAAACCTCCATTTATATTTAACCAGAGATCTCGTTAGTCCTCTATGAGTCTGCTTTGTTATAGAGGACGAAATGGTGCCCACGACTCAGGATCGGAACATGGAGTGTCGCGGAATCTCAATACGCTGTCCATGTAACACATCGAAGTAACTGCAAAGTTTTGAAGATCTTTGTTCTGCTTGCATCAATTACCCAGAGACAGGATTACGGCACGGTTCTATACTTGTATTGAACGTTAAAACGAAGTTGATAAATGGCCACTACGTCGTCTGTGAGAGTTACAGCAGCCAAAAGCCCGGCTAGGGGTGGTTGTCTGTAAATATTCTTCAGAATCCTCGCTATAAGGACCTCTTGTCAAGAATCCTCGCTGTACAAGCAGTCGTTATCAGCTGAGATATGAAAACCGGCTTGCCAGGGCGAGTTGCTGTACAATGGTCATCATCTTGCTGAGCAAAAGAGTGAGAAAAACCAGCACGTTTTTTCTGGATCCTTCGAAATAAGAGGCTCAGGAAAAAGAAACTTCAAGACAAATCGAATTAAGTAGCAGTTATCTACTTCGCATCAAGTTTGTCTGGAGCGAACTGAAAACCGTTGGATCGTGACCTTGAGAGTTTGAAGAAACAAGTCAATCACTCATTTGAAGAATAAGAGGAAATGAGAAGGTCATCAACAGCAGCGATATCGTCAGGGGACTCTCGGAAGTGGGAGGGGCAGACTGGGCTGCCGACCTACTGAAGAGGGGACCCAAATTATCGCTTTAGTGAAGTACTCCATTTCTCAAGACGTCGCTTTGATGTGCCCTGTATAGGGTGAAAAGAAGCCAGAAGTCTGGTAGGGGCTCAACCAGGGGCTGAAGTTACTAAGACGTTGGAAGAAGAAACTCCCTAACTACCTGAAGTGCGTGATCGGTTGGAGGAGCATTTCAACTAACACAGACTCCTAGCGTTTGAATTCTACCTGACAGCGAACATAGAGGAATCCGTCTTTCTTGGATCGGGAGCAGAAATTAGGGTAATTTGTAAACCTTAAATATCATTTTAAGTACTATTGACTGGTTGAACAATTCTTAGTGTGTAAAATAACAACGGTCATGTCTTTAAATTAGATAGTTATAAATGTGATTTTGATTTTATTGGTATATACATAAATATTTCAGCATGACAGAACAAGATTCATTGGCACAAGTTTTGACGGGGGTAGGAACAGTGATAGATAGACTTAATACGGTCATGAAACAACAAGGATTGACAACTGAAATTGTTAAGTTTAGTGGACAGGTAAGAGATTTTAAAAAGTGGATAACTTCCATAGAGAAATATGCATATTTGGTGTCAGCATCAGATGAAGAGAAAATGAGACTTGCTTATCAGGCAGCGACAGAACCGGTTTCAGATCATATCCGAAGAAAATTAGAGGCTAGAGTAGATGAGACATGGGAGCAGTTCAAAGACGACCTAGCCCATAAGTACGCGGAAATAACGGACCCACAACATGCGTTTTCGGTGTTGAGACAGTCTAAACAAAACAATGGAGAGACGGTACAATTGTTCAGCGATAGGTTGATTAACCTGGCTGAAGAAGCATTCTTAGGACAGAATGTACGAGGAGAAGAAGTGGAGAGGATGTTAGTCGGGATTTTTGTAGATGGCATACAATCCGATGGACTGAAATTTAAGCTGATGAGAGAAAACCCCGAGAGGTTATCACAAGCTGTAGATATTGCGGTACAAGAAGAAAATTTGAGACGTAGATTTAGATTGAGAACAGGACAAGAAATAGGAACTAGTCGAGAAGACAGGATTGAGGAGCCTATGGAGATAGGACAAACAAGGTTCGGATGGAATGGGAGAGGAGATATACAGACGTTACATGGTAGAAATAGAAATGCTTATGATGAAAGAAGACAAATGAGGTATCCTACAAGTGAGACAGTAGGTAACACAAATAACACAAATATAGTCTGTTGGTTTTGTCGTCAACGCGGACACGTTTCTCGTTTTTGTGATAACAGGCGTATCCAGTCGAATACACAAAGTAGAAATGGCAATAGCAGGTTGAATAGGAATGTTGAAGATAGACACAGAAATTTTACAGGTACAAGAACGCAGGAAAACCGGCGCCCTACCTATTAAATAGGACCTATAGTAGGAGGGAAAATAACAAGGTCCCAAGGTTTAAAGAATATGTTAATAACAGGCATAGTAGGACGAGTAGAGAATACTTTCAACTAGATGAAGTCAAACAGTTTACAGAAAATAAAACAGATCATAGCTCATGTATAATAGAAATAGGAAAATATAGAGTTCGTACATTAATTGATTCGGGAGCTCAGGTTAGTGTAATTAAAGAAAGTTTTTTATATAAAATAATGAGAAATTGTAGAATATTTAAGAGTCATAATAATCTTCACTCTGTTACAGGACAGAAATTACAAGTAATTGGACAAACAATGATCAATTTTAAATTAGGAGGGATCAACGTAAGACAGCTTTTTCATGTAGTGAAAGATTTAAATAGAAACATGCTTATAGGAAGAGATTTTTTAATAAAAAACGGAGTAAGACTTTTCTTTGATTTACACAAATTAAAATTCAAGGACGTATATGTAGATATGGAAGATGACACACAGTTAGAATCACTGAGTTGCAAAAGGAAGTAATTGATGAGCCTGGTCTAGAAGTTCCGGATGGAATAACATCATTAGATAAACACTTAACCTTTCCAGTAATGATTATTAACAACACAGGTAGAGAAATTAAATTATACAGAGGATGTGTAATAGCCAAACTAGAACATAACATTAGTGACATATTGGCAACGGATAGAGTAGAAATGCCGGGAACAAATTATTCAGAAACTTCTAGTGAAAGAAACAGACGCGGACGCGGAAGAAGAGGGAACGTACAAAAGGATGAATTGATCCATCCATTCAGAAGAAATACAGCCCAAATACATTCACTAGACAAAATGACAAGGGAACAAGAATTGTTGGCACAGTTAAAAGCTCCACCAGAAAATAAGAAAGTATTAGAACAACTTATAAAAGAAAATCAGGATGTATTTGCAATTAATGATTTAGAATTGGGAAGGACAAAAACAATTACAATGGAAATAGCTACGGGAGACCATCCACCAATTAGTTTAAAACCGTATAGAACTCCCTTAAGAAATAGAGAAATTGTTGAAAAGGCAATAGAAGATATGTTGAAAGCAGGAATAATAACAAGATCGAAGTCAGAATGGTCATCACCGATCGTCATCGTGACCAAACCTGATGGTTCACATCGATTCTGCTGTGACTACAGGGCGTTGAACAAAATCACTAAGAATGTAGCGTACCCACTGCCGGTGATTGATGATATTTTGGGGTTGTTTAATGGCTCTACATTCTTCACGACGCTAGACGCAAGATCAGGATTCTGGTGTATACCGATGTCGGAAGATGCTCAAAAGAAAAGCGCTTTCTGTACTCATATGGGTTCTTACGAATTCTTACGAATGCCATTCGGGGTTCGAACGGCTCCATCTCACTACATGCTGTTAATAAATGAGGTATTAGAAGGTATGCAAAAGTTTGCATTGGCATACATAGACGACATTCTAATTTATACAGCAGGGGATGTGGATGATCACTTAAAACATGTAAGATTAGTATTCGACAGATTAAGAGTACATGATGTTAAATTAAAGCTTAGTAAATGCGAGTTTTTAAAAGCAGAAACAAAATATTTGGGGTATATTATTAATAGAGACGGAATTAAACCAGACCAAGACAAAATAAAGGTTATTAAAGAGTTACTTCCTCCAACTAACGTAAAAGAAGTGCGTGCTTTTATTGGAACCTGTGGGTATTATAGGCGCTTTATCCCAGGGTTTTCAAAAATAGCAGAACCTATTACAAACTTAACGGGCAAATACGCTAGATTTAAGTGGGATGATGAGTGTCAAAAAGCGTTCGAGTTTTTAAAAAACAGTTTAACAGTGGTACCACTATTGACGCATCCAGATTTGAATAAACAGTTAATACTATATACAGATGCTTCAGATAATGCTATAGGAGCGTGTTTGGTTCAACCATATGGAGGAAAAGAATCTGGAATACCAGGAGTTAAAAATGAAAGGCCAATTTATTTCTTGTCTCATAAACTTAGCAGGTCGCAGCGAAAATGGTCGACTATCGAGAAGGAGGCTTATGCTATTCATTATGCTTTACAGAAACTTAACTACTATTTACATAACGCAAATTTTGTTATTAGAAGTGACCATATGCCTTTAAAATCTCTGTTAGAAGCTCCAGTGCAGAACAGGAAAATACAGACGTGGGCATTGAATCTGCAGGGATACAATACAAAAATTGAATACATACCAGGTAGGATTAACACATGTGCTGATTTATTGTCTATGATCCCGTATCCACAGTCATCAGGAGACACAGAAGATGAAGGTGAACCAGAGATCGACGACCGAAACTGGCAAGTAAATATATTAGATTCTGCCATAATAAATAGAGAAGAGTTTGAGAGTTTACCATCGGATCAAGAGTCTGAACCTAGAGCAGAAGACTCACATTTAGCACAATTTAATATGAAAGAAGAACAAGAATTAGATCCAAAAGTCTTACAAATAAAACAGAAATTAAAAGAAACGGAGGAGAATAAATATAAGAAGAATTATTTAGTTTTGCAAGAGGATGAACAGTTATATTATATGAGTGAAAGGAACGAACAGCTAAGGAAATATATTCCAAAACATTTGGAAAATGAAGTTTTAAAAGCATATCATGATGAGAATGGTCATCTCGGTCGTGATAAATTGGTGAAAGCACTTACGAGTAAATATTATTGGCCGAACTTATTTAAATCTGCTTGTAAATATGTAGATACGTGTGAAAGATGCAGATTAAGGAATATGAAAACAATTAAGTGTCCCTTACAAGATACAGATATTCCTCAGTTTCCTATGCAAAAAATTAGTTTAGATATATCGGGTCCTCACCCTAGAATATTGTCAGGGAACGTGTATTTAATTCATATAGTAGACGTATACAGTCTTTGGCCGGAAGTTTATGCAATCCCAGATAAGAGCGCAGATACTGTCATTAATATTTTTTTACAAGAATTCGTACCAAGATTTAGTTGCCCACAAAGTATACTTACGGATAATGGTAAAGAATTTGTAAATAAAAAATTCGAAAAGTTATTAAAAGATTTGAATATAAAACATATAAAGACCTCATACTATAGACCTTCTTCAAATGCTAAGAACGAACGACAACATAGGACATTATACGATATTATAGCAAAGATTGTTGATGAACATGAAAAAGATTGGGATCTATTCTTAGGACCTGCGCTTAGTGCTATACGCACAAATCAAAATGAGAGCACGGGGTTTTCACCATTCTATTTAATGCACGGGAGAGAACCAGTACTACCTTTAGATAATCTGTTAACACCAAGACGGAAATATATGGGGGAAGACTTTCAAGAGACCATCATACAGGAAATGCATAAAGCACACGTAAGATTAAAGAATAATATAATTAAAGCTAGAGAAAGACAGAAAAAGTACAAAAACGTGAATACAAAATTACAGGAGTTTAAAGTAGGTGATAGAGTTTATTACAAGAAGCATAGAAGGAACTCTTAGTTTGATGCTCGTTGGGTCCCAGGTTATTACGTTTTGGAAAAGCTGGGAAATGTATCGTATAGTATCAAGAACCAGATCACGGGACATGTGACAAGGGCACACGTGGAACACTTAAGAAGGGATGATGATGAGAAGGGAAATAATAATAATAATTATTATTATTATTCAGACACCGGATACTTAGATGAACAAGTCGTCAGGGGAGCTACAATAACCCCAGGTTTTAGAAAAGATCCAGCACAAAATCAGTTAATAACAACTCTGGTTTACGATGATACTCAAGAACAGACAATACCGAAAACGATAGAAGAAGAAAATGTGAATGAGAGTCATTATGATAGTATAGAATCTATGGAAGAGGAAATAGGTGCTCCATTTAAGAATACTAGACAAGCAACGAAAAGAAGAATGGATAAACAAAGAGAAAGAGAAGTAAAAAGACAGAGAAGAATTAGAGATTATTCAACAAGCGGTGACGATATGCCTCTACTAGAAAGGTCCTTAAGAAAGAATGATAGACAAATTAGATGGGATATTGAACGGAAGAAATTAGCGGCTGCTAGCGAGGGACATACAGATGAAGAAGAGGAAATGGATGAAAAGTCAGAATCAAATAGTAGAATGGAAGAAACTAATAAGTTATATGAAGAAGAAGATATTGATGTGGAGATAGCACTTATTCAAAGAAACTTGGAGTTATTGAAGAAGTGGAAACGTAAGAAGTAAATGGATAGAAAATACTGCAGATAGCAAGATATAAGTTTCATGATTTAAAAAGGAAAGAGATACTTGATGAAGTATATGAGACGATGGAAATGGAAAAGGCTTCTATTGATATTTTTCATAAATGGTCTTGAGGAGTAGTTAAGTATTAAGATAACTAATATAGATGTAGGTTCGAGTGAGGCATATATTTTTTTTCTCTCTGTGATGGAATTGCTGGTCGATTTTATGTTTCAACTTCTTGAGTTTTCTTAGATAGATAAGTTAGTCAATGGTACAGCAGGTAGATATACTCTATAATAAATAGACACGTTTTTATTGGTGCTAGAAATACCGTGGTTAATGGTAATGATTAAGAAGTTGCTACAAATGAAGGGGAAACAATTGGTGTGTCGATCCACAGGTTCTATTGGTAGATAGTACGCTCATTGTTAGCTAAAGACTTTTATGGAAAGAACAGATATTGTTTTAAGTTAGGAATTGGTCTGTGATAACAGATATATATACTTGGCAGTGAGTTGTTTTCTCGGTTATAAAAATAGTGGAATGACTTGTATGAATAGATATGTGTTACATTGGTTCGTATAGGAGGCCAATGTTGATGGGTCACTTTACGTAGTTAATTTTAAGTGAATTATATTTTTTTGAAAACCTTCTCTTTAGCGAGAAGACACTTGTTTTATTGAATCTGAGTTTTTAATGCCTCATATATAATATGTTTTGGTCCTGTAAAATGATTGTTATTATTTGATTTTAGAATAGGATTATTGTGTTCTTAGACTTTTGCGTACAAACTATTGGTCCGTAAAAGAGACCAGTAGTGTTAGGTAATACTAGAATATTTTCTTCTGATTTGATAAGATGCATGTTATATTGTTTTAAAATGTGTTTTTCTTTGAATGAGTTGATATCTTTAATTAATATGAGGGGAAACATAAATTTGTGAAAAAAAACTATTTGGGGGGGGGGGGGGGGTATGATGTCCTGTTTTGATTTTATTTCACGTCACTCATAATTTAAATAAGTTGTTTTGTGTATTAGGTTACCTTGTTAGTAAATATGTTACAAATTTAATTAAGTAAGTTTAATTTTCAAATAGTTATGGTGTTGGCTAGAATAAAGAAAATACATGGGGCTTTATTTAAGACCCTTCGTTCAGAAAAGAGTTAATAAAACTACTGAGGGCTAATAGGGAGACACATTCTCTTTGTGAATATTATGTGGCTGTGATAATCGGCATGAAGAGGTTCTTATGGATATGAAGTATTAGAAAGTTAAATAGGAGCTGCATTAAAGTCAGCATTATATGAAGATATAAGGTTGGGTATATGGAAAAAAAAGGCGGGGGAGACTGTGAATGGCAGCATATAAGCTGGGGTATATATAGGTAGACAAGGAAGCAGATCATGGGATGTGAGAGGGCAAGATATAGGAGCTGTGAAAAATCAGCGTTAATTAAATTAAAAATGTTCATGGAATATGAACATTGGCTCGTGGTCAAAGATGAGATAACGGAAATATAGACAAGATTGTGGATGGCAATATAAATGTTGAATATATAAATGTTGAGAAAACTTATATCAACTTGATTTATAGGGAACAAAGATATATTTCATAAGATGTATTTTAAAAAATTTGTTTTTACAAAAAGAATTTTTTTTGTTGGCAAGAGAGGTAGATGTGATTGTGTTGACTATTCATTCCTTTATGTAAATGTGATTGTGTTGACTATTCATTCCTTTATGCTTTTCACTGGGTGCGCACCCCTTCTTTACTTTTTCTAACTACATTGTTTTCTGTCTATCCTGTGTTGTGAAAGAGTGAGGAATTTCATAATGTCAAGTGTACGATAACGATTATACGAGCTGTTCTTATGATATATATATATATATATATATATATATATATATATATATATATATATATATATATATATATATATATATATATATATATATATATATATATATATATATATATATTTTGTACAGGAACTTTGAAGAGCCAAGAACGAACAAGAAATGTATAGTGGTTTACTATATGGCAGGGGAAAGAGTTACGAATAGATTGTTTTACTTAAAATAAAGTTGGTTTGGGGAAGATTAGAGGAGTTATGGGAAGTAAGGAAAGAGAGGGAATAGAATAGGGGGATTGGGAGTAAAGACTTTTTAAAGGGAAAAAGTCTTTCTGAAACATAGGAAGGTGTAGCAGAATGTGTATGATTAGATGGGCAAAGCTACAGCACGCTTGAGCATCAGGATGGAATGGGAAGAAAGATGCTCAAGTCGTGACGTAGTTTGTTGTTAGGAGTTAGTAAACATCTGGGACTGGAGGAGAGAGGTCACCATAATGTCGGAAATGAAATAAGATTGTTGTAGTGGTCATCAATGTGAAATAAACCTCCATTTATATTTAACCAGAGATCTCGTTAGTCCTCTATGAGTCTGCTTTGTTATACCGGTACATAACTATGGACAAAGAGTTTATAAATCTTTGAAAACGATGCAACAATATGACTATAAGTTATACAGAAAAGTTATTCCCCTTGAAATAACTTTTACAGAGTTAAGTCCCCTGAGATATATGAAATTACAATGAAAAATGAAAAATGAAATAATATTGGGTAAGCAGCCGATTTCACACTAAAAAAATATCACAGTTGGCAGCTCTGGAATGAAAGGAAGACGTGTAGAAAATTTCATCTCAATCGGATGGGCCGTTCGCGAACAAATAAAGGACATACGGACAGACAGACAGACAGACAGACAGACGGAGATCGCAATTTATATATAAGATAATATACTCATTTCATAAATCAGTTCGTATTTCCTGATGCCAAGCTCTGTCAATTACAGCAAAACCTTCAGCACGAAGTAATCGATTTGAAATGCAATGCTGCACTGAGATGTAAATATCTGGAGCTGCCTGCTTCACCTTCAGCTAATCATATGATTTCATTCTGGCGACTATTGCCTGTCGAACAATTTGAACACTTACGTTAATTCGCCCAGATGTACATTTGTCGTTATGGTTCGACTTACAGATGCGGGCCGTCATTTTCCGCAATGACCGTAAAAAAACAAGCAACGTTCCAGACTCACCGACAGTAACCTAGCCTCTCTTATGACTTTGGGCACGACAGATGTGTGCCCAGACATTGATAAACTGATATCTGAACTTAAGTAACTGGTTATGAAGAACAGTTACAATTGTAAATTAATTATATTAATAGCGATTTTCGAAACTGATTATACATTTATTATTAAATGGGCTTTTGATTTTAAACCAAACAATGACCGCAGTGTAGTACTGACACTGACTGCCTTTAAAGCTTTAGAATTTTGTTGACGAAAGTTAAGATAGGTAAGAATGATATTGCACGACTTTTATAATTTTAAAACGTTGTGGCCTGCTTAACTACCGAAAATAGTAGATATGGCCCTCTGCTTGAAAAGCTTGGGAACCACTGTTATAGCTCATGGGGAAATCTCGTTCCACGACCGTCATGTACAATCAAGCCGAGGTCAGCATGATCGAATAGATAAGAACGCCCGTTCTTACGTTCTTAAATATCCGGTGCGCTGATGCCGAGATACGGGGAACACCCACACCGGAAAACTAGACTAAAATGTTTACTTCTCGTCCTTGACTTGTGGACGTAAATTACAAGTAGCTCTGAGGTCATTCATGAAGAATATTACCAGGGGTCACGAAACTTTCTTCTCGACGAGCCGGATAACTGAAAAAATGTCGAGCGCGGGCCGCATACTCATTCTGTACAATACTTGCGCCGGTCTCCGTGGCAAAGGTCTTACGGACGCGGTTCGTAATCCCGCATACCCGCGTTCGAAACACAGATGCGCGGGATTTGGCCGCAGACCGCATTGCGCTGGTTTTTTACGCTATGGTATGGATGGGGGTCATTCAGAAAGCAATGACAAACTACTGAACGTTAACTTGCCAAGACATCAACAACAGCAAACAATGCTGGTGTTGACTGCAAACGTCCCGTAAACGATATGCAACTAACGTTAACGACACTTGCAAGCCAGAATGAATGCTCTGGGGAAAAAAGATGAATAACTAAGTAAATCATGGGTGAATGGCGTGCAATGCACATAAAAAACAAAGACAACCAACATATGTATTTACTACAAAAGGTTATCAAAGAAGGCGACGTTAGCGGCAAAGATAGTTACATCAGACCTAGTGTGCACATATCCGATTCTCACAAACTAAGCAGCAAATAAGGTTAGTGAGATTTGTGAAGTTGATATTTGGCTTTCAATATTTCATCTGTCAAAGACTTGAACACATCCCCTCAGCCAGGAAGAGCAGGTAATCTTAAAGAGGCCATGAGGGGATACTGTGCCCGAGGCAAGGGCAGGGGAGATGAGGGAATAGGGTTAGGTTAACCATTCCCTCATGAGACACGCAGGCGTGGTTCAGAGAGTTAGCACTCTAACCACGATAAGCATCACGCCTCGTGGTAGCGGGAGAAGTTGAGTAGACACTCAACATGACACGTTTGCCATCAAGCGTGCCAGGTGAGGCAACACGCGTCAAGGTGAAGGTGACTCCGCGTGGTGTGTACCGGCTGGAAAAAGATTGGGAGACGGGAGACAGGACGTGTCGAGTACACCTCGTTTAGAATAGAGCTAGGGTTTTGTTGTAACTACATAGATAGAAAGTAGCATAGTGGTTAGCTATTTGTGATAGAGAATTCTGTGGTAGAGTGTTATGTGTTTCATTAGCGACTGTTCACTGCTATAGCGAGCCAATGGAAATAAATTGCACTATGTATTTTGCCTCCCACACGACTTGCAAGTATTCTTGTATTGGTGTGAGAGAAGTACCCGATGATGTCTGTCAGTGAGTTGTTGACAGGCCAGAGTAATTGTGGTGTCAAGAAGTGGTGCTTGGACGAAAGAGCCAAGCTAATACCCACAGCCCAGGGTAATTGTGGTTGTCAGAAGTGAAGCTTGGACGCAAAGTTCAAGCTAATCCACTCGTCCACGAGCTCCAGACTAGGGTTTAATTTAATTTGTGTAGTGACGGTGATTTGTGCAGACGAGAGAAAATGTTGCAAGCCAGAAATGTGCCTATCGTGACGTATTAAACTGTTTAATTGTGTTTATGAAATATTTATTTAGTCAAAGTATGTATTCATCAAAGCTGTAAGTATTAATATTCTTGGTTTCTCGTATTTATTTATATATTTACCTTTTTGTTGAGAAATGAGTACCAAAAATAATTCACGGCGGAGCGATACGAAGCCAGCAAACAATATCGATTTTTCATCGCGCTGTGCTGTGACGTCAGATGATTGACAAACAGTCGTCTGGGCTCATTAGCATACAGCAAGCGAGTGTTTACAAAGTTGCTATACAACGCTCGCCTGAATCGGTACGTTATATCAGCTATTATTTCTTTATTTGATTTACGAAAGTAATATATTTATTTATTTAAACATTATTAGGTTATTTATATTTATGAAAAGCATTTATTAATATTTTTGGTCTATTTTCTCTTTGTTTACCGTCACGATGGAACTACTTTCGGGCGAGCAGATGGCACTTGCTTGCACAACACTTACATAAATTAACTAGAATAGTAACGTAGGGCAATACTGATAGAACGAAGACAGGACATCGACATTTAATTTACGTGGTACATATTCTAGTTGTTCGTGATTCTGTCATTGTCTAAGTCATTGTCCTTAGTTGTCAGGGTAATTATATCGTGCACCTCTGGGCGTAACACTGCCGCCCTACATATCGAAGAGTGAACAACAGCTGTGTACGGATGCCGGTGTGCCAACTATGGTGTCCCAATTACGTAACGTGTTTCCACCCTAAAGTATCAAGGTGACCTGTGTCGACGGAGTTCCGTTCCCCGATCCTCGGGAACGTTAAAGCTGAGTACACTTACATATTTTGGCATGCAATTTGATTAATAGTGCATCTCTTTTTCAGCTTTTGAGACACTATTGTATTTTTTGTGCTCTGTTTTTTTCAGCATTAAATTTTGCAGGGCACAAGCAAAGAGTACACGTCTTTGCGCTCATTGGTGAATAAAAATAACATATCAAAGATAAATAATTAATAAAAAGATCATTGTCTGTCACTGCTAGCCAATTACTAAATTAAGATGGCAACTTTATCAGATTTCATAAAAGCAGGTAAAGAACTAGAATTAACAGGGAAAGAACTACAACAATATGCAGATCAAAATTTTAAAGAAGCAAAAGAGGCTGAAAAAGCCGATCGCATACGAAAAGAAGATGCTGAAAGAAACGAACGGGCACAACAAAGAGAAGAAGAAAGACAGCATCAAAAAGAGATTGCTCAACTAGCTGAGAGAACAAAACAGAAACAGCTAGAAGATGATAAACTGATTAAGCAGAAAGAATTAGAACTTAAACAACAACAGTTAGAACATGATAAGGAGATAAAACAGAAAGAACTAGAATTAAAGCAAAAGCAATTAGACCAGGACAAAGAATTAAAGCAATCTGAAATAGCTGAGATGGCAAGAGTCAAAGAAAAACAGATACAAGTAGAATCAGAGACACAGTTAAAGATGAAAGAAAGGGACGTAGAGTCACACGCAGAAATCTCTGCCACTAAACTAAGAAGTCAACAAGAGGAAAATAAGTTCAACAAATACAAAAATATTATCAAACCATACTGTAAAGATGATCCCATATCAGCATGGATAGAGAACGTAGAGTACCAATTTAAATTTCATCAAGTTCCATTAGAAATGTGGGCTCCAATTTTTATGAAGAATCTCAGTGGTGAGCCCCTCAAAGTAATAGAGTCCATACCAACAGACCTCAGATCTAACTATCAATACATCCATGATAGGATAATGCAACACTTTTTACTTGATGCCCCTGGATATCAAAATCAATTTTCAAATTTAAAGCCTAAACCCAATGAGACTTTCATTGATTACGTCTCAAATGTTCTAAGTGTACTAAATAGATGGCTTAAAGCGGCTAACATAGGAAGAGACTTTGATAGATTAAAAAACTTAATTGCTATGGATAAGGTTATATCCACCATACCTTCTCCTTTTGCTAAATTTTTACAGCAGTCAGACATAGAAAACATAGAACAGTTTGAAAAGAAAGGATCGGCATATTTTTCTTCTAACAGAGATGTCTTTAAAACTTCAAATGACTCTGAAATAGTTTCTTTTGTGAAAGACCAACCAAAATATCAGAGTAATAGAAAACCTTTTCAGAAATATGATAAGAAAGACATGAAAGTGTCCAAATGCATACATTGTCAACTTGTACATGATTCTTATGCTATGTGTGACAAATCGCCAAATTATCCGGCGCATCTTGAAAAAGTGATCAAGAAACAGCAGAGCAAGAGATCGGCATACAGGCGGGCCATTAAATGTTTTTTTTGTTCCAGCTATGGCCATTATAGTAATAAGTGCCTGGGCCGCCAACGTATGAAAGCTAGCAATGCTATTCTGATTGACACCTCTTCAGATAGTGGTAGTGAGAGTGAATGTGAGGTTGAGAATGAACTGCCATTTAATCAGTGTGAAGATGTTTGTAGTGCAAACGATATGTTAAACTTTGACAGCTGTGAACGATGTCACCAATTCCATGCAGATGGGAGACTAGAATGTGGGCATACAGTACCATTCTCCTCTGAGAACGTAAATGCAGCATTAGCCTCCAGAGGCAATCTTGTGTTCCACAATGCAATGGTCAATAATGTACCATGCCAATGTTTGCTGGACAGCGGCAGCACCCTTATTGGTCTCCGGAAAGAACTGGTGAATCCGGGTGATTACACTGGTGATACGGTCAAATGCCGAACCTTCTCGGGTAACATTGAGATTTACCCTTTGGCAAAAGCCCGTATTAATTCTCCTTTTCTCTCTGGTACCTTTACTTGTGCAATACTAAACAACCCTTGTACTGACTTAATTTTGGGGTGCTTACCCCAACTGAAACAATGTACTAATGAAGAAATAGTTGCATGGGAGAAATTAAATGCAGCCAATGCAACAACAAGAGCAGACAGTGTGAAACATCAAGACACATTGCAAGAAGAAAGATTACTGTTGCTTTCCCCAACAGGCACAGATGACACCAGCAAACAGAAATTTATAGATCAGCAAAAAGCTGACCCTAGTGTGTCACCATACTTAAAATTATTGAAAGAGAAAGCTAAAGTAACCAAAAATGCATCATGGTTCTTTAGACTGAATAATGGTATTTTAACAAGATATTATACTACTGGTAACCATGAGATTCAGCAAACGGTGTTACCTGAACAACATCGTCTTACTGTGCTGAAAATTGCACATGAGTCACCGTTTGCTGGTCATCTTGCGTATGATAAAACCAGGGCCAGAATTCAGGCTCATTTCTATTGGCCAGGTTTTTGCAATGACATAAAATTATTTTGTCGTTCGTGTAATGTCTGTCAACAATTAGTACGTAAGGGTAAACATCCTACGGCTGAAGTACAGCCTTCTACACTGGCTTCTAGACCATTTGAAAGTGTGGCGGTAGATATTGTTGGACCCCTAAACCAGGTGTCCAGCAAAGGAAATCGCTTCATATTAACAATGGTCGACCTATGTACAAGGTGGGTTGAGGCAGTAGCTTTGAAATACATCACCTCCAAAGACGTTGCCAATGTATTTCTACATCTGTTCTCACGATTCGGATTCCCACGAACCATTTTATCCGATCGTGGAACTCAGTTCATATCGGCTGCAACGCAAGCCCTTACAAAAATGTTAGGTATTAAACAACATTTTACGACAGCATACCATCCAGCCAGCAACGGAATTGTAGAGAAAATTAACGGTGATCTAAAGCATATGCTGGCTAAGGTGACAGCAGAAAACCCAGCTGATTGGGATACACTGTTACCAACAGTGCTGTTCGCCTATCGGGAGATTCCCCATTCAAGCACGGGTTTCTCACCATTTGAATTAGTTTACGGGGCTAACCCACGTGGACCCCTAACTATTTACCACCAAATAGTAACTAACTCAATAGAAATTCCTACCCCAAAAACACCTTATGAAATGGTGACGGAAACACGAGACAAGATCATGAAATCGTGTGTTATAGCTAAGGCAGCTTTGGAGAGGAAGGGTCAAATCTACCGCCAATATGCCAACAAAGGGGCAAGAACAATTGAACTTGAACCAGATCAAGACATACTCTTGCTACTTCCAGACAAAAGAAATTTACTATTGACCTCATGGCAAGGGCCATTCAAGGTGGTACGCAGAATTTCAGATGTTGACTATGAAATATCGATAAACGGACACTTAAAGATATTCCATGTCAACATGTTGAAACCTTACTTTTCAAGACAAGAGACAGGAGTAGAGACAGACGAACATATTGCACCATCACCAAGTGATCAGACGACAGACATACATAACGCAACTACACTAGTTAGCGAGACTGGCAGTTCCGACAATGGCAATACATCTAGTGAGTTAACAGAATACACACTTAGCACCACCACCGTACTGAATCAGGGAGACGACGACGGAATGGAACTACCCGTTCCCATTGTGGACAAGACTGCAACATTGGACAGCATACATATAGATCAGGGACTAACGGACTTTCAACGGAGACAATTAGTTGAGGTAGTTACTGAATACAAAGACCTATTCTCTGACATCCCAGGTAGGACGGACAGAATAGAACACTCCATTCTTCTTTCGGACCTCAAGCCTATTAAATGCAGGCCGTACTCTATCCCACTTAGCTATAGGGAAAATCTAAATAAGGAAATTCTTAATTTAGAGGCTAGCGGGATTATCCAAAAGTCTACATCTGAGTACTCATTTCCAATCGTCCTAGTTAAGAAGAAAGATTCCACAATTCGTCTGTGTGTAGATTATCGAAAACTCAATAACATCACTAAGATCGACGCAGAACCGATTCCTTCCTGCGAAGATCTTATCTTGGACATGTCTACTTCAAAAATCTTTTCAAAACTAGATCTTACTAAAGGATACTGGCAGGTCCCTATGCAGGCTCAATCTATGCATCTTACTGCGTTTTCAACACCTTTAGGATTATACGAATGGCGATTTCTTCCTTTCGGACTTCGAAATGCTCCTGCCACTTTCGTACGCTTAACTAGAGATCTATTACATGGAGTGACGAATACTGTGACCTATATAGATGACATATGTGTCCATACTGAAGACTGGACTACACACTTACTGAAACTGAGACATGTCTTTGATAGGTTGCGACTCTTCGGTCTCACGGTCAAACCGAGCAAAGTTGAATTAGGCCTAAAAGAAATTGAATTTTTGGGTCATGTCATCTCTCAAGGTCAACTGAAGACTGACAATAGGATTATTACAAAAATTATGAATCTGACTATGCCTACCAGTAAAAAGCAGGTTAGGAGTCTTTTGGGATTAGTTAACTACTATAGTAAATTTATTCCAAATTTAGCAAACATTACAAGTGTATTTTCTAATCTGTTAAAAGCATCGGTGAAATTAGATGTGAAAGATGCATTATTAATTTCTGCATTGTCAAAATTGAAAATGCTTTTTAGTAATGTTCCCATCCTCCGCTTGCCTAATCCTGGGCTCGTTTATTATCTTAGGACAGATGCCAGCAGGATCTCCATCGCTGCAGTCCTAGGCCAATTTTATGAGGGCATCTTCCACCCGATTTGTTACGTGAGCCGTAAGATCACACCTGCCGAGTCCAGATATTCAATATCAGAACTAGAAGCCCTAAGCGTCATCTATGCGGTGAGAAAGCTCCATCGATTTCTGGCAGGTGTACACTTCATTGTCCAGACAGATAATTCTCCCATTACAGTCATCCAGTCCGGGGTGCACCGAAACGACCGGATATACAGGTGGTCTCTTATTTTGCAGAACTATACGTTTAGTATAGAACACATCAAGGGTAAAGACAACATTTTAGCTGATACCCTTAGTAGACCATCAGGGGTAGAAATACCCGAAAGTCCGCATATAGATAGAGAGTGATAGTCAGTACATAAATAGATTACAATAATGTATATAAAATGTGTTACATATACATCTACTTTATGTGCTAAATAATGAACCAAGTACAATGAACTATCAGGTGTCCGCAGACATGAACTAAAGAACTGTGCTGCAGAACGTAGATACTACCGTGTGTAATAGGACAGCTCATTTTCAACTAAGCTCCATTCCGGTGTATCATGTGTGTGAAATGCAGAGAACAGTGTCAGAACAGTGCTTAATTATAGACACTAAAAAGACTGAGCTACGACACCAGCGAATCTCTACACGGGCACTACCGAGAAAACTCTAGTATGACTGTATAATGTATTTCAGATACCCAGGCAAATTGTGTAGATTTATTATGCCTATACAACCAATGTGCAAACATGAAGGCAACTACTATCCTGAAGGAACTGAATACAGTGTATATAAACTTAATGTGATATGTAATTAAATATTTTAAAATAATGATAAATTAGAGATAGAATTAGGTAATATAATAATTCTCATTTAGTTAAATAGTTTAGGTAGTACAGTAATTAACCCGGTTACTTAACTTAAATTTAAATTACAATATTAGATTAGACATAAATATAGTTAATTACATCATAATAAATTAAATTAAAATAGTGATAGAAATAGCACCATTTAGATTGTGATATTTCATTTAACTGCAATATAGTTTAGCTTATTCCATCTTAGTGAAATCATACCATCGATCAAACATTACCATTTATTAGTATTATCATTTTACATTATTATAGGGTAAAACATTACATAAGTGAACTTACATCATTTACACCATTTAGAGTAAGAACATCAATCATATAATTTCTTGTCAATTTAAAAAAAATTAGGTAATATAGTGGTAGAAAAGTATATAATTTCTGTTCACATCATCCATTTAATTAAGGTACATAACTCACATCACATCATGTACAGTGAAATAGTTAGATTACATCCCTTAGATTAGATAAACATATCAGATAATTAGCATGACAAAAGTTAGATAACACATCAAATACTGAGATATAGAAATAGGATTACTATGTTATAGTGTAGAGTCTTAGATTAATGTAATATACTGTACGATGAGATCAAGGGGACAAATTATCAACACGGTCTCATCCATGTAAATATAGTGTAAATAGATGACTCGTGCAGCGACTTACGCACAGTCATTGGGCTCGACAGTCTCAAACTGCGCCGAATCTGTACAGTGTTACTCAAAGGTTTTTAAATAATCAGAAGAATGGGTATATAAGGATAAAAGATGTATGATAGAATTAGGAGTGAAAGGAGTATGACAGAAGTTTGAATGTGAAAACGAATGGAAGAGAGACAGGAGAGAGGGAGGTTAGTCAGCAAATTCTTCTGCTGCCTCGCTTAACTTTTAATATTTGTTTGTGTGATTGTTGTTTTTCGTTGGTGAACATGTGCTAGTGTGAATGTGTTGTCTGTAATATAGGTTAGAACTTAGATTACAGTATTTTGGGTTTCATAACCAGGGAATGTAGTCACGAATTAGTGTTATGCACCTATTTGTGGCCACATTGAACCAAATTATGACACTCAAAAAAAAAAAAAACTAACATACATACACATACAAGTTATAAATATAGAGTAGGAATTAGATTAGTAGATTAATTACATACAAACACGCAAACAACCAGGAAAACAAACATATAAATTACATACACTTTTTGTAAATCAAAGGGAGATAACTTTGGGTCAGGGGACATAATAGACAACGAAAAACTATCTTAACAGTGAAATGGAACTTTACACGCGGAAGCGATGTAGGTAAAGCCTATCGCACACACTCTTGTATAATGGTTGTTAGATATTATATGGGGGACATGAAGCAATTCATGTGTTGACCCTAAGAAAGTCAACTTTGGATGGGTAGTAAGTTAATTTACTATGTGAGGGCAGGTCTTATAAGACAACGGTCCGGTTCAGACATACCTCTAATAAGTATAATATAGCATGTGAGAAAGGGCTCACGCCAACCAGTCAAGTTTGTGGCGATTGCCAGTAGCCAAGTAAAGTTTCGCTACATTGTGGTAAAAGTCAGTAGGAGTCTATTAGAATGCCCAAAGCCAGGTTATCTAGAGTCTTTGACAAAAATTAGAGACACTAATTTTTTAGAAACCTCTTGCGTCACAACCAATGAGTGAAAGTTGGTGACGCAACACAGGAGGGGCGGGTGTGTGTCAAAGACTTGAACACATCCCCTCAGCCAGGAAGAGCAGGTAATCTTAAAGAGGCCATGAGGGGATACTGTGCCCGAGGCAAGGGCAGGGGAGATGAGGGAATAGGGTTAGGTTAACCATTCCCTCATGAGACACGCAGGCGTGGTTCAGAGAGTTAGCACTCTAACCACGATAAGCATCACGCCTCGTGGTAGCGGGAGAAGTTGAGTAGACACTCAACATGACACGTTTGCCATCAAGCGTGCCAGGTGAGGCAACACGCGTCAAGGTGAAGGTGACTCCGCGTGGTGTGTACCCGCTGGGAAAAGATTGGCAGACGGGAGACAGGACGTGTCGAGTACACCTCGTTTAGAATAGAGCTAGGGTTTTGTTGTAACTACATAGATAGAAAGTAGCATAGTGGTTAGCTATTTGTGATAGAGAATTCTGTGGTAGAGTGTTATGTGTTTCATTAGCGACTGTTCACTGCTGTAGCGAGCCAATGGCAATAAATTGCACTATGTATTTTGCCTCCCACGCGACTTGCAAGTATTCTTGTATTGGTGTGAGAGAAGTACCCGATGATGTCTGTCAGTGAGTTGTTGACATCATCCATGTTTGGTGTGGAATTGCAGCATCCAATCTAGAGAATTGCTTTCAAATGTTCACCAGTCAATCTCGTTCGATGTAATGATTTCACATATTTTATGTGTAAAAATGTTTGCTCACAGACATAGGTTGTTCCAAACACTGATACCATTTTTTTCATATCCTTTACAGGACATCGCTGTCAACATCAGCATATTTCAGTTGATTGTTGATTTCTTGGCAATATTACGCTCAGTAGTTTGCCATCGTTTTCTGAGCGACCGGCTCACATACCCCGTAAGTTACCGACGCAGAGAGAACAGCTACCAATTCTCGCTGACATAACGTTACTTACGTGATTACGGAAAAATTCGTGTAACTCCTAGACCAGGGAGACAGGCACTGATACCATACCAGCGGCAGATTGCTTCAGTTTCGGAAACTCAACATCAGCTAAGCAGCGGTAAAATTCAACAAGTTTTTCTTCTCTGTGCTTCTCTTTCAACAAGTGATTTACTTGCAAATCAGCGAGCTTCAACTGTAGTTCAACTGGCACATCATCAAGGTTACAATCAAACGGATTATAGAACAAAAGAATGTCGCTTTCAATTCTGTCAAGATCTGAAAATCTCTCCAAACAAATGCTTTTTCAAGTCACGAATAATTTTATTTCAGAAAATCGAGTTTGACATCTTCTGCGATTGCAGCGCAAAAGTCTTTGAAAAAGTGAAAATGATAAACGTGTTCTCCTTCCAGTTGTATTACAAACAATGACAGCTTTCTCCGAAACCCTGACGGTGATTAAGTGCATATCCCCGAATGAAGTTCACAGCAGAAACGACTGGTTTCAGTACACAAGATATATCTTAGTCTTTCCCCACAGAGTGCTTGCTGGTGTATGATGCAGTGTTTGAACAGAGCGCACGGAATTTGCAAATTTTCCAACTGAGTCCTGATCTGTACCATCAGACTCTTCCTCACTCCAGCCAAGTTTTTTCCTCCATCAAAGCTGATTCCAATGAAGGTTTATACCTTTTGCACTTCCATTAAAATTATTTTCCTGTTGTTGTTCCATGCATGCTGCAAACGGATGCCAACTCTTCCGTTATCTGAAAGTCCAAATTGACACCACAAATGTACACAAGAAGTTGTGGCGTACTCGAAGAGATAAGTCGACTCATACAGCGCCAGAGAATACCACAACACGTTCCTAGTTTTCTCGCGTATCTGTAGCACTATGTTCTCTCCAAATTCTTCTGTTCTTCGTACAACTGAACTTGCCGTAAAGCAGATAGTTCCAAACAAATTGGCTTTCTCATGACACAAGTCATTTGCTGCTTCCATAATACACTCTTTGATGAAGTTGAAATCAGTAAACTGTTTTCCTCGTTCTGCCATCTTATACACAATGTTGTAGCTTGTAAGAGTGACAGATGCATTTTCAGCAAACTTTCTCGTGAAGAGATTTCTTTGTGTTTCAAAACCACTTTTCATTGACTCATATTTCTCAGAGTGTAACTTTCCAGAAAAATTTCAATACGTTGATAGATGTTTTGTTTCGTAGTGACACCGACGATTATACTCTTTCAATATGGCACCACTTTAGCTGCATATTACGCAACTGGTTTTCCGGTCCTTTGTTTCCACAATGAAGTACTTTACTCCCCATTCTTCATTGTAAAACGCGACACTCGCAGGTCCACTTTTCTTTTCTTAGTAGCCATAATGAAAGGTTAAGTACACGGGATCTGAAAATGAAAAAGACATTGAATTAGAAACATAATTAAAATCCTATTGACACACAAGAAAAGCAGGCGACTAGGGGTCACTGGTGAAGCTACGGCTCACCTATAGGTACATAGTAACGTTTATAGGTACCTATGGTAATAGAATATATCTCATAATAAGGTTTGCAAAATATATAAATAGGGCCGGCCTAAATAAACAGCCTAGAGCAGAGTTTTTCAACCGGGGTTCCGAGAGTGGCAGCCAGGGGTTCCGCGGAAACAGACCGAAATCGCCTAAATGCAACATTTCTGCCCATCTGGTTTATTACATAAAGTAGGACAGACACTTGGATCATCGCACAGAGTTCCTTGAGCAACGTAAACATTTGCGTAAGGATCTGCTCCAGCAGAAAGATTGAAAAACACTGGCCTAGCGACCAGCTCGATTAACACCTTGACCGGGGAATTCTTCTGAGCTGGGGATAATATTTTCGTAATAACACGAGGATTCTATGGCATTTTTATGCTATGTTTGCTACTTTATTGCTTCTATTCACACTTGTAGTTCACTTACCTATCACTGTCAAACATAGAAATCCTTGTTACATACCCATAAAATGGATGACTGGCAACAATAAGCAAATATTTCTGGAACATTGAAATTGTGTTGAAAGCGAGACGCATCTGGGGGGAGGGAAAGATGTGTGTATGTGTGTGTGTGTATATGTGTGTGTGTGTTTGTGTACGTGTGTTTGTGTGTGTGTGTTGCTATGGAAACCATGGAAATGTCAGGACGTAGGCGGCGCTACAACGAACCGGGGAGGGACTTGGGATGGTGCGAAATAAGTAAACATTACAATAAACAAGAACATCTAGATACAATAATTTATAATTGAAAATTGTAAATTTAAGACACATAGTAGCCAGGAGGTCTCCGCACGTGTGAATCAAACATTGAATCATGTTCCGTCTCCACAATTAAGGTTGGCTACAATGGATCTCCATAACTGTCTCTCCCCCTGACTGTACATTTTGTCAGGCTGATGTTCGTCCATCTCTTGATGTTATCTTCCCACTTGTATCGTTGTCTACCTCTTGCTCGCTTGCCCTCAACCTTGCCCTCCAGTATGGCTTTTATAAGAGTATCATGTCTTTTAACGTGGCCGAAATATTTCACTTGCCTCCTCTTTATTTCTTTCATCAACTCTCTCTTCATTCCCAGTTTTTCTAGAACCTCTGCATTTGATTGTTTTTGTTTCCATGAAATACGACATATTCGTCTGTATATCCACATATCCAGGGCCTCCATGCGACTTTCTAGTTGCTTGTTCAATGTCCAAGCTTCCGCGCCATACAGTAGTGTTGAATATACGTAGTATTTGACAATTATCATTTTTAATGCGCTGTTAATTTCTCTAGATGTTAATACTGACTTTTGTGTGGAGATCACCTATTATTCTAAACATAATATTGACATTTAAATTGTATCGCAACGCCTCGAGTTCCATACGTTATATCAAGCATTTTCGAGTACCGTCAGCGGGCCGGATGAAATGACGACTCGGGCCGGATCCGGCCCGTGGGCCGTAGTTTGGTGACCCTTGAGCCCACATGATGGAGATGAGTGATGGAGAACTTATGGAGATGGCTGCTTGCTTTAGCCTGATCATCAGGGTGACATCAGCACCTCAGGTTTGGGTGCATGTCTAT
>JACEFZ010005182.1:0-132500 GCA_014155875.1 Cepaea nemoralis | reverse complement strand
TTGGGGTATCTTCATTGCACTCCGGACATGTCCATAGATGCTCAGATCCTCCCCCCAGCATATGCTTCAGCGTCCGGTGGCTAATAGTGCCAGTTCTGTGTTGGTTGACGAGACGTCTTGTTTTCCCGATGTACCTCTAGCGTCTGGCTGTGCCGATTCTTACTCCCAAGTCTTTCATCCTGGACAGCGATGTGGATTCACTGACGTCAAAGTCCTCTGTTCTCGCCATATTTTTAAGGACGTTAATAACATCGGCACGATCCATGGGCTGGCCATCTACAGGGGGTGCAGAGCCAGCCAGTTTATCAGCTCGTTCATTTCCCTCAACTCCCGCATGTCCCGGGACGAAGATGAAGGTGACTTTACGAACAACAGACTTCCGCAGCGACTCAGTCCACTGTCTGCATACAGATCCAGCTTCGATCTTCTGAATCATGCTCATTGAGTCACTTAGTACACACACGTTGGTATAATGCTGTGATTCCAGCCATATAAAAGCCTGTGTAACTGCCATCACCTCCATCGTCATGCTGCTCGTGGTCATAGAGTGGGCACCACTGGATTCTTGAACGGTTCGGCCCGCTGAACGGGCTGTAAATGCCCACGCACTTCTCTGCTGCTTTACAACAGATCCATCTGTATAGATGAGCACTTCGGGGCTATCTGAGTGTTCATAGATGAGCACGTTGACTTCTGCATTGACAGCGACAGGGTTCTGCTCTCTGCACCGTCTGTCGAGTGTGATAATGCTGGAGAAAGTGCACTTAAAAGCTGGAGGCACCGGCACCCATTCCTTGCCGGGGTTGATACTGCTAAGACTGCAGACCTGCCTGACGACATCTTCCGCCCGACCCATCCATGATTTGCCTCTCTTTAGTCTGTCACCCTTTTCTTTGAATATAGCGTCATGCAGAGGGTGCTGCTCATCTGCACTTATTTTTAAGTATGCACGAGCTCTCCAGATCTTGATCCTGTGTTCCATTGTCGGGAAGTCAAGGAGGTATCTCATTGCTACACAGCTGGTGTCTTTCGTGCCGCCCAAAATGATGCGCATGGCTTCGTTTTGTACCTTTTCAAGTCTTCCAATCTGTGTAGGGCTGACAGTGAGGATGGCCAGGGCATACTCGGTACGTGAAATCACCAGTTCTTGGAACAGAAGTATTAGCAGTCTTTGCTCGATATTGGCAGCCGCCATGACTCTCATTGCTGACACACATTTTCGAGCTTTCATTATAACATAATCGACATGATCTCTGAAGGACAAGCCTCACGCCAAGATATGCCATTAGCTGGGTTCTACTCATAATGCTCCCATCCATTCTTACTGCCGGCAGGTCTGTGTTCACAATATGGTTGTTTAGGGAGAACCATGTAACCGGTGCCTTTGCAGGGTTGACAAGGGCATCGGCATCAGAGCACCATGACGAAATTCGATCTAGTTCGCCCTGCATATCATTGGCAACCGCCTGTCTATCTCGACCCTGTCGATACACGAGGATGTCGTCAACGAATGACAGAGTCCTACCCCTCCCATCCAACTGTTGTTCAGTGATCGACACCGTATACGCGTTGAATAGTACTGGTGAAAGTGGTGAACCCTGCGGCAATCCTGGACATATCGTTATCGGCTCAGAAGACCAACTCCCGCATCTTAGCACCACCTTCATTTGGAGCAGAACTGCAGCTATCCATCGTACAAGGTGAGGGTGCACTTTAGTCTGAGGAGGGTTTGCATCAAGTGCTCGAAGGATACTCTATTGTATGCGTTCTCTAAGTCTATGGCGGCCGCACATGTCTTTTCTCTGACCTGAAATCCTTCGTAAACATCTTGAGCAAAGACTGCCGCATTCAGCCATGACTCTTTGTTACGTCTGTATCCTCCAAGTGTGGGCGGGCAGCAGCCGAGCTGTTCCAAGTCACAAGCAAGTCTGTGTGCTAAAATTTTCTCCAGTAGCTTGCCAACAGTGTTCTGCATCGTAATGATTCTGCAGCCGCTTATCTTGGAATGGTCTTTGTTCGGTTTTGGCAGCGGCAGCAAGTAGCTGTGTAGCCATTCCTCTTTGATCTGACCCCTCTGGATACTGGTGTTGAATTCTGTGGCCAGTTCTTCCATGTCATCATCTGACATCATCAGTAGGTCACCATATCGGATGCCGTCTGGGCCTGGGGCGGTGTTGGGTGATTTCTTGAGCATTGCACGTATTGTCTCAGCTATGATTTTGCACTCTTCGTCTGTCCCGACCCCCTCGCACAACTGAGAGAGTGTCGTTGTGGTTCTCTGTCTGGCGGGCTCGTCTTTCTGGTCAGTCTGCTCTATGTAACGTGCAAGAAGGGCCTTACCTTTATCGGCATCCGATTTTTTCCATGTGAGGTTTGCCTTGAAAGTCTGGAATACCTCTACGTTGTGCGGCGCGGTTCATGCTCTTATGGAGGCGCCAGAATGTCGTAAGAGATCGCTCGGAGCACACCTTCCTGCAGAACTCGTTCCATTTCTCGGCCTTGGCCTGTTTGGCGCAGGATTTGAATAAATTCATCGTCCTATGAATCTCAGTCTTCAGGTCCGCCAACTCAATCTGTTTCATGTTGGCCTTTCTAGCTTTTTGCCAGTCTTTGACAGCTTGTCTCTTTCCCAGCCATGCCTTTTCGACCTCGCCATTCCACCATGGTGGCTGCAACCATCTTTCTTGTCTCCTGCGGGAGGAACTTAGTTTTCTCCTTCTGATCTTGCTTATGGCGTCTTGACCAGTGTTTTCGTATAGGAAGGCATTTGTCTTGTTTCCTTTGACTCATGGCCCCGTCTTTCTCGATCAGGATGATACAAGGGTAGTGGTCACTGTCGTGGTATCCAAGTGTGCCCCACCGGCACCCTGGTGCGATGGTGGGTGACACCAGAGCCAAGTCAATGACGCTGTCAGAGTCACCTGGTCGAGTGGCTATTCTAATGACCATCCCATCATTCAGACAGACCAGGGCAGCAGATGCAGACCAGGGCAGTATGTACAACCTGTTGCCATCTATTGTAGTTTGGGGCACTCTCAAAGTGTTTAAAAAGTCGGCGTCTCTGGCATCGCATTATGATTTTCAGCTTTTGTATGGCCTAATGTGTCCTCTAACTTATGCGCACTTAGAGAAAAAAAATACATAATCTGTTCAGTGCAAAATTTGTGACATGCCTTCTTTCTTGGACATCCGCATTCATATAATATATTCAGAACATTATAGGGTTTGGCCGGGCTCTGGCGGCCATGCCACTTCCCCTTCAAGAGAAACTCGTTTTCTAAAGCCATCATTAAACGTAAACATTATTATTTGAGCTACAGGGAAAGTGATGACAGCTGGTTATTTTTTGCACATTGCGTTACAAGCAGATGTGTAGCATTCTATAAATATTACTTATATTCAAAGAGTTTTATATAGATTCTGATCGCAGACTTTAAGAAATCAAAGCATTTCTAACTATAACATGATGCTTTGAAAATGAAATATTTAGCCTCTATAGAACCAAATATCCATAACAGAAAAGGTCGACTCCCTTTGACTAAATCACAGCGTTTTTAGTACGCTTGCCTACAAAGACAGCTGTCTGGTTGCAGTCCCAACAGCAGGTTTATCGACCAGGACAATTCTGGGTCCGATCCAGCCTAATTAAAATAAGTACCAACATTAGTTATAATTATCTGGAAATTATGTGGGAGGTGAGCTGAGTTGATCCCTAAATGATAGGCTTCTATCAAAAGTGATTCCCAGGTACTGCAGTCTGCTTTCTTTATTCATATTTCTACCATTTATCGAGAGGCTTGGGAGATCTTTAACAATCCTATTGTCTAGTGAGCAACACAAGACTTTTGGGTGTCCGAGCTGGAACATAATAAATCTATATGCCGACATATTCGTCTGTATATCCACACATCCAGGGCTTCCATGCGACTTTCTGGTTGCTTGTTCAATGTCCAAGCTTCCGCGCCATACAGTAGTGTTGAATATAAATAGCATTTGACAATTATCATTTTTATTGCTCGGTTAATTTCTCTAGATGTTAATACTGATTTTGTGTGGAGATCTCCAATTATTCTAATCATAATATTGACATTTAAATTGTACCACAACGCCTCGAGTTCCATACGTTATATCTAGCATTTTCGAATACCGTCGGCAGGCCGGAAGAAATGACGTCGCGGGCCGTAGTTTGGTGACACCTGACCTAGTGAATCTTATGCAGCCAAAGATCCTGTGGTTATCTCAAGGTCCTGTAAAGGATATACAACTAATGTTTACCGGTTTGCTAGACCTGTGGTGGTTTCATGACTTATTTGAACACGCATAATTGCTTTATCCACTTCCTTCGGTACTCATTTAGAATTACGGATAGAAAGAGCTTTCAAAGTAAAATCTCTTACCCTTTTGTCTTTTGTGTCTTCATGCACTGAAGGCTTTTAGCCTAACGTCGATGGTGTAAAATTACAGTCGAGAGGTCAGCATGGTTGAAAGGTGGGTTTGCCTGAAGGCGAGGGACATTGGAAATAGGAAAAGTTAATCCACAATCAGAGATCTACGTCACTGATGAGGCTTAATGAGCTCACGCTTAAACCTCCGGTGCGCTGAGAGCGAGGTAAGGGATTCAACACCTATTTCGGTCAGTTAGATTTTCAAGTTGACTTCTCGTTCAGATAACAATGGCAAACTGCTGAATGTAAGAACTGACTGGAAAATCACACTGGGGTTCTGGTTGATCGCAGCGTCCTGCACAGGGCATCGTTAGTTGCATGTCCTTTACAAGACGTCGCAGTTAACCCCATCATTGTTTAGCTGTGTGTGATTTCTGGGTGTGTTACGTTCAGTAGTTTGTCATAAGCTTCCTGAAAGATTGACCCACATATCATTGTATGGAAATCAACGCAGAGAGGTCTGCTTCCAAATCGCCGAGTGCAGTGTTGCGAGCGAGGTATGCAGGATTACAAGTGGCGTCCGTAACCGGCTCGCCACAGTCTTCTTCTTCTTCTTCTTCTTCTTCTTCTTCTTCTTCTTCTTCTTCTTCTTCTTCTCTTCTTCTTCTTCTTCTTCTTCTTCTTCTTCTTCTTCTTCTTCTTCTTCTTCTTCTTCTTCTTCTTCTTCTTCTTCTTCTTCTTCTTCTTCTTCTTCTTCTTCTTCTTCTTCTTCTTCTTCTTCTTCTTCTTCTTCTTCTTCTTCTTCTTCTTCTTCTTCTTCTTCTTCTTCTTCTTCTTCTTCTTCTTCTTCTTCTTCTTCTTCTTCTTCTTCTTCTTCTTCTTCTTCTTCCTCTTCTTCTCTTCTTCCTATTCTTCTTCTTCCTCTTCTTCCTCTTCTTCTTCTTCTTCCTCTTCTTCTTCTTCTTCTTCTTCTTCTTCTTCTTCTTCTTCTTCTTCTTCTTCTTCTTCTTCTTCTTCTTCTTCTTCTTCTTCTTCTTCTTCTTCTTCTTCTTCTTCTTCTTCTTCTTCTTCTTCTTCTTCTTCTTCTTCTTCTTCTTCTTCTTCTTCTTCTTCTTCTTCTTCTTCTTCTTCTTCTTCTTCTTCTTCTTCTTCTTCTTCTTCTTCTTCAGCGTTCCGAGCCATTGAGGTTCTTTGCTGCCGATACAATCCGTCTCCATTCGCCTCTCTGGTTGACCTTCTCTTGCAAGTCGTTGATTCCAAGTGGTTGTAGGTCTGTATATATATTATCTCTCCACCGTCTTCTTGGTCTACCTCGGGGTCTACGGTCATTTATTTCCTGAGTGTAAGCGAGTTTTGTTTCTCTATTATCTTCCATTCTTTCTAAATGCTCCAGCCAATGTAGTCTATTAGCCTTCTTGATACCAGTGATTAGCTGGGGACCTAAACAGATCATAAATGTCTTTGTTACTTCTTCTTTTCCACTCTCCACTTTGTGTATCCCTAATAGGTCCAAAGATGAGTCTTAAAACTTTGTTCTCAAAGGTTTGTAACAAGGCTTCGTCTCCTTTCGTTGTACTCTAGGTTTCAGATGATTATTTAAATCTTCCACATGCAAACGTCAGTCCAGTGCACTCCTCAGTATTAGCAACTAATTGTGGTTGTAGCACGTGTATAGACTACACTCGACTTCAAAGCGATAGAGTGAGCGAGCAAAAAAATAAACAAACAAACAAACAAAAACAAAAAAACACTACAGTCTGATAATATAATAGCGGTATCAAGTAACTGGAATCCATTCAGTATTGTATATACTATCTGCCACAACTGGTGGCTCATGAAATGTCTCAAACACACGACATTTTGCCTAGCTTGAGCCCATTATTAGAGTATTAATGAGTAGCCATCAGGTATTCCCATAGTAGTCACTCCTTGTGTGTGTACGTGTGCTAGATCTTCGTATATTCTAGGTCAAAACATAATTAAGTAGGCTGGCCAGTTCTCTTTCCCACCACGGTTTCTCCCCGGGCAATTTCCCCAGAGTTTTCTGAAAACGTCATGGAGTTCGTTTCGTGAAACTGTGCAGCCATGAAAATGCTGAGGCTGGAACCAAAGACTATGTCTTGGACTGTAAGCCCACCAACCTTGCTCACCACCGCGACGATTACAGGTATGCATTTAAAATAATATGTCTGTGTGTGTCTTCTACCCTGGGAAATAAATAATTAGGCAGTCAGTAACAACTGTGTAATGTTTGTGTGAGAAATAAATTTATTTTCTTTTTACAGTTCATGAATAAGAACACTGATTAGAGAAATCAGACATAGACTGTCAACATTATTTGACACGTTATGAGAAGAAATGACTCAGAGAACTGGCAAGATTTAATGGAAAAGATCAGTGGGGAGACAACGAAGTAAATATTTGTATTGCTTGGCCACATCATAATTGAGTGAATGACATCGAACTGATCCAAGACTGGTTTAATTTAGTCGTTTAGTCGTTGGATAAACATCACGGCACACGGTTTAACCCATAAGTGCTCCGTTTTCCTCCTAACTCAAACCTGAGTCTGGAGAAACTCAGCTCAATGCACGAACTCCATTGCATCGGCTAAGATCCTGAAATACTTTGGGTAGATTTTTAACTCGAAATTTTGCTCGGGCAGCGCGGTTAGGCTACTCTTTTTCGATTTCCAACTGCCAAGGGATTATTTACGTGCTCAACAATACACACGGGCGTCCGATCTCACTACCCAGAGACCAGGGGAAATTTTATTACTGGAAGTCCATGTGGATTTTTTAAATAAATCCCGGTCCTCACCGGGGCCTGAACCCAGGACCTCCAGCACTACTAGACCACTCAACACCCTACTCCAAGACTCTGGTGATTGAGTGTGATGGCGAAACATGGTCACTTACGCTTGCCGGCATGGCACATGATGATGATTATTATTTGGAGCTGACAGAAGTATAAGAAAGAAGTAAAAACCAGAGGACATTTATTAGTGTTTTATTTTGTCGACTAACGATTGTGAAACATTCCTTTTTGTTTTACATTCTTTATCCAATCCCAGGCTAAATCACATACTTACATCACCCACCGACAACTGAATCTTGGCCCGTGGTACCAAGTTCATGTAATGTATTAACAATTTTATTGTGATTGGAAGAAGAAGAAGAAGAAGAAGAAGAAGAAGAAGAAGAAGAAGAAGAAGAAGAAGAAGAAGAAGAAGAAGAAGAAGAAGAAGAAGAAGAAGAAGAAGAAGAAGAAGAAGAAGAAGAAGAAGAAGAAGAGAAGAAGAAGAAGAAGAAGAAGAAGAAGAGAAGAAGAAGAAGAAGAAGAAGAAGAAGAAGAAGAAGAAGAAGAAGAAGAAGAAGAAGAAGAAGAAGAAGAAGAAGAAGAAGAAGAGGAGGATGAGGAGGATGAGGAGGAGGAGTAAGAGAAAGAAGAGAAAGAAGTAAAAGTAGATGAGGATGGTAATGTTGATAGTGATGATGGTGATGATAACGATGATAATGAAAACAAACAACAAGAATAGTGAGTATAGGAAACAAGAAAACCAAAGAAGAAAAAGATTAAAACTAGAAGAAAAGCAATAGGAACAACTGTAAGAGGAATACGTAATACTTAACAAGATTACTTTTGGTCGACCTCTGATGTCTTCTGGAATCTCTCACACGTAGTGTCTCTCCACTTTAAGTCCCAGATATTTAGTTCTGTCACTGCTTAAGACTCTTATTCTGGAAATCACCCCATTCACATTTTAGCAGTTCTTAATTCCAAAAGGAATCAATATTCAGCATTCTTTCATCATGTCTTTCTTTCCATCTGCCTGTCGATTGGTCGATCCGTTAGTCATTTCAACCACGCGTCTGTCTGTTTGTCGATTGGTCTGTCAGTCAGTCCTTCCAACCCCTAGACTGTCTGTCTCTCTGTTTCGCTCTGCAAAACTTGGTGGAGTATTGTTGCATGATAAGGTAGACGTGGTTGCGGCCTTGTGGGAGCACGTGTACACCACAGAGGAGCAAATGCATCACCATGGTCTGGCAAGAATGCGACAGCATGGTGTGACGAGGGGATCTGGCCGATGCTCGACGCTTAGAGGAAAGTTGAGACGCACATATAATCAGATTGCTACTGGTACTGTAACAGAACATGGGTTCTGTTAATAGTTTAAGAGGGGTTGTTGGTTGGTGTGCAAGCATTGGGCACGGTTGAGCATCCTATAAGAACGTTACTAAGGATGCTCAAGCCGTGACGTAGGGTTTTTGGGGAAGTTAGTTAAAGCCAAGGTCTGGAGAAGGGAACATCATACCCAATAATTTGTGTAAGATTCATCGGCTTATTATGTTCAATAAAGCTTTTTAGAAGATACCATCGGGACTCGTGTTATAATTATCCCTGTACCTGTACTATAACAGTACAGATTTGGCGCCGCACACCAGGATTTCGATTTTGAACTTAGATGTCGCGGACACATAACGAGAAGTACTGAAAAACATCGCACAGCAGAGAACTTTCATGGGAAATTTTTTATCAGCTTGTTGCGACAAGAAGGTATGAGTAAATAAACTTTTACTAAATTTTTTGAATCAAATGATCCAGACCGGACCACTTTTCTTGAAAGTTTCAACTTAAAATGGAATCAACATGAAGCATTTTTCGGGCTAGTTGATTTGAAGCCATACGTATCAAGATTATTGGATGGAGCCATCATTGTAACCTGGTTGTCAGTATACTAACTGTTTCTCATCATAACCACCTGGAGCAACTTGATTGTCGTCACTATGCTCCGAGTTTGATTTGCAGTAATCGCAACCGTTGATTGACCTTGGCTGCCTGAGGTGAGGTCATTTACTAGAACTGTCGTTATCAACTACAGGAAGTTTGTGGTCAAGATTCTTAAAGCTGATGTAAAACATGAGTCAATGAATGCCAAGCTCATTTGTTGAGAGACCATGAAGATTGTCGTTTCATCGCTTTGAAAATTGTCAGCCGACACCAAGCTGAGTTTAACCGAACCAAACTCAAGTTTATGAGGTTCGTTATGGAATGCGATTTATTTGCTTCGGTCTCTTCGGAGGTGGTTGGGCAAACTGGGTTGCCGACCTGCTGAAGAGGAGACCTAATTAAGTCGCTTCATCAAGCTAGAGCTGTTTTCAAGTCGTCCAGAAGAGCCCTGTTTAGGGTGAAAAGAAGGCTCAAGTCTGGTGTGCCCGACCATGGGTGAAAGTGGAAGCACTCCTAGCGCTAGATAAGCCTGAGAGGTCTGAAGGAATGATGTAACTACCTGAGATTGCTTTCTAGGAATTAAAAAAACCGACAACTAGAAGAACACGAGACGCTTGTTTTATACGTGAACCCTACACTTGGCAAATATAGTTCTCAGCTGACGTATGTGGATTCTCTTTCCTGTTGGATCAAGGGACGATGTATCTAACGGTAATTAATTAAGGTTTAACTAATAGGAGACTTTTGACTGTTAGATACAATTGATTGATTAATTCAAACATTCAATATTTACAAAAGGAAGAAACAGTTAGGTTTTTTTTAATGTAATTTAAAATGATCATATATCTAGTGATATTTATTTACTAAATTGTTATAACTGTGAGTTTGCTTATATGAATTGATATTTCAGCATATTTCAAGATGGCAGAAGAACAGGGTTCATTAGCACAAGTTTTGACTGGAGTAGGCACGGTAATAGGTAGATCCAACGCAGCAATAAGGCAATAGGCAGAGCTCAAGACGAGGTTTTGTTACAGGTACCAAGAAATATATAGAAGAAGAAGTAGGTATATTGTTTTGGCTTGAGATAAATTACGGAGAAATGAGTATGAACTACCTACATACAGAATTAAAACGTATCAGTGCATGGTTGGGAGAGTTAAAAGTGGCAGTTAGTGAAGTAGAGAATTGTGTGGAAACGTTACAGAGAAGAACGACTAGACAAGAGCCTTATAGATTTAAGGTAGAGTGCAATGAAATAGTCAAGAATAATAGGAGACAGACATTATCCAATAAAAACAGAAGACAACATAACGTGGTATATAGAGACAGTTATGTTGAGCCAGATGTGACTAGGTCCAGAAGCAGTTATAATAGACGAAGATACAGAGATGGGTATGAGAGAGACCTTTCCAGTAAACAACGCTGTTGGCCTTCCTATAGTGTGACTGCTAGAAAAAGGCGGGACGATTGGTTTGAGCAAAGACGGAGACAGTATTTGAAGTCAGGGTCGATAAACAAAGTAGAACACATAAGTAAAAATTCAACTGTTCCTAAGATGGTTGCGAATGAGACCGTTGGACAGGTATTAGTAAAGAAAATAGACCAAGGACTCAGACGCAGGTGATTGAAGTGGTAGAACGGAACACACAGACACAGATTGATACAGTAGAAAAGAAAACCCAGAAACAGCCAGCTAATAAGATAACAAAAGCAAGTCAAATTGAGTTAGTTTCTCCTCATGGGAATTTAGAAAAAGGAGACACAATTGAAATAAAGGAAGGTAGACAGACGAAAACCAACGATGTCAAAAGACAGGGGAGGAAAAGTATTAGAGAAAGAAATACGAATAATATGATAGTTAATAGAGGTACGACGACTGGTATGTCAACTTCCTCATGTAAAGATATGGGAGTTGTCCCGAACCGGAGCGTGAGGAATAGAGGTGTAGATAAGAAGAAAGTCAGACGTTCTAAAGCCGACTATGGGAATGTGATCGGCGTGTCTGCAGTAAACTATAATAACCCTGATGAGGGAACTATCATCAGTGAGTCTTCTGAAGACGAGATGGGAAAATATAAGAGATATGTGTATTACACAAACAATACTGAGCAAACCGATGCAAATAAAGGAAACAGAAAGAAAGCACTTAAGAAGAAGAATAGTAATAGACAAATTTATTCGACTACAGAAAGTGACTTAAGAAAAATCAGAGAATATATGACCTTAAGACCTGAGTTCTTTGACGACAGACTAACAGTTACGGATACTGAAGATGAGATAGTGGAAAAGAGACACACACTGGCACTAGGAGACAATGAAATATTTGGCTTGGATGCGCTCTATGGATGTTAGAATTCCGAGGGTGAGGAATGGCATGTGGCATTGTTTTGGCTTACAAGGTGAATTGCGGTTTGAGTATATACATATGTTCTGTCTAAAATGTGTTTGGTGCAGGGCAGGCAATAGTGTAGTTGTGCATAGAGCAAATGATAGATAAATTTAAAGTTAAGGCTGGTGAGTACTGGAATATTCTACGTGGTTCGTTATAAAGAATATTTTGTATTTAGTCGTGGTGAGGAGAGACGTAGATGCGGAAAATGAAATATCCCTTGTCCGGAATGGCCGGATGGAGTGCGTTGATCAAGTTGAGTGATGTATAACTGCTGTAATTAAAGAAGGGTAGGCTCTGAGTAAATGATTGAGAAAAGTAGAAATAAGAAAGCAGTTGAATTGTGAAAGTCCTGTTGAGTATTGAAGTAATTCGTCTGGTTATGCGTTGTACGTGCGTGAGTAAAAGTGTAGACAATCATGTGTGCTGCGTCGTGCTGAAGAAGGAAGTGTATGGATAGAACGATGTCAGGTGATAAGTAGTAGTAGCGCATGCATGTACGAGGCGTTTGGAAGTGATCGATACGCTTAGGCTGTGGTGAGTAATTATTAGAATGTTAAATTGGTGTCTAATTTATTTGGGGTAGAAGTAATAGTATACGCACGTCAGCTTGTTGTGATACGAAAATAATGATGAGATGAGAACGAGGTTGTTGTACACAATATATGAGAAGTATAAATACGAGCGCTGTGCGAATATGCGAAGAGTGGCTGATGGGTGACGCTGATAAAACATACCGCTGATTTCGTAGAGAATAGAGTAAGTGAGTATGCGGAAGTTGGGGGGTAGAGAGAAGATGATTGGAAATTTGTGAGGTATTTTGTTTAGAATGTGAGGTGTTGGACAGAATTAATGAAAATTCTATGACGGGATGACAGATAGAGAGTTAACGTTATGTTTATTTATAGTAAGCAAGTACCATGTCGTTGGTGGAGGTGAGTGTGTGGAAGAACGAGAAAACACAGAAAAGTTAGCTGTGGGAAAGTGATTCTTAGTGTTTTTAGTGTTTAGATCGTTGGATGATGAGAGTGGACGAAGAATTGATTGTTAGAGCTAATGTGTTGTTTGAGCAAGATAGGCTTTGAGTTGTAGAAAGGGAGTGAATGATTGACAAAAGTTGAAATAAGAAAGTAATTAGATTGTAAAAATTGTTGGCAGAGACATGTGGAAGCAAAAATGCCTGATAAAGAGAAATGAGAAAAGATGATTTGCCCAGTCGAAGTGAGATTTCTCGTTACTCATGTGCGGTGTTGTTTATTGTTTCTGAAAGAGTCCCGATAAATAGGAGTAAACAAGAGAAGGAGAGAATGTGATTAGCTAAATGAACGTCGGAGCATTATAAATAGAGCAATATAGACTGTGTTCCGATAAGTGTGACTGGTTTAACTATCATCGCGGTATGAGAACGCTAGGAGAGAGTGGAGGATAGTTTAGAGTTGTGGTGAGATGTTAGAAAGTATTGATACAGGAGGTTAGTTGCGTCGGGTAGACGAGAGACTTAAAATTAGAATTAGTTATTAATAAATATAGTAGACAGATGTATTGGTGAAGTCTATAGTAAATAGACATTTTTTTGCTGGTTGTAGCATGGTGGAGATACCGTAGTAAACGGTAATGTTTGGTAAGTTATAATAATTCTTGGTACAAATCCAGGGGAAATAACTAGTGTGCCAAGCCACGGGTTCTATTAGTAGATAGATGACATTGAGATAGTCGCCACACTAGTACTAGGTGAAGTGATTTGAACTGTAGTTTACAGCGGTTGTTTAGGTTTATATTTCAAATATTGTGATGTGTTAGGAGTTAGTTTTGTAAAAGAGTGAAATATTAGCAGGGGAGATAATCAACGTTTGACTTCCAGAAAAAGTACGGTCATTTGTTGATTAATGACTTTTGGTTGAGGAGAACAAATATTGTTCCGCGCTATGATGAGAATATAGTCTGTAGGTAACAGATATATATATATATATATATTTTGGGGTTAATGCTTAGCATTGAGTTGTTTTTTTTTCTCTGTTATAAGAATAACGGAATAGGCATGACTTGTGTGAATAGATATGTATTTCATTGGTTAGTATAAGAGACCAAAGTTGATTGAATAGGTATGGTATGTTATATTATTTTTGCTTGATTTGGTCCTGTAAAATGATTATCACCATTTGATTTTAGTATAAGATTGTTGTGTTTTTAGTCTTTTGCGTACAAACTACTGGTCCGTAAGAGAGACCAGTAGAAGACCAGTAGTGTTAGATAATACTAGATATTTTCTTTTAATTTAAATTGATGCATGTTTTGATGTTGGGGATAAACGGTTCAAAACCAGGGAGGGGTGATATTGTTCTATTTTGATTTGTCTTGACTCCAGTTATTCACGAATTGTGAGTTTAATTAGCTTACTTTGGTTAAATATTAGCATATTACTTTGTTTATCAATTTTCATTTGCAAAAGTTATTAATGATGTTAATTATTGAGTTGCACTGACTATGTTTAAATTAGTTTTCGTTTGACGTTCAGTTGTGGGGAGTTAGAAAAGTAAACAGGTCCATGTTAAAGAGAGAAACTTAGTAAGGGGTCCTTGGGAGTTCTGGGTACATATTTACGTTCAGAAGATGTGGGACAATTGCAAAACATGGTCTCCACGGGGTCGCAAGTGAACATGGATTTAGAGCCATGATGTAATAGAAATTTAATAAGCAACACGAGATTGCTGACTTGTAGAAGAAGAAGGGGGTAACGTGCTGCGCCAGACAGCGTAAAGACAAATAGTAAAACATGAATTGAATGCCATGTCTTAGCCCTGTAGATATCACTACAAGAGTTCGGGGATTAAACCAGTGGAAGGTTTATAAAGGGAAGTAAGTATGTTCATAATAAATGGACAATATCAGTTGTGGAGTGCTGTGGACACAGCGAACATAGATTAAATAACATGAGGTTTTGGGAGTCCGTGATATATGGACTGAAAAAGAATAACGTTGATTGCAAGCAGTGATGGATCACAGACATGAGTTCAGTGACGGTATTTTATTGCTGTTGATAACGGCATAAATTAGAAGTGAAGGTTTTTTGGTGAAATGCCCATAATAAATGGACATTACTGGGTTGCTGAAGTTTTTCGGCGATATTAATAGGGAGTTCTGAGTGAGGTATAGGAAAGATTTGGTTATATTTTAGTAGGTGATGTTTATAATGGGGTTTTTGAGTGGTAGGCCCATAATGGACCTTGTTAATTGTGTCCTCGGGATGTGTTTTGTGGTTGACATTACAAAGCGAGGTTGAGGTAAGGTTTAGAGCCATAATATTGGTAGATATCAGCGCAAACCGTGAAACTGCCATAATAAGTGGTATAATTGAACTGTGGAATTGTTTTAGACTTTATTACATAAAGTCTAAGATAACATAGGGGGGTAAGTATGAGTGTGGTTTTTGTGAGAAAGAGTTCTGGTTCTTCTTTGTTCTCCGGTGGCCACCGATTCTATTTCTTTTTGTCGTGTGTACGTGTGAGTGGTTTCATGATTAGTTGGATTATAATGCTACAATATTGTTGGTGAAAATAAGACGAAGAAGAAGTATGAGTGCACAGTAATTGATAGAGGTTGTGAGGTCTAGGCTATAAGAAACATGAGTAGTTGAGTAGGTTATATTTGAAGAGAAATCGTAGCGACTTACTAAAAGTCGATTCCAGTTGGAGATTTTTTGAGTTGAGGATTTAGGCGGATTGCTTGTAATGATACGGCAGATAGTTATAAGACCGACCCAAGAGTGGTTGAGTCGTGTTTGGTGGTAGCAGATGGCTATGGATCTCAGTAGAAGTTAAGCAATGATATGGTAGCAAATTATGAAACTTATGAAGATAGTAAGAGTCAGGAAGACTCTGGTGATGAGAAATTGTAGGTGCTTATAAAAAGTTCCAGGTTATGTGTTACTTGGATTTTTTTGCCTGTGAATTTAGAGGTTATGGGTTAAGTATGTTGGTTTGGTTATATGAATTTATATGGGTGATACTTATGTGGATAGTTTATGAATTGTGTTTTTTTAATGAAACCTTGAAGAGTCAGAAACGAAGAAGAAGTATAACTTCCTAACGATTTGCTATATGGGACAATGATAAGAGACAAGTAGAAAATTAGTAGAAGTGAAAGTAGTTAGTTTGGGATGGCTTGGAGAAAGGAATATTGGGGGTTAAGGTGTTAATGAGGGAAAGAATGTATAGAATAAGGAGGTTAGGGGTTAAGACTTTTGTAGGAAAGTCTTTTTAAAGAAAGGGAGGTCTGTAACAGAACATGGGTTCTGTTAATAGTTTAAGAGGGGTTGTTGGTTGGTGTGCAAGCACTGGGCACGGTTGAGCATCCTATAAGAACGTTACTAAGGATGCTCAAGCCGTGACGTAGGGTTTTTGGGGAAGTTAGTTACAGCCAAGGTCTGGAGAAGGGTATATCATACCCAATAATATGTGTAAGATTCATCGGCTTATTATGTTCAATAAAGCTTTTTAGAAGATACCATCGGGACTCGTGTTATAATTATCCCTGTACCTGTACTATAACAGTACTATTAGGGTTGGAACTCTTCGCTGGCTTCTGAGGATGGGGACGGAGCGCTTATGGGAATGCCCCGATTGCTGTGATGTTGGTTCTTAAATCAATCAATCTATCAATCTCTCTGTCTGTCTGACTGTCGATTGGTCGGTCTGTCAATCCCTCTGTCCGCCTGTCTGTCTACCTCTCTGACCTCATTTCTGCCTTCTAGTTTGTCTGTCCGTCCATGTCTACTTGGTCAAGTCTACTCGTTCCTGCAGCGAGGCGCCGTCGTCGTATTCAGTTGACAGGTTCGAATCCCAGTTTTTAACTATAGCTTTTAATTTGTATGCTGTCTAATGTGTTCTCTAGCCTTTACTTCCTTATTCTACTGCTATGAGCGCCAAATAATACATTGATGTTTAATTATGAACTTTTTTAGTGGTCTCAAAGGGTTTCCCAATTGACTTTCTCTGTAATGCTTGTATCTGTGTGTCTCGCCTTTAGACTTGCTATAGTTTGTGTTCATTCCGTCTCTGTTGAAACGTTCGGTTTTATTTGTGTGTCCTAGAGATAAATTGTGTTCATGAGAATGGAGGTGGAAGCAGTAACATCAGCTTTCCGATGGTTGTTGAAGACACATTGCATTCATTACGGACTCACCGAGTATGCTTAGTAAGGTGAAGATAGGAATGTTTCTTGTAGAATGGCTCACCTCGCTTCAGAGGTCACAGATTGTAAGAATTGCATGGATTATCCACCCTGGTCATGCGGGAGTGCGGGGGAATGAGCAGGATGAAAAGCTGGCAGGGAATGTACCTCTCAGTGGTAGATTACCTATAGACAAGGATAGAGGTGGTCGAACGCATGTGGGACCAGGTGGAGAAAGCGGTGGAACAGACTGAGCACCCGCAGTGTGGAGAGAATGATATGGACGTGGATCGGCAGGGGTTCTGTACAAATCTCAAAACTGAGAGGGCATTCCGGGATAACTTTTAATCAGATTGCAGTTTTAACGATTAGCAGTATAACTCATCGCTGCCAGTTTAACGATGGGACGGAGTGCGTGTGGGAATGTACTGAGTGAGTGATGTCGTTTCTTAGGTCAACTCAACTCAGCTGAACTCAACTTGTGTTCATTCGTTCTTCCATACCATCTCGGCGCAAATCACCCCATATTATGTATGTTCTCAAACACGTATAATGATAGACAAGCTGTACTCAGCCTGAATAAAATGTATTATTAAAGAATCATAACAACCCCACAATAAAAGTAGCCACTACATGGCGAAAATCTACTTAAAAATAAACAAGACATATCATATATAAACGCACAAAGCTGTCCAACATTCACAGTGATGAAAATAATACTAACCTCACAACATTCACAATGATGAAAACATTACTAACCTCCCAACATTCACATTAATATAATCGTTACTAACCTCACAGCATTCACATTGAAGAAAACATCACTAACCTCCCAACATTCACAATGATGAAAACATCACTAACCTCCCAGCACTGATGTTTATGATATCATTACTAACCTCTTAGAATTTACATTAATGAAAACATCACTAACCTCCAACATTCACATTGATGAAAGCGTTACTAACCTCCCAGAATTCACACTGATGACAACATTACTAACCTCCCAACATTCACATTGATAAAAGCACTACTAACCTCCCAGAATTCACAATGATCAAAGCGTTACTAACCTCACACCTAATGAATATAAAACCGGCCGCTTTACACACACCTAACACAGAAATGCGTCTCACTTGCGCAATCAATTTTTAGCCCCACAATCCGCGCCGTCAATCTTTATCAGTGGAATTCCTATGGTCACAATCCTTTAACTCTTTCAGTCCGAAACTATGGCTTTGTTAATTTAATTAATAAATTGACCTGAATTGCCCCCCCCCCCCCACCCCCCAATGGGTCTTTGATGTGATAAAGCCATCACATTTTCTAGGCCTGGAGCAAAGAGAAATAGGTAGCAAGTCGTTACCTCGTCTTGGCAAGCGACGACCCCAGGCGTGGAACACGTATCCGAATGTGCTCATGACAGTTAGAGCTCAGTTCATTACATAAGATTCCAGCACGCCCATGTGCAGTGCTCTTGACAGCGAAGATTTGTGTGGATACAAGGTGAAAAACATACTGATCAATAAAAACATATCGATTGAAACGAGAAAAAGAGTGTTGAAGTGCTACATAGAACCTGTATTTTTGTATCGATGTGAAGCGTGGACAATGAGAAGACAAGCTGAGAATCATCTGATAGCTGTTGAATTTGTGGTTTCTGAGGAAAATGCAAAGAATACCATGGACAGACAGAAAAACCAATGAAAAAGTCCTTCAAGAAAAAAAATGAAGATCTAAACTGATTAGAAACATTAGACGTAGACAGTTAAAACATTTTGGGGCGTGTTATGAGAAGAAATGAATTTGAGATCTTGGTGACAACTGGCAAGATCGAAGGAAAGAGACCAAGGGGAAGACCGAGAAGTAAATACCTGGATGGCTTGACCGCGTGGCTTGGTCGAGACAGAAACACGGAGTTGATCCACGACTCTGGTGATCGAGTGAGATGGCGAAACGTGACCGCCCACGCTAATAAAATGGTACAGGATAATGTTTTGAATTACCCAGAATTTTTAAACTATGGGATCGCGTAGAAAGAGAAAATTGTCTCCAGATTTCAGTATCGTGAGCCTTAGAACAGGTGAAGTCTAAGTATTTGATATATTAACGGCAATATCTGGCATGAGACTGCTTTATACCTTCTTCATCCATCGGTTGCTGCCAATGGGCATAGACCCTCATTCAAGTCACGCCAGGCCGTCATAACTTTTCCTTTCGTCTGCGTCTCTGTTCATGTTCTCCCCATGTACATCTCTTCTCCGTGTGTTTTAGGTCTACCACTCTTTCGTTCACCATATGGGTTCCAGATCTTTCAATCGAGATAAGGAAAAGAAATCTTCAGAACTATATTGAGCCAAAACTAGTGTACGGATGCGAATTATGGACAAATAGCAGACAAGTGAGAAATTATGTGGTAGCAGGGGAGATGTGGTGTCATAAAATAATAATAATAATACCAAGGACGGATAGTAAGAGCAATGAAGATATCTTGACAGAAGTTAACTGACAAAGAAAACTGATTACTCGTTTCAATAGTAGAAAATCGACATTCTTTGGGCATGTCTTGAGAAGGAGAAATCTGGAGTCTGTCGTCACAGTTGGGAGGGGGAGGGGGGGGGTAGTGTGGGAGTGAGGCAGGGGAGACCTAGAGAGAAAATGCTGGATAGTTTGACATCATGGCATGAAGGAATGTAAGTATTAGACATGATAGAAGGTACATAAGACAGACGTCTGTGGTCAAATATGAACACCAACGCCACAGACATAGACTGGACAATGAAGAATAAAATGGGTTTCAGACAAGGGAACGTATACTTAGAGCATCCTCAGGTTCTCTCAGTGTTCATTTCTGTGCCAGCGACTACATCAGCCTATGCTATATATATTTTTTTAAATGTTTGCATATCCTTTACAGGACATTGCTGTCAACATCAGCATCTTTCAGCTGATTATTGATTTCTCGGCAAGATTACGCTCAGTAGTTTGCCATTACTCTCTGAGCGGCCGGCTCACATACCCCGTAATTTACCGACGCGACTCGAACCACTGCTTATTATCACCGTCGTCACGTTACTTACGAGAGTATACGAGATTACGGAGAAAAGTCGCTAACCTCTAGGCCAGGAAGCCGGTCTATGCTATGTAGATACTATTTTAAATCGTTGTCAGATAGATGGGTGTCACTGAACATCCTCCGTCCCAAACATGTGTTGCCATCTGCTTCTTATTGATCCAGTGCAAAACTTAACTCATCAAACAGCCATTTGTAATTTATCTCTATCAACAGACCAGACGCAGGTCAGCATGACCGAATGAATAGGAGAGCTCGTTCTTAAACATCCGTTGTGTTGATGCCGAGGTAAAGGGTTCAAATCCCCCACCGGTCAGTTGGACCCAAATACTGACTTCTTGTCCTTGACTTGAGGACGTAAATTGCAAGTATCTCAGAAGTCGGAATGGGTTAGACTGATGGCGAGGGATACTGGTAATTGGGAAATCTAATCCACATGCACACATCAATGCAGTGCACTAGACATCTAAAAATAGTATCAGGTGTATCACGTGACATTTCTTGAGTTCACAGCAAGGGGGAGCAATCAAGAACACATTTAATTAATTTAAAGCCAGATGCTCTATCTGTGTTTATGTCATGTGTTGGCTTTCACATCTTTAATACCTTTACGCATCTGCAGTCTTCCTCTTCTCTGTCTCTCATGCACACATAACTCAACAATTTTATTGTGTAGACTGTCATGACTTATTTACACGTGTAAAATGTTTCACGACGTCATGCTTGTATCTGCCTTAATAACCCATCGTCTGCCATATTGTGTTATGGATAGATAGCTTTTCGTTTCTCCTTTACGTCCAATGATCCTTTACTACTCGTTTGTAACATGTATATTCATTCATCATAAGTACGCATCACTTGATTCATTAACGCACTATCCCAGTTTCTAACGCACCAAGTTGCCTCAGGAAATATAAATGATTCGAGTATTCTAACCAGGATGTGTATATTTATACATATATATATATATATATATATATATATATATATATATATATATATATATATATATATATATATATATATATATATATATATGAAACATGCCTGGGTTCACTAACATTAAGGTGATTGACCTTGGTAGCAATGGTACACATAAACAAGTTCACCTGGTTAAAGGGCAGTCCCCGGGGAGGGCTGAACAGAAGGGTAAAAAGACAAGTGAAAAATATTGAGGGGACAGTTGAGTGTTTGGGACCCGACAGTGAGGTCGGCGGTCTGAGAAATTGAATGATAGTGAGGTTATCGAGAGAACTCCGCCATGTGTTGTTTTTTCAGTGAGAGTAATTCGGAGTCTAAATAATAGAGACTGAGCCCAGTTGTTAGCAGCGATAGTGTTTGGGACTACAGTGACTGTACCTGTGCCTATGCAATGTTTATATATGTAATGCTGAACGTTCCTGAGGAATAATGTTGTGTCCAGATGTTCAAATTAAAGTATTGTGTGCGCAGTCTGGTGTTTGGTTTTGATGCATCGTGGTTGATCAGTTGTTCAACACAACATTTACACTGACATACCCTAGACATAACCATAGCCACTCCATCTGTCACTCTGTCATCATTCACTTTGTGACAGTGGGTGAAGTGGGGCTCTCCGATTACGGAACCCGGTATAAAAGGATTATCTGGAAGGCTCGTCAAACAACGGCACGAACAACAGTGTAATATTGAAAAAAGAAGAATATTCGTCAATAAATCAAGGAACCAGTTTATGGGTTTACATCAGTATGAATCAGTTCTTAAGCGTAACCACAGGTTTTTCCAAGTTCAACCCTGTGAAAGCTAGCAGACAACGATCAGGCAGTGTGTGCGTCAGATAATTAATGCAGACAGTTCAAGGGCGAGTCAGTGTAGATAAACAGAGACGGATACGTGTATCACCGCTGTCAGGAGTCGACGACATAAACAGGATTAAAATAACCAAAGCTAGCAGACAGTTCACGAGAAGGCCACGACAGGTAGATGTCATATCAAAAATCACTCAGGAAACAGGCGAAGAAACACGGCCAGAGAGTGTTTTCTTGGGGAGGGTGGACGGTGGAGGTTATCCACGGTATAAAGACAGGGTTTACTCCTATGCTAGAACTGGCTAGCAGACAAAACAGCGGCAAAGTCAAAAGTCGTGTTGACAGAAAGTAAGCACTATTTATGATAGTAGCGGGACAGTATCGAGAAGTGATTCAATGGTCAAAGACAGGTGAAATACATGTGTATAAACACAGCCTGTACGTGGCGGGTTATTTTGAGACAAGACAATTTTGTGAGTTCATGTGCAGCTGAATATAGGGACAGCGTGGCGGAGTCATGTGCGGGTTGAAGACAGTTTGCGTGTGTATTGAGTGGCTTAGCGAGACTTGAGCCTTGGTGGAGAAAACAGTACGGAAGGTTACTGTGAACCACGCATGAAGATTGTAGTACACTGGTGTACAGAAAAATGAGTTGACCTTGGTAGTCAAGGCCTAGTATAATGGAAAGTTACGGAGGAAATTTCCACGAGGATTGATAGAGGAGTCAGGTTTTTATACAAAGGAAGTTGACATTGTGACCTGAATGCTTCAGTCAGCTAGAGAACGGGAAAAATTGCAACTTTCTGTGTTTTAGTGTCTGGTGAAAAGTCTATGTTTGTGGTTCATCATTATCCAGTCAGTTGGCAACAAACATTTGGTAACAAACTATCAGGGGCCGTCACCACAAGAGTGGTCGTATTTATCTGCTAAAAAAGACTTGCAAAAGGGATTTAAAGCGCTGGTCATTCGTTTGCTATTTTTAACTTTGTCGGCGGGCGTGAAAAAGTGCCATCAATTCAGGACGACAGAAATCGGGCAGGTAAACATTCATTGGCCTTGGGGCTGTTATCGTTTCCCCAAAACGCAACGAAAACTCTATAGGTCTAGCCGAACAGGAGCCATATCATACAGTATACAATCAGGTGTCAGCTCCGCAGGAAGGGTTACAAAAATGTTACGGACTGTGTAGAGACAAGGTGTTCGGATAATTACCATCATCTGCAACTTTTCCGACAGTCGGGACTCGTTTTAACCACGTCAAGGAAAAAGTAATAACGCATCAAAACAGTAATTCGTTGTTGGGATCTAGTGGTGTAGTCACTTCAAAACATTAATCAACATACATTTCCAGGCTATTATTGGAAACTATTAGAAACAAACTAAGGACTTTTGTGAGAGGTTATCATCGCATTGTTGTCGGCCAACCATTCTGTTTCTGATGCTCTCATCGTCCTAAGTATTGTTTTTGTGCGTTACTCAATTATTCGTATGTGGTCCTGTGTTCGTGATAAGTAGGATATTTTTGTGTTGTTTCGCGGAGTTCGTGAGACAAGGCAAATTTAATATTGTTTGGTGCACATGATATTTTGTTGGGAGGCAGCTGACGAGTCGGCGTGTTTGTGCGTTTTTTTTTTTTTTTTTTTTTTTTTTTGCATTGGGTCGTCCCGGCAAAATACACTGTGTCGAATTCTCTATCGTCAGATCTGTGCACATTATTGATTCTATATTTATTCTTTTTCCTGTTCTTCCTTTACATTTACATATGATAGTGGGTTTCTTCGGATATATGTTATTATTGTGATGCTTCCTGATAATACTGTATAGTGGTCTCTGTCAGTTTATATTATGCGCACGGTATGGTCTTACATGGGCATGTCGATGTCAGTGGTCTTTATTTCTATGTAATCGTCCGTATGCGTGTCACCAGCCTATGCGTCTAGCGTCTAATAGGTGTCTTTTATTGTGTATCACTCATTTGTGTATTTATACTATGTTTAACACTATTTCCAGGATCTTTTTATAACTATTTGTTACATACTCTTGGGAGTATAGGGAATATCCCCCTCACCACCTAGTGCGTACAGAGGAACTATGTGAGTACAGAGTACAGTGATATTATATTGTGAGTGGTGGTGTACTTAGGGAAGGTGCACAAAGACAAGTAGCAGGGTATTTTGGCAGACAGCAACGTTTCAACAATTACAAAGATGCCTACTTTAATGAAATACATCGAAGCAGGTGAACGAATAGGCCTAAAGGACAAAGATTTACAGGAGTTTGCAGAAACAAAACTCAAAGAAGAGCAGGAACTTGAGAGAGAAAAGAGGCATAATGAACGGGAAGAAAACACCTACAGGAAGAAAAGTTAGCTGAAGTTAAGCGCCTACATGAGGAGAGAGAGATACAATTGAAACTAGAAATGGAAAAACAAAAGCATCAGTTTAAGATGGAAACGGAAATTGCACTAAAAAAATTAGAACTTGCATCTAAGGGTCAAAGTGAGGAAGGTAGAAGACCTTCGCAGTCGTCACAATGGTTGAAATTACCATATTTTATGGACCGGGACAATCTTCAATCTTATCTTGACAGATTTGAAGCTTCTGTTAAGGTTTAGGCATTCCAGAAGGAGAATATGCGATGACCCTGAGTGAGTACCAGACGGAAAAGGCCCTAGATACTATGTTCAATCTACCTGTGGCAGAAAGAAACAATTATACTATTCTGCGGCAACGATTGCTTACAAAGTTTAAACTAACTGAGCAAGGATACAGAACAAAGTTCAGACAATTAGTGCCAGAGACAAATCAGGATTTTACAGATTTTGTCAATACAGTGAAGAACACATTTAATAAATGGATGGGGCTCGCAGAAGTTGGACAAGATTTCAGTCGCTTAGTCGATTTGATGCTAAGGGATAAGATATTATCGTCATGTAATGCAGATTTAGTGGCTTTCTTTCAAGAACGCAAACCAAAGGACATAGACACAATGTCCCAGTTAGGGCAAAACTACATGACTGCACATCCAAACAGCTCTATTGGCAGACAAATGGGTGAGGAAATAGTCTGTGCAGCGTACACTAAACAGGATCAGAATCCTGGGTCAGACCAATATCGTAAAGTGTAGACTTACCACATAGGTATGAGCAACAAGGACCTCAAAACAATGGTATTCGTGGCAACAGATTTGGCAGATCAGGACGTTACCCATACCACAGTGGAAATTTAAGAGACGTCCGAATGGTTATGCTGGATGTTGGAATTGTGGTAGCTGGAGAGACAAGGCAGCACAGTGTGATGTACAACCATCCAGTGGGCCAACGAATAACAGGAAAAAGGAGATCATTTGTTGCAAATGTGGAAAAAATGGCCATTTCAGCTATCAATGTATGATGGGAGAAACTGAGCACTCTAATGCAGAGCAAGTAATTGAGACACTTAACAATGAGAGTTGTAGTGGATGCAAACCTCTATTTGATAAAGACAGTGTGCCTGTCGTAATGGGCGGTCACACATTTCAAGCAGGATCAGCAGTGCATGCAGGAGGAAGTTTGAAGCTACACCATGGATTTGATAATGAAAGTCCAGCAGTAACACTTAGAGATTCTGGTTGTACAAGCATCGGGGTTAGAAAAAGTATAGTACATCCCTCAGCGTACACGGGGAAAATGGGTAGATGTATAACGTTTAATGGGACAGTAGAGTCTCTGTGGCGAAGTGGTCAAGCCGTTTGACTCGTGCTCCGAAGATGGTGGGTTCGATTCCGGGCCGCGTCCTTCTGTTTACGAGTTAAATGTCTCGGAGACTCATGTGGGTCGTCAGCTAAAAGCTACGGAGATCGTGCTTTGTGCGACGCTTTCCGTGCTGCCGAAAAGAGCCGAGCCATATGGGATAAAACCCGGTGCAATGAATCGACCCTGTCAACATTTAAGCGACTTTTTTTGGGACAGCAGAATTTTACCCATTAGCTGAGATCACAGTGACAATGCCATATATTACAGGAAGAGTGACAGCGTATGCCCTGGACACCCCAGTGGCAGATCTGATCATTGGAAATGTGCCACGAGTTAAAGCATGTACAGAATAAGAGATCGAGAACTGGTATCAAACATACGAGGTAAGAAGCAACGCGGTAGTTACTAGAAGACAAACAAGATTAGATACGATAGCTGAGAAAGAGATGACAAGCGAGGTAGAAACAGGGACTGAGGACAAGGATAATACAACTGAGCAGGTCAGAATGGATCTCAAACATAGATTTAGTGACTCCCAGAGACAAGATACTACTCTGGACAAATGTTTCCAAGGGTGTAGTAAAGTAGAACATAGGCAATCAAAGAAGGGTAGACGGTGCTTCGGAATGAAGAACAATATTCTCACTCGCCGTTTTTCAGATGACAAAACTACACGTAGGCAAGAGTAGTACCCTTAGCGCATAGAGACCGATATATAAGAACAGCTCAGGATATTTCATGTGCAGGTCACATATGAATAATGCGTACGCAGCAGAGAGCAGTGGGTCAGTTATATTGGCCAGGATTTAATAAAAAGGTCAAACTAAACAGAGAATCCGGTGTAACAGTGCAAGATGCAGATAGGAAAGTTAAGTCAGTTCAAAAGAGTGTTAGCGACATCACTGACCCAGGGTTAGGGATGGCCAACAGAAGTTTTAGGTGTATCGTAACCATGAGTGAGGGCCACACGAAACAGATAGAAGCTGTACCTTTAAAACGCAATACATAGCTTATAACTTATTCACAAGGGGGCATAGTTCGTGTGTTCTTGATATTACTTGACTGTCAGGTACAAAAATCGAAGTTCTTTATAATGTGTTGCTGATGATATGATATATCAGTTTACGTAGGGGTACACAAGATGGAACTATAAGTGTGTGTTTATGAAAGAGGAATGGGTTAGGTTACGTATCATTACATGCTATATTATGTAATGTGAAAGTTGTATATAATGTTTTCCCCATGATATGATGAGTAGAAGCATGGTGAGTTTTTGGTTCTAGATGCAGGGAAAATCTTGTAGGGTCCTCGTGATTACCTGATGTATTACTCAGTGGGGTAGCTGGAGCAGGAGGGAGACATACTTATGGCTACCGAGGCAATGTTTCTGGGTCACATATTTGATAAGTGTTACCCTCCCATTATTTGAAAACGATGTCTTCTTTTGAGGAGGGGGTAATGAATCATGCCTGGGTTCACTAACATTAAGGTGATTGCCTTGGTAGCAATGGTACACATAAACAAGTTCACGGGGTTAAAGAGCAGTCTCCGGGGAGGGATGAAAAGAAGATTAAAAAGACAAGTGAAAAATAGTGAGGGGACAGTTGAGTGTTTACCCGACAGTGAGGTCGGCGGTCTGGGAAATTGAATGATAGCGAAGTTATCGAGAGAACTCCGCCATGTGTTGTTTTTTTCAGTGAGAGTAATTCGGAGGCTAAATATTAGAGACTGAGCCCAGTTGTTAGCAGCGATAGTGTTTGGGACTACGGGGAATGTACCTGTGCCTATGCAATGTTTATATATGTAATGCTGAACGTTCCTGAGGAATAATGTTGTATCCAGATGTTCAAATTAAAGTATTGTGTGCGCAGTCTGGTGTTTGGTTTTGATGCATCGTGGTTGATCAGTTGTTCTACACAACATTAACACTGACATACCCTAGACACAACCATAGCCACTCCATCTGTCACTCTGTCATCATTCACTTTGTGACAATATATATATATATTTTTTTTTCGTGTACAGTGTTTCATGTGGTTGTAACGGTGAGTGTTTGTTGATTGTGCGCTGATGAAGGCTTTGGCCACAACGTCCATTTTGTTTCCTGTGACCGTTTTCTAGTAAAGCTTACAGATATGTCATTATTTAATAAACAAAAACAAACAACAATACACAAATAACTCAACAACCTTTGTGACATAAATGTTAACCCTTGAATATATGTAGGTTCAACCTCAGTGATAAGTTATATTAGGGTTCATCACCGGTTCATATTAATAATCCTGTTAATTTGAAGATGATTGTTGTCCAAAGAGGGTAATGACAGTTTCTAGAAATCCGATCCGATTTATAAAGTGAAGTTAAGGACGTAACACACATATACGAATGACGATGTACACAACAACGTAGATGCAGCTGAAGATGGCGGGACTGGCAAGTTGCAGTCGTCTCCGTAGCGGGGCATGTACATGGCTGAAATAGAAATAATCAGGAGTTAATAAGTAAATGTATGAATGGTGGGACGGGTGAAGTAATAACATGTGTGTTGCTATATTTTCTTCTTCTCCTACTCTTCTTTTTATTCTCTTCTTTTGTCTGGATTTACGCCTTTTTCTTCTGCTCCAACAATTGCTTCTTCTCCTTCTCCTCCAATTGTCTGCTGCTGCTGTTGCTTTTTCATCTCCTGCGTATACCTTTAGACATCAACATGAAAAAAATTCACGAACAGCAGAAGTCAATTGAACCTCTTTAACATCTCAATCATTCTTTCATAAAACACGATCGACATCAAACAGCAGTATACCTTTTTTTTTTTTTTTGCTGCTGGATCAAAGATCATATATAAAACCATCCAGATTTCTGCTCCATCTGTGACATAATTATTATCTTCGCACACCACATCAAACTGTATTCATCAAATCCAGTGTGAGTACCAAGCAACCGACGTAGGTAGAACAGAGCGACAATTAGCAAACCCGGTAACTGAACATACACCAGTTCATTCATTCATTGCAGAACCTCGCTCCAATAGCAACCTTCCGGAAAACCTCTCGATCATAAGCAAGATATGTTCCACGTCCGATACACCCATCTAGAGATCATCCGCCACATCTTGCACCCATCTTCACTTTGGTCTGCCTCTTTCTCTCTTTCCAGGCATATACCCCTCCATTATTTTTCTCTCTAAACTTTCATGACGTTTCAAGTGACCAAAATATTTCAGTTTTCTTTGTTCTTTCGTCTTTAATAGTCAGCCTTCTTCAATATTCAGCTCTTGAAATATGGGTGCATTTGTTCTTTTCTTTATCCAAGATATTCTTAGAACTCGTCTATAACATTTATATTTAAAGGGATTTATGCACTGTTCAGCTTGTTTAGTAAGTGTCCATGTCTCACAGGCGTATGTTGCAATGGGAAATGCCCTGAAAGAACGCAACGGCAAACTACCTTCTGCAAAACGTGCCAACAACCCTTAACAGCATAAATAGTGCGGGTGAAAAATACAGTGAATCAGCAAACCCAGTGCATTCGACAGGCTATAAAAGTCCTATGCTGGCCATCTCTCAAAATCTGCTTAATCGCCGCCATAAAGAGAACAAAGCTAAAGCGTTCCGTGTACCGTCTGAAGGAAAAACGTGAGCAGATTTGATCCATAACACCACGGACCGAGAGCCGAGGAGAGACATGGACACCTACGCCAGTTTGCAGGGAACACGATGATGGCAATGGCAGTGTAAATCTTCCTCTTTATTGACGGAAACAAAAGTAGAAGTCAGATGTGGCTACTTAACACTCTGGCCCACATATACACACACATACTCACACACACACACACACACACACACACACACTCACACTCGCACACGCACATCGCTACGGACACTGACTCACACTTTCATGCGTGAATCATGTCTGTCCCAGACAGATTTCACTTTAAATTCTAAATCAGATGTAGCCTGAACACCTACCTGGAATTTACGCAGTTGAATAAACATCATAATCATAAACATTTCCTTGAATTAGTTTAATATCTTTCCAGGCTTGGACACTGAAATTTTCAGGCCAAATTGGATGCTAATCAGATTAACATCATTATCGTGTGTCCTGTCGACTGCGTTGCGACTTCATATCTTTCCACGGATGTCGATTCATGGTGTTCTAGATCTACTCTGGTGATAATTTCCCTCCATGCTGTATCCTCAGTCCGTCCGGCATTGTTTCTCTCAGTTGACCTCTGCCATCTTCTTCCACTAAGCTTTCCAGTCTTCACCATATTCATCAGTTTCCATTTTCTTATCGCCTGACCAAAGATTGTCGTTTGTCTCTTTCTTGTAGTTGTATATAATATTACAGTTTTATAAATAACTATGATAGACACATCTATGTTTACTATCTCAACCTTGGATAAAGACGAAGAAAACACCTATATTGACTATCTCAATGATGGAAACCATGTTTCCTATCTCAAGAATGGATATCGATGATGGAAACACCAGTTTGCTATCTCAAGAATGGGTAACAATGATGGAAACACAAGTTTGCTATCTCAAGAATGGGTAACAATTATGGAACTACCAGTTTGCTATCTCAAGAATGGGTAACAATGATGGAAATGCCATGTCTGCTATCTCAAGAATGGCTAATGATAATGGAACCACCATGCTTACAATATCAAGAATGGATAACAATAATGGAAACATTATGTTTACTAACTCAATGACAGATACACATGATGGGATCACCTATGTTAACTTTCTCAAGAATAGATACTGATAATGGATACACCATGTTTACTATCTCAACAATGGATACCGATAATGGTTTAGTATCTTAAGACTGGATAATGACGATCGAAACACCATGTTTATTATCTCAAGAATGGATAACGATGACGGAATCACCTATGTTTATAACTCAAAGACCTATGATGGAAGCACCTATATTTACTACTTTGTAGATATAGAAAGATGATGGAAACACTATGTTTACTATTTCACAGATCGATGGTGACAATACTTGTGTTTACTATCTCAACAACAGATAACGATGGTGGAAACACCTATTTTTGTTATTCCACAGATAGATAACGAGTTTGTAATAACCTACGGTTCCTATACCAAAGTTATATTACAATGATAGAAACACATATAATTGCTTTTCCAAAGATATATAACAATAATGACACATATAATTGCTTTTCCAAAGATATATAACAATAATGGAAACATCTATGTTTTCTATTCTAAAGATATAACAATGATGGAAACATCTATGTTTTCTATTCTAAAGATATAACGATGATGGAAACATCTATGTTTTCTATTCTAAAGATATAACGATGATGGAAACATCTATGTTTTCTATACTAAAGATATAACAATGATGGAAACATCTATGTTTTCTATACTAAAGATAGAACAATGATGGAAACATCTATGTTTTCTACTCCAAAGATATAACAATGATGGAAACATCTATGTTTTCTACTCCAAAGATATAACAATGATGGAAACAGCTATGTTCTATTTCACAGTTAGATAATGAGAATGGAACCATCTGTGTACACTATCTAACCTATAGAAAACGTTTATTCCAAATGTATATGGTAAACACGTATGTTAACTTTCTCCAGGATAAATAATCATAGCGGGAACAACTATGTTCATGATTACAAATGTATGTTGTACATATCAACCGGCTCTATGGCCTAGGGGATAGTGACACGCGAAATCATACTGAGTCCAGAGTTCGACATTAATTATAGGACACCTTGAAGCAGACCGCTTTGCGTTGATTTCGATCATATGATGCGGTTCAGTCTTCGAGTCTTTGTTGTATACCACTAGGACAAAAGTGTGGGTTATAGCAGCACTATATTTTATTAGAAGGCAGCAAGTCAAATGGTTTGGCCATGCAACTAGGTTACCAACTAACAGTATACCACAACAAGCAATGATGTACAGACCTAATGGAAGTAGAGGAACAGGCCGGCAAGTAAACGATTTCTAGAAGGAATAGCAGAGTCCATGGGAATATCGATACATGAAGCCCATAAGCGGGCACTCTTCCACTGTTTATAGTTTACCTCGACACCACAAGGTACAAGGGGAATATGATGAGATGAGATTAGATGAGATGATGGTGCAGTTCAGAAATTATTGGCAATCTGCTAAACTAGCATTGAGTAGTAAATCGAAAACAGCAAATAAATGCTGGGGTTGATTGCGACGTCCTTTAAGGGACGTGCGGCTAACTGTTTAGCACATACCACAGCGGAATCTGTAATCTGTTAATATGTCAGCAAACGCGGTCCTGGCCTTGTTCAGATCACACTGGCTCAGTGAGTCAGTGCAGGGATACTCGATGCAGGTCATGAACTTCTCCAAAATTCTGTGAAACAAAGCAATGTGAACACCGCGTAAGCTCATTGATTATATAAAAGGGACAGTCAACAGGTAATCTATCTTGAGAGAGTTTAACAAATGGTCAAGATGAATCGCTTCTCGGCCTTTTGGCTAAAATCAAAGTGTAGTATCGGTTCTCGGCCTTTGGGCTTAGATCAAAGTGTAGTATCTGGACTTGATCTTGCTAGAGGCGGTTAACCAAATAGCATACATGGACGTGGCGACCTGATGGGGAGGCTCTGATCCCTAGGAGAATCGAGAGCCTTTCTTTTAATTAAAAAAAACCAAAAAAACAACGAAATATTATATTTATTCTTCAATACTGTTTGTTGAGAAGAAACATCGGCGTGTATTAACAATGTGAAAATAACATTGACAATGTAAACATTGTGGTTGTACAGACGAATCGTATCAGCGTCAGGGACTTTGCGGTTAGTGAAGGCAATTTCACTATTCCCCTACATACCGGACTGAGTGATATGAATCAATTGCAGGCGATTTGGAAGCAGATCGCTTTGCTTTGATTTCGAAGGCATAAGCGTTGGCCGTTCAAAAATCAATGGCAAACTACTACTAGGTCTTCTTCTTCTTCTTCTTCTTCTTCTTCTTCTTCTTCTTCTTCTTCTTCTTCTTCTTCTTCTTCTTCTTCTCTACCTTATCCTCCCCCCAACCCTCCACCTCCCACTTCTTCTTCTGTTGCCGTCAGTCCCCTTCTGGGGCATATGCTCTCAAACAACTCTTTGCAAACCCCCCGCCGCCACCTAACTTTAACTATCTCATACAGCACTGCCCAGTTCCCTCTGATATGGTGTATTTCTGTTTCTACGAAATGGCGAGCTACTGACGGCACAGTTTTCGGCTCTGGATAGTTGACAGTCTATGCTCCACTGGGAGATGTAATGAAGATGAAGAAGAAGAGGTTTAATTGAAGGCGGAATAGGAGGAGGACAAGACGAACAACAAGGGGGAGCAACAGCAGCAGCAGCAGCTGCAGAAGCAGTATAAACTTAAACAAAAGAATCCGAAAACCATTGGTCCAAGTCACTTGATCATCTCAATGTTGTATTTATCTGGGTACTACTGATGAAAGATGATGGAAGATGCATTCAATAAGTTACATGTAGAAGAGCTGAAGCAAAAGCAGATTCAACAAGATGAAACTAATATTATGTTAGTAATGTCATTTTGTCATTCTAAGTGAGAACACAATTTAAAAGAGACATATGGGGCGAATCTTAATGCATGGAAGTGAATCATGGACAATTAGCATACTAGCGAGGAATTATGTGGAAGATACAAAGATGTGGTTTTATTGAAGAATGAAGAAATCATCATAGAAGGATAAATAGCGTGATGAGTATATCTTGAAAGAAGCGAAATCATAAAAAAAAAAATAAACAAGAAGCTAAATCATAAAAAAAGCAATCCGCAGTCTTTTGGCAGATCATGAAATGGAATAAGTTAGAGTACATGGGACAAAGGAGAAGTTATAGAGGGCGGGAGGCAGGGGAAAACCGAGAGAGAAGATGCAGCACATTTTGTCATCTAGGGATTGGGGAGCATCGGTATCAGAATTGATTGGTTGTGCACGAGACAGATGCCTTTGGGCAGACAGGAGCACCGACTCTACACGACATGGACTATAAGAAGAAGACCATTACCTTCAGAACTTGCCATCATAAAGAAAACGGTTCTTTAAAACCTGCCGTCAAATGGGAAACATTAATTTATGTTTGCTATAAAAGTGTGTTATCTAAATGTTCTCTCCACTGTCTGCTTCGTATTACACATTAAACTGTACTGTATTACCATTAGTGGACTCGCTGTTGAATCATGAACATGATACTCATGTTAATACAATAGTTTTTCATGAATAAACTATCTGATGTCATTTTCTTCAACGAAACAATCACTCGTAACGAAATTCAAAACACGACTTGACAGGTCAATGTTAACTGATCTCTAATTTGCTACAGTCGTTTATTTGCATCGTAACATTGCAAGCAAATCAGGCATTTTCATTACAATATTAGATTTCAGTATATGACAATGGCATCCGCGCGATTATGTAGAAAAGTTCAATTTAAAGTGAACAGTAAACGGCGCAGAATGACTGCGACTAAATATATACTGGGTGGTTGGGACAGACATGATCGCCAACGCCATACTGCGCGGACTATAAGAAGAATAGGACAATATAATTACCCGGACAGCAAAGTGCTGTTTGTGGTTGCCGTGATTTCGTTTGCCATCTGTCTCGTGCAGGCAATCATTTCCGCTATGCAGGTAGTATCACCTATCAAAGGAGAAGTAAGGGACCTCCTTCACTCCGTCAGCCTTAGGGATATCCTTGGACAGGGGATGAACCCGTTTAGCCACCCCCCCCCCCCTTCCCACCTCCCTCCGATCAGAATAACATGTGACCGTGCAAGCACGTGGTGGGTGGAGCTGGGGATCAGACCGTCAGGTAGTTGTTGGCTATGGTCTCAAGTTTCGCGACGGTAAGCAGGGGATCTCTTTTTGGAGACACTAAGGTCACCGACCTTCTTAGTCACTGCCAAGAAGGAAAGCAATGGCAAACTACCTTTTTAACAGATACCGCGCATATCATGTCTGTACACAATATATTCAAAGTGAACGACCATGAGGAGACAGAAGTCTTTGGACAGAAATGATCGCCAACGCCATACTGCATGGACTATAAGAAGAAGAAGACAATATAATTACCCGCACAGCAAAGTTCTGTTTGTGGTTGCCACCATTTCGTTTGCCATCTGTCTCGTGCAGGCAATCATTTCCGCTATGCAGGCAGTGGCAAAGGTCGCATTGCCGTCTGTTGGACAAGATCAGCAGTTAATTTGAGAACAATATATAATTTATGCACGTAATATGAGAACATTGTCTGGCTGATGCAGTTAATATAAGAACAGTGTCTGATTAATGCAGTTAATATGGGAACGATTTCTGATGGATGCAGTTAACATGAGAACATTGTCTGATTGATGAAGTTAATATGAGAACATTGTCTGATTGATGCACTTAATATGAGAACATTGTCTGGCTGATGCAGTTAATATAAGAACAGTGTCTGATTGATGCAGTTAATATGAGAACAATATCTAATGAATGCAGTTAATATGAGACATTGTCTGACTGATGCAGTTAATGTGAGAACATTGTCTGTTTAATGCAGTTAATATGAGAACATTGTCTGACCGATGCAGTTAATATCAGAATATTGTCTGATTGATGCAGCTAATATGAGAACATTGTCTGACTGATGCAGTTAATATAAGAACAGTGTCTGATTGATGCAGTTAATATGAAAACAATATCTGATGGATGCAGTTAATATGAGAACACTGTCAGGCTGATGCAGTTAATATGAGAACATTGTTTGGCTGATGCGGTTAATATGAGAACATTGTTTGGCTGATGCGGTTAATATGAGAACAATGTCTTATTGATGCAGTTAATATGCGAATATTGTCTGATTGATGCAGTTAATATGAGAATATTGTCTGATGGGTGCGGTTAATATGAGAACATAGTCTGATTTATGCAGTTAATCTGAGAATAATGTCTGATGGATGAGGTTAGTCTGAGAACATTGTATGATTGATGATATTAATCTGCGAACATTGTCTGACTGATGTGGTTAATCTGAGAGCATTGTCTGAATGATGCAGTTAATATAAGAGCATTGTCTGATTGATGCAGATAATATGTGTACAATAGCTGATTGATGCAGTTAATATTGGAACAATATCTGACTGATGCAGTTAATATGAGCTCAGTGTCTGATTGATGCTGTTAATATGAGAGCAGTGGCTGCTTGATGCAGTTAATATTAGAACAATGTTTGATTGGTGCAGTTTATATGAGAACACTATCTAATTGATGCAGTTAATATGAGATCATTGTTGATGTATGCAGTTAATATGAGAACAATATATGATTGATGCAGTTAATATGAGGTCAGTGTCTGATTGATGCAGTTAATATGAGAACAATGTCTGATTGATTCAATTAATATGAGAACAGTGTCTGATTTATGCAGTTAATATCAGACCAATAGCTGATTGTTGTAGTTAATATGAGCTCAGTGTCTGATTGATGCAGTTAATATGAGAACAATATCTGATGGATAAAGTTAATATGAAAACAATATCTGATTGATGCAGTTAATATGAGATCATTGTCTGATTGATACAGTTAATAGGAGAACAATGTAGGTTTGATACAGTTAATATGAGACATTGTCTGGCTGATGCACTTAATATAAGAACATTGTCTGTTTAATGTAGTCAATATGAGAAGATTGTCTGGCTGAGGCAGTTAATATGAGAACTGTGTCTGATTGATGCTGTTAACATGAGGACACAGACACAGACACACACTCTCTCTCACACACACACACACACACACACACACACATACACACACACATACACACACACACACACTTCTGCCGTTAAGCGTCGTGGGGAGGACTAATTTGCTCCCCAGCCCCCGGTGGGCGGCACTGGATAGTGTCATTTCGTGTGGTTGTACAATGTCTATGATGTTGTCAATCCATTTTCTTCTTGGACGTCCTCTTGGTCTCGTAGCAGATGATCTTTGATGTAAGGCCAGTGATGGTAGTTGATGGTGTTGCATTCTAACGACATGGCCAAACCACTCGATCTTCTGTCTTTCAATAAATGTGGCACAGGGTGTTGATCCAATTGTCTGTCTAATAACAGCATTTCTTACTCGGTCTCTGAATGTTAAGTTGGCAGGTCTCCTCGGGCATCTAATCTCGCAGGTGTTGATTTTGCGAAAGTGTGATTTGGATAAAGTCCAAGTTTGAGATTGGTAGCATAGGGTTGGTGTGAATATGCTGTTTATTATCTGTCGTTTTGCGGACATGGGTATATTTGGATGTTTCAGTAAGGGTGATAGTTGATATGTAAGTGCACTAGCTTTTTGACATCTGATTTCAATTTCTCTGTCTAATCTGCCATCTTCTGTGATCATACTTCCAAGATATTTGAATTCTTTAACTTGTTTCAGAGTTGTGTTATTTATCTGTATACTTAGTGGGCCTGGCGATCTGCTAACTTGCATTACTTCGGTTTTGGCTGTGTTTATACTCATATTGTATCTGCTGCAGGTTGAACTCAGATTAGTAATATGATTTTGTAGTCTGCCCTCATCGCAGTAAAACAGGCACTGATCGTCTGCAAACAGAAGTTCATTTATTTCCTGTGGACCAGGTATTTCATCAAAAGTAAAGAGTTCTAAATTTTCTGAATATGTTCTGTTAAGACTTTCTTCTTTGGATATTCTGTCCATGTGGATATTAAATAGCAGAGGAGAGAGCACACATCCCTGTCTCACTCCTGTATTGACTGTGAACATATCTGATATACCTTCTTGTGTTCTAACTGTGATTCGGCTCGAGTGGTACATGGCTATGATGTTTTTTAGCAATTGTCCTTGTATCCCCTAGTCTTCAAGGACGGTTCAAAATTTGTACCTGTCTACTCCGTCGAAAGCCTTTTCCTGATCTTCAAACACAATATTCAGCTGGCCACTATATTCGATAGTTTTTTTCACATATTTGTCTAAGTGTAAATAGTGCACCAGTGCAACTTTTACTTTTCCGAAAATCGAATTGTATTTTGTTTAACTGTTGTTCAACTATGGGTCTAGCTCTTTATTCCAATATTTTTGCGTGTATTTTCCCTATATGGCTCAGAAGTGATATACCTCTGTAAATTTTGCACTCTCTCATATTGCCTTTCTTTTTCCATATTGGTACTATGTTTTTTGTTTTTTTTTTGCATATCCCTTACAGGACGATGCAGTCAACATCAGCATTTTTCAGCTGCTATTGATATACCAGGTAGGATTACGCTGAGTAATCAGCTTTCCGAGCGACCGGTTCACATATCCCGTAAGTTACCAATGCGGCCATAACAGCTACCGATTCTCGGGCAGGTTACGGGATTACGGAGAAAGATGGTAATCCCTGGACAGGGAGACCGGCCTGTTATTTGCCTGTTGCCTGGGACTTTTCTTTCTTCCAATGTTATTTTAAAAAGTCTTGTGAGCCATTTAACTCCTGTTTTCCCACAGGCCCGAATAGCTTCTGTGGTTATTCCATCTGCAACCGGTGATTTGTTTTTAGGACTTTTCTGTATAACTGTCTTGACTTCTGCAGGTATGAAATTTGGCTCTTGTTGTCCATGACTTTTATGCACGAAAGTGAGGTTTATTATGTTATGTATGGGGTTAAGTATTCTGCCCACCTTGCTAGTCTTTGTTGTGGATTAAATATTGGTATTCTTCTTTTGCTCTTTATGATGGTGGTTGGGTTGTAGCATGCATCTCTGTTTCTCATTGAGGGATGTGTGTGTGGGTGGGTGCGAGATGTCTGGTGGCGGGATCTGTGAGTGGGTGTAGGCATGAGTGGGGGATGTGTGGTGAGTGTGGGATATGTGGTGGGTGGGGGATGTGTGGGTATGGGTAGGTGATGTCTGAATAGGTGAGGGATGTGTGTGTAGGTTGGTGCGGGATGTGTGTGTGGGAGGGGGGATGTGTCACATAACATGAGACTATGCATTGTTTATGCTTACAACACTCATTTGACAATGTTTTTTGTCCTATGTGAATGCATCATGCACTGTTGATGAACGAAAGATGAGTGATTGGAAGGGCCGAAAGTAAGACGGGCCTACGCGCCCAATTTGTTGCCATTTGAAAATAAAGAAAAATTCTGTTCAATTCAATTGTATTGACGCGTTTATAAAATTCTCTTGGATAGTCTTTGCTAAGGGTCGCCATCTGTTCACCGTATATTCTCCAGGATTCTTCTTTAGATACGCTAATTGTTCGTTTACCCTCTCGTCGTGCTATTCTCTAAGTAATATAGTCTTGTTCAGATTTAGTTGTGATCCATTTTTGAACGCTACCTTCTTTTTGAATATGCTATCTTTAACTTCGTTGATTCACCGAGCTGTTCTTAATCTTTTGTCCTGCCCTGCTTTCTTTGTTCCACATTTATTTTCCAGTGTGTCGAGCATGGCAGCCTTGAAAATTGTCCATTCCTTATCTACGCTTGAGTAATCATCAGAAATGTTCTTATGTAGTTTTTTTGATTTTTTGACTGAATTCGTCTTTAACCTTATTTTCCTAAAGCCTCATATAATTGATGACATGTGTTGTTACCTTTTTGTTTCTTATTTTCCTGTATGTTGAAATCTTTTTTTTTATTATGACTGGTTTGTGATCAGTATCAACGTCTGTATTTGGGAGTGCTCTTGAATCTAATAGTAGTCTTCTGTCTAATTTCCTAAGTAGAATAAAGTCAATTTAAGATGCTTGATCTATGTAATTCCATTTATACCAGGTTTTGGTGTGGCTACGACGATGTTGGAAAAAAAATATTAGTCCGTGTTCGGAGCATATGTTGAGTAGATGTTGACCATTGCTGTTACAATCAGTTTCTGTGTCGCTGAATGGCCCCATGCATTCATCCCACGGTGTTCTTTGTGTGCCTATTCGTCCGTTAAAATCACCCATCAAAATCAGTTCATCTGTCTCCCTGACATTATTTAACGTGTCTGCAAATTTATCAAAATACTCGTCTTTGTCTTCGTCGCTGTAAGTGTTGTTACATGGGGCGTATGTTTGTATAAAAGTTGTTGTTGTATTTCCTTCATTGATCTGTACTAGTATTATCCTTTCCGATATGAATTTAGTGTTGATAATGGCTTTCGCTGTGTCTGGATGTAACAAAACACCCACTCCATGTTTAGCTGTAGCTCGCTGGTCGACGCCACTCCATATAAGAACGTAACTTATATACATGTACAGAAGAGAGAGAGAGAGAGAGAGAGAGAGAGAGAGAGAGAGAGAGAGAGAGAGAGAGAGAGAGAGAGAGAGAGAGAGAGAGAGAGAGAGAAATGAGCAATATCACAAACGCACGCACACACAGAACACAGATGTAGGATTATATAAAGAGAAAGAGGTCGTGCGAGTGAGAAACAGAGAGAGAGAGAGAGAGACACACACACACACACACAGAGGGAAAGAATGAGACACAGAGTGGGACATAGAGAGGGTGAGACAGAGAGAGTGATATAGACACAGGGAGATTGATAGTTACACACCACACAGAGGCAGAATGAGAGAGAGAGAGACACACACTACCTAGAGAAAGAGAAATAGAGAGCGAGATAGAGACAGAGAAAGAGACAAACGACAAAGATGGGATTTAGCTCCAGCAGAAAAGTAATCGTGTGCTCAGCCTTCCGCCTCGGCTATACTCATCCATTAGATTAAATCAGTGAATGTGGTTTCCATCTTCAATCTCGGGTTGGAGAGACGCCTAGTTCAGACGTCATGATGCCGAGAATGTGTTATCACCATTGCAAGAATCATGAGTGAGTACTCACGCTCTGATACAATTGTGTCTAGAGTTGTGACAGGCATTTCTGTGGCGTTTATCAAGGCAGAGAAGAGGTGAAACACTTCCTGCTGGAATATAAAATAAACTTCTTCTTCGTCTTCTTCCGTTACTGCTGCTGTTTCTCCACCTTCTTCTTCATCCTGTTCTTCTTGTTCTTGTTCTTGTTCGTCTTCTGCTTCTTCTGTTTCTCCCCCTCTTCTTGGTTTTCTTCGTCTTCTTTTCTTTTCTCCCTTCTCCTGTTTAAGCCTCTGCGTTATTTTTGAACTTTCGTTATTTATTGTGGCGGCCATATTTGTGCCTTTTGGGTGACATAATCCTATATCTTCTAGGTAGTGGCACCTGCCTTACAAAATCAGAGCACAACTTATTTAGAAAGTAAAAATGTGTCATGAAGCATTTATCTACTATATGTTTGTGATACGATAGCATCATCACATTCTGTAGACCTCAATGCATGAAGGCAAGGAGCCTATGCGTCAATCCTGAGTCCAACAACGCTCATGATTATCACCGCAGTTCTCTATCAACGTCGGTAACAGACCTACTGCATAAACCATTAGATATCACTGCACCTATCTACACCAGACTGTAAAGAAAACTGTACAATTTGATTTAGAACTGCCATGGTAAACTGGGTATTCAGAGGGGACAAAATCTTAAGGTCAATTAATACAGGCATTTTGCTATAGATGAAAATTAACTGGATGTATGTCTTCACAGGCGCGCTGTACTGGTATCTGGCCGTCTTGAGAGATGATTGTTTGTTACATTGTGCTTAAGAAAAAGACATACTAACTACAACCAAAGTATGGATGGAGTTCTACCTCTCCATAGCACACAGCCGTGGCTGAATTTAGAGACTATATGTTGCCCATGCAGCATGGTCCTTATATTGGCCTGCCTAGTTTACTCCGGAGGAAAGCTAACACCAATACATCTGGAAAATCTCTAACTGTCTGCCTTTCAGAGCTTCGATCCTAGACTAGTTGCCGACCAAGGCTTAGGGCCTGGTCTGCCCTGCCATGACATTTAGTTTACGTTGCATTTCCTCGCACCAGGATACCCTCCCAGTTGCGAACCTCCGCCCAGTCGCATTATGTGGTTCTAAAATCTGGTCCTAGGATAAAAGTGATTGTAAATGTATACAGACATTTGAGATGTGATTTGTTAAAGCAAGAATAATAAGAAGCAACTGGTGTGAGCCACTGAAAACGTAGGAACAAACGCTGGACAATATTGCAGGACAAAAAGGGCTTTAAAGTTATAATACAGCGAAGATTTACATGGTTTGGTCGCAGCATAAAACAATAAGAAATACAACAGAGATTCAATTTAGTATGGTAAAGGAACCCACTTCACGCCCTGTCCGGTATATGTTGTAGACACCATATGTTTGTATAAGTCAGCATTAATGGCTGGCGAGGACAATATCACTCTGATCACTTGTACATCCCAGGTACCAGCTGTACACTGAGTCGACACGGGAGTTCATATCTTAATTACCATGTAGTCAACAACAAAAAACTGACATACACTTTCATGTCTTTCTGCAGATCTCATCCTTTGTGTTCTGGGTCAGATACATTGGTGATAATCCTCCTTACACCTATCTTATATCATCTAGCGTCTGTTCTCTAGGTATGAATTTACCTCGTCTCCCCCATATATTTGCCGCTATCATGTTTTCCACTGGCTCTCTCTGTATTGTATGACCGAAGCAGATTGCCTTTCTCTTAATTTTAAAGGTATAATTTTCGCTATCATTAGCCTCGATATCGCAGTAGTGGTTAGTTACTCTGGCAGTATAAGGTGTTTGCAACATCCGTCTCAGGAACCCCATCTCCGATTATTCCAAACTTTTCCTAATTTGTTTATTATTTAATATGTCGGGATATTAACCTTGTACACGCCAATAAGTTCTCACACTTCCTCCTCCCTCCCTCTCCAACGTCCCAGCGTATGCATCAGCGTCCGGCGGCTTAACGTGCCAGTTCTATTTTGGTAGACGAGGTTCCTCCTGGTTTGGTTCTTCTCGTCCGTCGCCTGGTCGTCATGTTAGGCTTAATTATCGCTGCCGGGCTCGGATAATACGTCGAGGGGAGTTTAAACTCTAGTGCGCGAACTCTGTTGCACCGTCCGAACTCTATTTCACCAGCCAATCACACTTGAGACATCAATAAATGGGAAAATGCACACTTCATCCTAACGAAGGAAAATGTGTTCCGCCATCTTTCCCAAAGTTTGTCCACGTGCCATAACTCACTGCCATATTAAACAAACAGGTTGTCTATTGCATTTCTGACACAGAATAAATAGCGAAAAAAGTTCAGCTCAGTGACAATTAATTCCGCTTCGTGGGATTTGAACTAATCTTGTTGTCTTGCATGACATGCCCGCACAACCAAATTATTGATTTTTCCATAGCAAAGAATTGCATCTCCACGCAGCTAAACATTGGTACTATCACACAGTTAAACATTGGTACTATCCCATAACTAAACATTGGTACTATCCCATAACTAAACATTGGTAACATCACATTACTAAACATTGGTGACATCACACCACTAAACATTGGTACTATCACACAGATAACAATTGGTACTATCACCCAGGTAAGCTAAACATTGGTACAATCACACCACTAAACATTGGTACCATCACACCACTAAACATTGGTACCATCACACAGCTAAACATTGCTACCATCGCACAGCTAAACATCGACACCATCACACCGCTAATTATCAATGTCACCACAACCAGGCGTCATAGAGTTATCGCTACGGCATTATATCACACTGGTTATAAATGGTATATGTGCTGCGGAGACTATTTACGTTACCACCCTTATTCAATACAATTAGAAATCAAATCCCTTATATATAAAATAGACCCCCTTAATTTGTCCAACCTTTGACAAGCTGAAGGAAACCCGAACAAATCCGGTCAAGGCACTTTATAAAGCTGCAACAAACATTTTTGTATAATCCCTCGCATTCAACGTCCACGAGGCAGCATTTGCCATTAGATTCTCTTTACCTGTCAAACCAGAGCGACGCGATAATTATCTGCCTTCAACTTGCTAATCGATAATGTATTGAGCATACGGAGCACAGGGTGTCGCAAAAGTCAGGGCCCGTATGCGGGTGGGGAGGTCTGTGAAGTTGGGTATCGGATCAAATGAGAAGAGTGGTAAATTAGAATGATGCATGCTTCACATTTCGTATATGTGAAACCAATACATAGACTCATATTAGTACCTTAGTTATTTGCATATCCTTTACAGGACATCGCAATGCTTTCGCTGAGACCACAAGTAGCCTATTGAAGTCATGGCAGTAAGTAAAGCAATAACATGGCTCGAGACACAGACATTCACTAGGGCATGTGTAATTAGAATGCTCAAGAGGTAAGAAACGGGGTGGATCCGAAGAGAGTGGTTGTTGTCACTGGAGCGGTCTCGGCTGGCAAAGGTTAGTTTCATCTTCGTGCCAGGGCATTCGGGAGTACGAACGAACGAACGAAAATCTTTATTTTCAAAGGGTTAAGAATTGGGCACGCAGGCCCGTCTGACATTCTGCCCTTCTTCTCTATTTCCTCTCATACATTCTTTCATTCAACATCTCTTATGAAGTAAATCATTAACAACAAAAGAACAATAAGCATTAAAACTCATGAAAAATCATCGATAATACATGACTCGTTGAGGCAATGTTAACATGGGCATCATATATACCCAAGATGGGTGTAACGTGCCACACAAATGGGAATGTTTTTTTTTTTTTCCGGCTAGTTGACGTTCGAGATAATTTACCATTATTATTGTCTTTGTTGCTGTTTTTTTTTTTTTTTTAAGGGGTCATGTAGTCTGTCCTGAGGTAGTGTTCCAACAGGTTGCGACTGTATGTATAATGATTGGTGGTGTCTTTGATTTCTTGTGGAAGATTATTCCACAACTAAGTGGCAGAATATGCTAAGCTTGTTTTATATAAGTCTATCCTAGGTTTAGGGACATGAAGTATATTTAGTCGTTCCCTATGTCTTGCGTTATATTTAAACAATGATCAAAGATAACTTGGAGCATTTTGAAATAGGATTTTGTGAATTAGTTTAGCCTTATTAAAAAGTAGGCGTTTGTGGAGTGGCAGTAGGAGACGTTCATGTAGGTTAGAATTGTCTGTAAACTTATCACCATTGATTAGACGCACTGCCCTTTTCTGGAGTGAATAAAGGCGTTTTGTTATTGATTTGGAGCATCCATCCCAGATTGTGGAGCAATAATCAATATGTGTTTGTATGTGGGAAGTATAGAATATCTTTCGTGTGTTTTCGTAGAGGAAGTTTTTAATATGGTAACACATTGGGCACGCAGGCACGTCTTACATTCGGCCCTTCCAATCACTCATCTTTCGTTCATCAGTGCATAATGCATTAACATAGAAAAAAACATTGTCAAATGAATGTTGTAAGCATAAACAATGCATGTTACCATGTTATGAGACAAATCCCCCACCCTCCCACCCATCCCCTATCCATCCGCGTGTCTCCCACACACACATCCACCACCCAACCACACACATACCCAAAGGCACATATATGACTTCATCCATCCACCCATCCCCCAATCCACACATACCACACAGACCCCCACATACATCATCTCCCTACCCAAACACACACGTCTCCCACCCACCACACATCCCCCACCCACACACAAAACCAGGCACACATGCATGCAACCACCCATCCATACCCACCCACACATCCCCCCACCTTCACACATCTCCCCACCCACATGCACACATCCTCAACCCATCCCATAACCTACAAACACTCACCCACCCACATATCCCCCACCACCCACCCAAACACCCCAAACACTCAGCGAAACACACATCCCCCAACCACATATCCAACACCCACACACACATATTCCCACCAACTCACATATTCTGCACTTACCCACACACAAAACCCGCACCCACCCACACATCCCCCACTTGCACACATATCACCTACCACACAATCTCCCCCACCCACACATCCCGCACCCACGCACACACATCCTCTCCCACCCCAACCTATACACACTCACCCTCCCACACATCCTTCACCCACCCACTCGCCAACCATCCCACCCCGATCTCGAATCCCCAATCACACATCCCTTAACTACACACCTCACCACCCATACACTCACACACACATACGTACAAGGAAAATGTGTACAAATGTGTGAAAATGAGTACAAGGAAATGAGCGGACTGACAAGCTCGCTGGTAAGACTGCGAATCTGCAACCATGATCATACTGCGAGAACAGCAAATTAAAAGAGGTGTGGCCAAACAAGAACTCTACGCAGGAAGCCAAAGAAGATTGATAAACCAACACAGAACTGGTGTCGTTAGCCGCTACACGCAGCCGGATTTGCTGAGGAGGGAATCTGAGCACTTATGGACTGAATGGTTCGATATACAATGAGGATGATCTGTCGACTAACTGACTAACTAACATTTCCTCTATAATTTCCACATTGCAACTTGTCTCCTTTCTTAAAGATAGGTATCAATAATGACTCTTTCCAGTCATGAGGTATTTCTTCAGTCCTCCAGATTTTTATTATTATTTCGTATAGCTTTAGATGTAATGCATGGCCACCTGCCTTTATAAATTCAGCAGCAATTCCATCAGTCCCAGTTCCCTTATTGTTTTTAAGTCGTGTGATTACATATAGGATTTCTTCAAATGTAGGTTCTTCAGTTTGTGGTTCACATGTTAGAACCTCTTCCTGTGGGAAAGTGTTACTTGGAGCTTCACAATTTAGTAATTCAACAAAATATTCTTTCCATGTGTTGCACATTTCCTCATTGGTATTTATCATGTTCCCATTTTTGTCTTTTAAACCATATGTGTTTTGTTGGTGCCCTCGTTTCATTGACTTCAGTTATTTAAAAAACTTTCTGGATTCATTTTTCTGGTGATTAGTTTCCATATCTTTGATTATATTACTCATATGTTCTCGCTTCTGCTGTCGGACTATTTTTGTAGCCTCTTTACATTCATTTCTATAATGCTCTTCCTTTTGGATGTTGTTGATGTCATTTAACCATAAATGTCTGGAATTCTTTTTCTTAATGACTGCTTCTTCCCATTTCTGATTGAACCATCTGTTCTTTCTATGCGTGGTTAACACACCGAGACATTCTTCTGCGGTAGATTGAATTGTATTCTTGATGTTCAACCAAGTTTGGTCATCGCTTTCCTCCAAATGGTTTTGCAGAGTTTCAAGTTTACATTTGATTTCATCTGTAAATTTCTCTTTGACTGTAATTTCTTGTAGTTTTTCTCTCTTATATGTTGGGTGTAATCTTTGTAATTTAGTATAGAAAGCTCTCTTAAGTTTTATTTTAAATTTTGCTCCAACGAGGAAGTGGTCACTGTGGCACTCAGCTCCTCTATAACTTCTAACTTGCTGTATGTTTGATGCATTTCTGTTGTTAATTAAAATGTGATCTATTTGATTATAGGTTCTCTTGTCACATGATTTCCAAGTTTGTTTGTGTATATCCTTTCTTTGTAGTCTGGTACTGCTAATCTGCAGTCCTTTGGCTTCTGCCAGGTTGATTACTCTCCATCCATTATCATCTGAAGTTGTATGTAGGCTGTCCATACCGGCCACTTTTTTATTTGTTTGCTCTCTACCTATCTTTGCATTGAAGTCTCCCAGCACAATCAGGATGTCCTGCTTGGGGGTTTCTTCAATGACATCTTCCAGATCATTATAAAAGTCTTCTTTAATATCATCTTCTTTCTCTTCAGTAGGTGCATGTACATTAATCATCGTTATATTTTTCCATTTACCTTTTATTCGTAATTTACTAATCCTGTCATTACACAACTTTAAAGTTTAATATTGATTTGGAGCATCCATCCCAGATTGTGGAGCAATAATCAATATGTGTTTGTATGTGGGAAGTATAGAATATCTTTCGTCTGTGTTTTCGTAGAGGAAGTTTTTAATTTTGGCAAGTGATATACTTTATTGTTTAACTAGAGCAATGAACATGGGAATTAAAGGATATATTTTGATCTATGATAAGACCCAGTACCTTGTGCTCGGTATCACTTTCTATAGGTGTGCTACCAATGTGCAGCTGAAGACTACGGAACGAACCGAAACGAACGAACGAACAAACTTATTTTCCCGCAGGGTAACACATTGGGCACGCAGGCACGTTCTACATTCGGCCCTATCAATCACTCATCTTTCGTTCATCAGTGCATAATGCATTAACATAGAAAAAACATTGTCAAATGAATGTTGTAAGCATAAAACAATGCATGTTACCATGTTATGAGACAAATCCCCCACCCTCCCACCCATCCCCTATCCATCCGCGTGTCTCCACACACACATCTACTTCCCCCATAACTCTTTTGATGACAAATCATGTTCCTAATTCATGTTTATTTTGGGTGTTTCCTCCATATATTATAATAATTCCATTTTGCTCTAAAGTACCCTCGTCCTGGCCACCTTATTTCTTGAATTGCTGTTATATCCACTTTATATTCAACCAGCTCGCGGGTTAGTTCTTCGGCCGCTCCAGCTCGATATAGTGTCCGTACATTCCATGTTCCAAATCTGAAAAGTCCTTTAACGTTCCAAGGTCGTTGTCCAGATAAGTCAGTCCGAAATCGAGGCTCATGTATCTGTTTCGTAACAAAAAAGGTTTTTACAAAGGTGAGGATGTTAACCCCACGCTTCAACCTCCAAACTGGAGGACCAGGGTGTTTCTCTTTGTCTTTTCTCTACCCTTTGATCTGTCCAGCTTGGGAGGCCCTGCTGGTAACTACGCTACCGCCGGCATAGCTTTCAGGGTCATTGAGAAACTCAAGCTCCCCCACCACGACAAGGTGGAAACACCATCAGGGGCCTGTAATTAATCTGTGATCATTGTAGCAGTCTGCATTGGGAACTGTTTTTACGACTGTTAGCGCAATTCAAAACCTACTGTAATCAGGATGTAATCTATCTGGTCTTTAATCCTGCGTCTGGACTCCTCCATGTCCATAATCGTCTAGGATGTTGTTTACACCAGGTGTTTCATACAATCATTTCTTGTTCTTTTGCCAATTCTACAAGTCAGTATCCTCTTTCGTTTCGCTCTCCCAAACCATGGTTGCCTACACTGCATCCATCGCCTTGATTTCCCACTTTTGCGTTGAAATCAAATCACCCATTATAATATTTATTTATGATTTTTTTTCCCATTTCTTTAAAGCACGCTCCCTGTCGTTATACAATTCATCTATAACTTTCTTCACCGCATTCACTTGTTGGAGCACACATTTAAATGACACTTATTTTAAAAGGTCTTCAGTTCAATTTTACTAATAGAACTATGTCTGACACAGTCCAATAACCTTTAATATAATTTGATGTTTGCTTATCCAACATAATGGCTACACCCCTTTGCAGTTTTTCATATGGTAGCAGATATGTTGTATTATATATCAATTTAAAGCAGGTGGCTCAGGGGAAACTACTGATATTTTAATTCCGACAACATTTTGCAATGACAACATTTCTACGATATATAAATCCATGGCAGATACGGGAAATCGCATTTATACGATTAATCATCCCATGTCACTTCATTCATTCATTCATTCAGTAGCATGTCCTTTGCAGAACCTCGCTCCCATAACAACCTTCCGGAAAACCTCTCGATCACAAGCAAGATGTCCCGCGTCTGATACACTCATCTGGAGATCATCCGCCACATCCTGCACCCATCTTCTCTTTGGCCTTCCTCCTCCTCTCTTCCCAGGCATATACCCTTCCATTATTGTTCTCTCCAAACTTTTGTGACGTTTCAAGTGACCAAAATACTTCAATTTTCTTTGTTTTATCGTCTTTAATAGCCAATATTCAACACTTGAAGTATGGATGCATTTGCTCTTTTCTTTACCCAAGATATTCTTAGAACTCGTCTATAACATTTATATTCAAAGGCGTCTACGCGCTGTTCAGCTTGTTTAGTAAGTGTCCATGTCTCACAGGCGTATGTTGCAATGGGAAAATGCATGCTCAATAAAATCTAATTTTTGTAGTTCTGTCTGTCCCACTCCATAATTTATTCATCAGTAATAATTGACATGGGCTCCGAAATTGACCCAACCTAAAAATAGGTACCAGAAAATGTCAGGGAAATTAAAGACGGATGGAGTCACGATGACCGCACCGCCCATCGAGTGCCGCCTGATTTATAAAAGCAATAGGCGAACACCATAAACCCAATACGCCAAAAGCCTTGTAAAGATGTTTTTTACATTTCTGTTATAATACATCCCGACTTTTGGGACACCCTGTACTGGCCCAGTTGCCTGAGTTCCAGCTGAGTTATCTGATATCTATGATTGAGTCAGCCAGTTACATCTCTGAGTTTGTGTCAGTTTAATTAGATAAGATATGTGTTTGCTTCACAGCATGAGCATCTTCCATTACGAAAACTCATCTATATTTCATTAATTTTTAGGATGATTATTTCTGTTTCCGTTTGTTTTTAATGTAAAGCTTGAGGAATTTCTTAACTCGATAATAATCACACACACGAAGTTCTATTTCGTTATTTGTTTTTTTTTTCAAATTAGAAATTTAATGTTGCAAACATTCAAACATGCAATCACGCTTCTCTCTCTCTCTCTCTCTCTCTCTCTCTCTCTCTCTCTCTCTCTCTCTCTCTCTCTCTCTCTCTCTTTCTCTCTCTCTCTCTCTCTCTTTCTCTCTCTCTCTTACCCCCTTCACTGTTAAACACTCTCTCCTCTCCCATCGCTCCTCACTCTTTCACTCTCTGTCAGTCTCTCTTTCACTATCCCCCACTCTCTCTTTCTCTCTCTCTCTCTCTCTCTCTCTCTCTTACCCCCTTAACTCTTAAACACTCTCTCCTCTCCCATCGCTCCTCACTCTTTCACTCTCTGTCAGTCTCTCTTTCACTATCCCCCACTCTCTCTCTATCTCTCTCTCTCTCCCTCTCTCTCTCACACTCTCTCTCTATCTCACTAATTCTCGCTCACTCCTCACTCTCACTTTCTCTCACTCTCTCTTCCTAATTCGCCCTTTCACTCTGTCTCTCTCACTCAGTCTCTCTCATTCCCTCACTCTCACTCTCTCTCACTCACTCTCTCTATCTCTCTCACTCACTCTCTCTCTCTCTCTCTGTCACCTTATCCTACCTCCCACCTCCCCCTTACACTCTCACATCCACACATACTATTGTTTGCGTTAAGATACATATACCAATATTTATTTATGTTTGGTGAGATGTTTATCATTAAGTTGTGTATTTTGATCACATGTTTAATAACTAATTCTTGTATTTAACTAAATGTTTATGTGTTTAGTGAAATATTGCATTATTACTTCTTGTGTTTAGTGAGATATTTATCCTTAACTATTGTGTTTAGAGTGCCTAGCTTATTATGATTCGCCTAAATACAGATCATCACAAGAAAAGGACAGGGACATTAAAATTAGCAACATGGAATGTTTGGACATTAAGCAACGACGAAACATTAGATAACATCAAACAAGAAATGGAAAGAGAGAAAATGAATACATTAGAGATGTGCGAAACGAGATAGACAGGAGCAGGAATTAAGACAGATGAAGATTTTAAGATTGTTTATTCTGGAGACGAAGAACGACAAAGAGGGGTAGCAATTATCTTGGATCGGCAACATCAAAATCTGTTCAAGGATATTGGGGTGCATCAGACACTATTTTCTAACAAAGTCATACCGCCAAATTGACCGTGTAGCTATGGAGAGTCCTCTTGGTCCTATTCTAGCGGACATCTTCATGGCACATTTAGAAGAAAAGAGATCCTCAAACAACTTGGTCTTCTACCGTCGTTATGTTGGCGATATACTAATTATCATCACAGATGAGCTACAAGCAACTTCGTTTCAGGCCATATTCAACATGACGCACAAAAACATCTCTCTATCTCTATGGATCACAAACACAACGACGCGTTGCCGTTCCTAGATATTCTAATGAGACTGTCACATAGCGTTTTCAGTTTCGCCAATTTACAATCTAGTAGAGCCGCGTTTCGGGGAATCGGGAGTTTGACGTGTGGACCATTGGCGATTCCTTATATGGTCACACCTACAGTAACTCCAGAACGAGGTGAGGAATTTGGCACTGTAGCTGCACAATAGAATAGAATAGGTAGGTAAAACTCCCGGGAGGGACCAGACATAGTCACTTGAGTCTGGAAGTTTAAACGAGAAAGATGTGATTTTTTTCAGGGAGAGGGTGTAGGCCCATTTTGCCTGTATGTTGCTACTGGTGAGCAAAATATGGGTTTTTTGAATGATAATATTTGTGTTATATAATTAATACAATATTGGTTTGATATGAGAAATATAATACATGTCATTTATGTATTTTGGTGAAGTTTGCAACTGCACCATTGCTTCTGTAAGAGAGACAGCCTGAGATTCGAGCTTTCAATTTCAAAGTCTATACCACAGTATCATAATCCTCTGCTTATAATTCTTATCATGCTATGATTACTGATTCCTCTTCTTTTGAAGATTTTGATATCTCTGTAAATTCTGTATAGTCTATGCAGAGTTAAATCTATCTTCACTTTTGGTTCAATCTCGTCTAGGGAAGAGCCTATCTTTACCGGACTTTTGGTAAAGTATTCAGGTGTTACATAATGCCTTTGGGACGGAAAGTATTTTGTGTGTACGACAGCCTGGGGAAACAGTTGGGTAGGACCCCCCCATTGTTTCAGACGGCTTGGTGGGGCTGGTCTGTCTTGTGACTATGTCCCATTCATGAGCAAGGTTTGAATACCTGTGTACTCATTTTTACCTGCAGGAAATCGTGCAGTGGTGCTTGACTAAAACAACAAGACATTGGTGCCGATATGTACCAACCCTCGACAGTTAGTCCCACTCCCGGTCATGTTCTAAAAACAGAATGTTGTACTCTCATAGAGGGGAGTGTTTTTATAGGTAGGGAGAGTATATCTATGTTGCGGTATCTGTGACGTCCTATTAGTCGTCTGTGTTGTATCGTGAGGGTGGAGGGAACAGTTTATAATGCCGTCCCCCATCCCCGACCAGTAGACTAAATATGTTTTCGGACAAGGCATAGAGACCCGTTTTCAACAGAGATTGGGATACAATGTGCTAGCAGAGAACAGCGGGGAGGGCCCCTGTCTCTCTCTCTCTCTCTGTCTGTCTGTCTGTCTGTCTGTCTGTCTGTCTGTCTGTCTGTCTGTCTGTCTGTCTGTCTGTCTGTCTGTCTGTCTGTCTGTCTGTCTGTCTGTCTGTCTGTCTGTCTGTCTGTCTGTCTGTCTGTCTGTCTGTCTGTCTGTCTGTCTGTCTGTCTGTCTGTCTGTCTGTCTGTCTGTCTGTCTGTCTGTCTGTCTGTCTGTCTGTCTGTCTGTCTGTCTGTCTGTCTGTCTGTCTGTCTGTCTGTCTGTCTGTCTGTCTGTCTGTCTGTCTGTCTGTCTGTCTGTCTGTCTGTCTGTCTGTCTGTCTGTCTGTCTGTCTGTCTGTCTGTCTGTCTGTCTGTCTGTCTGTCTGTCTGTCTGTCTGTCTGTCTGTCTGTCTGTCTGTCTGTCTGTCTGTCTGTCTGTCTGTCTGTCTGTCTGTCTGTCTGTCTGTCTGTCTGTCTGTCTGTCTGTCTGTCTGTCTGTCTGTCTGTCTGTCTGTCTGTCTGTCTGTCTGTCTGTCTGTCTGTCTGTCTGTCTGTCTGTCTGTCTGTCTGTCTGTCTGTCTGTCTGTCTGTCTGTCTGTCTGTCTGTCTGTCTGTCTGTCTGTCTGTCTGTCTGTCTGTCTGTCTGTCTGTCTGTCTGTCTGTCTGTCTGTCTGTCTGTCTGTCTGTCTGTCTGTCTGTCTGTCTGTCTGTCTGTCTGTCTGTCTGTCTGTCTGTCTGTCTGTCTGTCTGTCTGTCTGTCTGTCTGTCTGTCTGTCTGTCTGTCTGTCTGTCTGTCTGTCTGTCTGTCTGTCTGTCTGTCTGTCTGTCTGTCTGTCTGTCTGTCTGTCTGTCTGTCTGTCTGTCTGTCTGTCTGTCTGTCTGTCTGTCTGTCTGTCTGTCTGTCTGTCTGTCTGTCTGTCTGTCTGTCTGTCTGTCTGTCTGTCTGTCTGTCTGTCTGTCTGTCTGTCTGTCTGTCTGTCTGTCTGTCTGTCTGTCTGTCTGTCTGTCTGTCTGTCTGTCTGTCTGTCTGTCTGTCTGTCTGTCTGTCTGTCTGTCTGTCTGTCTGTCTGTCTGTCTGTCTGTCTGTCTGTCTGTCTGTCTGTCTGTCTGTCTGTCTGTCTGTCTGTCTGTCTGTCTGTCTGTCTGTCTGTCTGTCTGTCTGTCTGTCTGTCTGTCTGTCTGTCTGTCTGTCTGTCTGTCTGTCTGTCTGTCTGTCTGTCTGTCTGTCTGTCTGTCTGTCTGTCTGTCTGTCTGTCTGTCTGTCTGTCTGTCTGTCTGTCTGTCTGTCTGTCTGTCTGTCTGTCTGTCTGTCTGTCTGTCTGTCTGTCTGTCTGTCTGTCTGTCTGTCTGTCTGTCTGTCTGTCTGTCTGTCTGTCTGTCTGTCTGTCTGTCTGTCTGTCTGTCTGTCTGTCTGTCTGTCTGTCTGTCTGTCTGTCTGTCTGTCTGTCTGTCTGTCTGTCTGTCTGTCTGTCTGTCTGTCTGTCTGTCTGTCTGTCTGTCTGTCTGTCTGTCTGTCTGTCTGTCTGTCTGTCTGTCTGTCTGTCTGTCTGTCTGTCTGTCTGTCTGTCTGTCTGTCTGTCTGTCTGTCTGCCTGCCTGCCTGCCTGCCTGCCTGCCTGCCTGCCTGCCTGCCTGCCTGCCTGCCTGCCTGCCTGCCTGCCTGCCTGCCTGCCTGCCTGCCTGCCTGCCTGCCTGCCTGCCTGCCTGCCTGCCTGCCTGCCTGCCTGCCTGCCTGCCTGCCTGCCTGCCTGCCTGCCTGCCTGCCTGCCTGCCTGCCTGCCTGCCTGCCTGCCTGCCTGCCTGCCTGCCTGCCTGCCTGCCTGCCTGCCTGCCTGCCTGCCTGCCTGCCTGCCTGCCTGCCTGCCTGCCTGCCTGCCTGCCTGCCTGCCTGCCTGCCTGCCTGCCTGTCTGCCTGTCTGCCTGTCTGCCTGTCTGCCTGTCTGCCTGTCTGCCTGTCTGTCTGTCTGTCCTGTCTGTCTGTCTGTCTGTCTGTCTGTCTGTCCTGTCTGTCCTGTTCTGTCTGTCTGTCTGTCTGTCTGTCTGTCTGTCTGTCTTCTGTCTGTCTGTCTGTCTGTCTGTCTGTCTGTCTGTCTGTCTGTCTGTCTGTCTGTCTGTCTGTCTGTCTGTCTGTCTGTCTGTCTGTCTGTCTGTCTGTCTGTCTGTCTGTCTGTCTGTCTGTCTGTCTGTCTGTCTGTCTGTCTGTCTGTCTGTCTGTCTGTCTGTCTGTCTGTCTGTCTGTCTGTCTGTCTGTCTGTCTGTCTGTCTGTCTGTCTGTCTGTCTGTCTGTCTGTCTGTCTGTCTGTCTGTCTGTCTGTCTGTCTGTCTGTCTGTCTGTCTGTCTGTCTGTCTGTCTGTCTGTCTGTCTGTCTGTCTGTCTGTCTGTCTGTCTGTCTGTCTGTCTGTCTGTCTGTCTGTCTGTCTGTCTGTCTGTCTGTCTGTCTGTCTGTCTGTCTGTCTGTCTGTCTGTCTGTCTGTCTGTCTGTCTGTCTGTCTGTCTGTCTGTCTGTCTGTCTGTCTGTCTGTCTGTCTGTCTGTCTGTCTGTCTGTCTGTCTGTCTGTCTGTCTGTCTGTCTGTCTGTCTGTCTGTCTGTCTGTCTGTCTGTCTGTCTGTCTGTCTGTCTGTCTGTCTGTCTGTCTGTCTGTCTGTCTGTCTGTCTGTCTGTCTGTCTGTCTGTCTGTCTGTCTGTCTGTCTGTCTGTCTGTCTGTCTGTCTGTCTGTCTGTCTGTCTGTCTGTCTGTCTGTCTGTCTGTCTGTCTGTCTGTCTGTCTGTCTGTCTGTCTGTCTGTCTGTCTGTCTGTCTGTCTGTCTGTCTGTCTGTCTGTCTGTCTGTCTGTCTGTCTGTCTGTCTGTCTGTCTGTCTGTCTGTCTGTCTGTCTGTCTGTCTGTCTGTCTGTCTGTCTGTCTGTCTGTCTGTCTGTCTGTCTGTCTGTCTGTCTGTCTGTCTGTCTGTCTGTCTGTCTGTCTGTCTGTCTGTCTGTCTGTCTGTCTGTCTGTCTGTCTGTCTGTCTGTCTGTCTGTCTGTCTGTCTGTCTGTCTGTCTGTCTGTCTGTCTGTCTGTCTGTCTGTCTGTCTGTCTGTCTGTCTGTCTGTCTGTCTGTCTGTCTGTCTGTCTGTCTGTCTGTCTGTCTGTCTGTCTGTCTGTCTGTCTGTCTGTCTGTCTGTCTGTCTGTCTGTCTGTCTGTCTGTCTGTCTGTCTGTCTGTCTGTCTGTCTGTCTGTCTGTCTGTCTGTCTGTCTGTCTGTCTGTCTGTCTGTCTGTCTGTCTGTCTGTCTGTCTGTCTGTCTGTCTGTCTGTCTGTCTGTCTGTCTGTCTGTCTGTCTGTCTGTCTGTCTGTCTGTCTGTCTGTCTGTCTGTCTGTCTGTCTGTCTGTCTGTCTGTCTGTCTGTCTGTCTGTCTGTCTGTCTGTCTGTCTGTCTGTCTGTCTGTCTGTCTGTCTGTCTGTCTGTCTGTCTGTCTGTCTGTCTGTCTGTCTGTCTGTCTGTCTGTCTGTCTGTCTGTCTGTCTGTCTGTCTGTCTGTCTGTCTGTCTGTCTGTCTGTCTGTCTGTCTGTCTGTCTGTCTGTCTGTCTGTCTGTCTGTCTGTCTGTCTGTCTGTCTGTCTGTCTGTCTGTCTGTCTGTCTGTCTGTCTGTCTGTCTGTCTGTCTGTCTGTCTGTCTGTCTGTCTGTCTGTCTGTCTGTCTGTCTGTCTGTCTGTCTGTCTGTCTGTCTGTCTGTCTGTCTGTCTGTCTGTCTGTCTGTCTGTCTGTCTGTCTGTCTGTCTGTCTGTCTGTCTGTCTGTCTGTCTGTCTGTCTGTCTGTCTGTCTGTCTGTCTGTCTGTCTGTCTGTCTGTCTGTCTGTCTGTCTGTCTGTCTGTCTGTCTGTCTGTCTGTCTGTCTGTCTGTCTGTCTGTCTGTCTGTCTGTCTGTCTGTCTGTCTGTCTGTCTGTCTGTCTGTCTGTCTGTCTGTCTGTCTGTCTGTCTGTCTGTCTGTCTGTCTGTCTGTCTGTCTGTCTGTCTGTCTGTCTGTCTGTCTGTCTGTCTGTCTGTCTGTCTGTCTGTCTGTCTGTCTGTCTGTCTGTCTGTCTGTCTGTCTGTCTGTCTGTCTGTCTGTCTGTCTGTCTGTCTGTCTGTCTGTCTGTCTGTCTGTCTGTCTGTCTGTCTGTCTGTCTGTCTGTCTGTCTGTCTGTCTGTCTGTCTGTCTGTCTGTCTGTCTGTCTGTCTGTCTGTCTGTCTGTCTGTCTGTCTGTCTGTCTGTCTGTCTGTCTGTCTGTCTGTCTGTCTGTCTGTCTGTCTGTCTGTCTGTCTGTCTGTCTGTCTGTCTGTCTGTCTGTCTGTCTGTCTGTCTGTCTGTCTGTCTGTCTGTCTGTCTGTCTGTCTGTCTGTCTGTCTGTCTGTCTGTCTGTCTGTCTGTCTGTCTGTCTGTCTGTCTGTCTGTCTGTCTGTCTGTCTGTCTGTCTGTCTGTCTGTCTGTCTGTCTGTCTGTCTGTCTGTCTGTCTGTCTGTCTGTCTGTCTGTCTGTCTGTCTGTCTGTCTGTCTGTCTGTCTGTCTGTCTGTCTGTCTGTCTGTCTGTCTGTCTGTCTGTCTGTCTGTCTGTCTGTCTGTCTGTCTGTCTGTCTGTCTGTCTGTCTGTCTGTCTGTCTGTCTGTCTGTCTGTCTGTCTGTCTGTCTGTCTGTCTGTCTGTCTGTCTGTCTGTCTGTCTGTCTGTCTGTCTGTCTGTCTGTCTGTCTGTCTGTCTGTCTGTCTGTCTGTCTGTCTGTCTGTCTGTCTGTCTGTCTGTCTGTCTGTCTGTCTGTCTGTCTGTGTAAAAAATGAAAATGTATATTATGCCAGAAGGTACATTGTTTGTCATTCTTAATTTTTGCAGACATTGAGGCAGGCGAGGGACATTGTGGCTGAGACTAACAATAGTGACACATTTGGCAGAGTCTAAACTGTTGGCGGATACTTTTGCGACTAGAATTCTTTTAGAAGAGCTAGTTGTCTAGCCCAGGCGTCACTCAGTATGTTTGTATATCGACATTTGTCAAATTTAGCACTTCAGTCTTTCCGAGAAACGGAGGCCAGTGACAGGGGAAGCAATCCAGCGTTATTCTTCTGGCAGCAGTGAGAAAATCCATTCAGGGTTACCCCCTTTGTTTTTGTCACCATGTTTGACATTGTTTCGGCCAGGAGTTATTGAAAGCTTTTTTTCTACTCATTGGTGACGGCTGAAGAGGTGTACCCAGTATTCTTCCGGCAGTATCATTGGAAGCTAGTCTGCAACAGTATGACTTGGATTATACTTTCCTTATGAGCGGTCATCATAATCTGAACGAGGTCTGAATCAGCTACCTTCCCCGGTTTGGTTAAATGTCGTACTCAGACACTTTAGATTTCGTCTTTGTCAGCGATGAAGCATGCAAGTCTAACAATCTGCGGGGGGCCGCCTAAATAGGTTCAACTAGCTATGACCCAGGCTTATGGAGAGTCCGAGCTTCACCAAGTCCGAGCTTCACCATTTCCTGACTTATGGATGATGGTGACCAATGGGTGAAATCCCTGTTCAATGCAGACCTATTTTCCTCTCAAGACCTAAGCTGATCGAGTAGTCCAGAATTCAAGTCACAACATCATCATTTTTCTCTACAGTCCAGTAGGAACATTTGTGGACAGTTACATTGGTCGGTCAATTGAATTCCAACATCAAAAGGGACTACACTAGTCATTGAGTCCATTTCCACGTCAACTATTTTCTACAGCCAGAGAGCCTTTTTACAGTACCACCTTATGGAGCCTGGTCAATTTGGTTCTACCATCCAATTGATGATATCAACGTCACTGATTTCATGTCCCCAATCCAAATGTTCAGCATCTAGAGAACCTTGCTTTTTTCAGTAACACACTTTTGAGTTTAGGTCAGTTCAGGATGGAATAAATCCATCTATTTCAGCGGTAGAGTACGTGGTGGAGTTAAAATAGAACTTTAGAAGGTCGTCATATGTCTTCTTCTTTTGGAGAATAAAGACGGGTGTAGAGAGGCCCAGTGTGGAGTGAATCTACATTCTCCTGATTTAAAAGATTGGTGTCTTCAAGAACTTAGTTACAACAATGATACAATCAACAGTCAGATCCCTGGTCTATGATCTGTTTGGTTTTTCCAGGTGATAGACATCATGTAGTGGTTTGTGTGTCTAATAGTTGATTAGACGGCACATAGTTAAAACAGTCATCCCGAGAAGGTCATTTGGGAAGACATGGCAATCAAGAGCGAGAGGAATAACAGAGGAGAAGAGGAGGAGGAGAGTTTTTAGAGTAGACGTTAATGCATTACTTGATAATGTATTTGTTTTGTTATGATGTTGTTATAGATTGTAGTGGAGACAGAGTCTCGTAATTCCATGTTAGAGATTCTGTTAATAAAGAATATATATATGTTCTTCAGGAGAGTTTTCATTGTCTAGTGACCAGAGTTACACTGTTTGTTATCGTAGATAAATGTGTTACTGTCACAAACCTATTTATATGCAGAGAATCCAGTGGGGAGTTCAGCCAACACACAGTCTAATAATGTCTGGTATTCAAGGACACTAGCATGCTAGAGATCTGTGGTTATTTGAGCTATTCTCTGCTAATTCTCCAGGAAGGTAATTTCTCTTGTATAATGGGTGGAGTCTATCCGGCCCTTATCTTATTCTTACATCAATAGAGCCAATAACTACTCTATATGCCTGGAGACTTTTAAGAAAGAAACTGTCTTGATCAACTGCCTTATAAGGTGAATCCGAGGACCTTTATTACCCTAGACAACCATTTCATCTGGTATTCACATTTACTACCCCACAGAGACGTAGAATGGAAAGAATGAGATTGGGGGGGATCAGCAGGGGTTATGGAAGAATCTCAAAACTGAGAGGGAAGACCAGGATAACTTTTAATCAGATAGCGGTGGGAACGATTAGTAGTATGACTCTTCGCTGTCTGTTGAGCGACGGACTGAGCATGTATGGGAATGTCCTGAGTGCAGTGATGTCGGTTCTTAACTCAACTCAACTCAACTCAATGAGACGTAGAGCAGACGGTACAATTCAAAGATCGGTGTACAGCAAAGAAACATGGACTAGCCATTACTTATCATTTTCAGAGCTTCACACCTGTCCATTACAAACGGGGCTTAGTGCGGACACTGTTTGACCGTTCTAGGAATGATATGCACCAGGGACACACTGACAGAGGAATATGAAACACTGAAGAATGTCTTAAACCTGAATGGGTACTCCACATGATTTATTAAGCTCCACAGTCAACAGCCTAATCCAAAACCAGACGAAACTACAGCCCGTAAACTCAAGGTATTCATCCAGCTAACCTTTCGAGGGGATGGGGTAATGCAACGTCTACACGACCAACTCATTGCAGCAGTCGGCCGAACATTCTGTGCTGCAACTCCAGTAATTGGGACCACACCGATTCCCAACCCAGCAGTAAAAGGAACCTGTTCCTCTGCACGCCTAAAACAATTGCATTCATCAATTCACATTAGGTGCCAGTCTACCTACATTGGCAGAACAGAGCGGCAGTGGAACAAAATAGTTGCTGAACATAAACCCCAATGGATTGACAAGATACTACACACAGGCGATGGGAGCCTAGTGAAGCTGACACACCGGAAGCTTCTCGCTACATCAATTGCTAGGCATGTGTTGGAAAGCGGCCATGTGATTGATAGAGACAGTGCCTTTCGCATGTTGTTTTAACACACAAAATAAAAAATAAAAAGTTTGTTACAGTTTGCAGAAGCCATATTGATTAATCTACAGATGCAAGTTTTGTGCAAACAGAAACACATGTTAGTCAGTTTAAAATTACCATGGTAGACAATTGACATTACTGTGCGAACGTGTGTATATTTCAGCTTGAAGGATTTATCTAGTTATTTTACTTTATTCTGTGTGAATTCTGCAGAGTTCTACTAGTTAAATTAAGCGATAGACCATTTAACATAAACGTAATTCAAATATATGCCCCAAAGGGAGAATCCACTGAAGATAGTATAGAGGAATTTTATAAAGACAAAGTGTCTGCTTTAAAGAAATGGTAACATTCAGAAATAAACATCATAATAGGTGACTTCTATGCAAAAGTGGGTATTCAAGGCGATGGATACACCGTAGGAAACCATGGTTTGGGAGAGAGAAACGAAAGAGGATACAGACTTATAGAATGGGCCAAAGAGCAGGAAATGATTGCAGGAAACACCTGGTTTAAACAACACCCTAGAAGATTATGGACATGGAGGAGTCCTGGCAGCAGGATTAGAAACCAGATTGATTACATTCTGATTAGCAGAGGCTTTAGAAATGCGTTAAAAATTGCAAAAACAGTTCCCCGTGCTGATTGTTATAGTGATCACAGATTACTTACAGGTACATTGAGGGTAAAGTTTAAAAAAGTCAAATATATAACAGGAAACTCTAAATATGATCTGTGTACACACATTGAGAAATGACAAGGAAAATGTAAAACAAATTCGACATAGAAGTACAGAACAGATTTTATATATTGTCTGATCTAGAGATCTTATTTTAAGAAATGGATGATCAATGGGAAATGTTGAAGAATTCAATCAGTTTGGCTGCAGAAACAACTATTCCAAAACTGAAGAACGTGGCTCGTAAGAAATGTATGACTGAAGATATTTTACAACTAATGAAGTCAAGAAGACTACAAACATAATCCTGCCAAATATGAAGAAATTCACAGACAAGTCAGAATATTATGTAAGGAGGCAACAGAAGAATGGCTTGAGAAAAATTGCATAGAAATTGAAAAACAACACAGCCGTCTAAATATCAAATCAATGCACAAAAGAATGCAGGAACTTACTAATAAAAGAACAAGACAATCAGCAGGCTGTCACAAAAAACAATCGATTGCAAAATCATAATATAAAAAGATCAGAGTCTACATGTATAGTCAGATTATGTGCAAACCTTTATGATGATAACAGAGATGAACAGTCTGATATTCGAATTAATAATGAAGGACTGCTAATTTTAAAGATGGAGGTTTGGAATGTTTTTAAACATATGAAAGCTGCCAGGACCCCCCGGTTCAGATAACATCACAACAAAAATGATTAATGCGTTAGAAGAATATGGAATAGATCAAGTCACCAGACAGCTGAACACAATATATGATACCGGAGATATACCTCATGAATTATGTAATTCTGAATTTATGCAATCCCAAAGAAATCAGGATCCTTGGAGTGTGATCAACATCGAACAATTAGTATATAGTACAACCAAGATTATCATGCAAAGAGTGAAGAAGAAAATACAACCTGAAATTGTAGAAGAACAATGTGGGTTTGTAGAAGAAACGGGTACAGTAAATGCTATGTATATGCTGTGATAAGTTATTGACGTTCTATAGAAGTAAACAAAGATATACATATTTGCTTTATTGACTACACAAAGGCTGACGATAGAGTAAGACATGTCAACATGATAGTGATGCTTGCAGATCTACAAATTGATGGGAAAGACATTAGAATCATGAAAAAGATACATTGGAAACAACAAGCTGCCATGAAGATAGGTAATGAACTGGGACAATATCAGCCTATACGGAAAGGTGTGAGACAGTGATGTTTTTGTTGTTTCCAGATGTTTTTCCTATACAGTGAAAAATATTTTCAGAAATGTAAAAGATATAAATGGAATCATTGTCGGAATACGAAACATCAATAACATTAGATATGCAGATAATACAGTATTGATAGCAGTCAATGAGCAGGATCTGCAACAATTAGTAGATGCGGTTGTTGCACACAGTGAAATACTAGGATTATAATTAAATTGTAATAAGACTCAGATTTAGTCGTCACTAGGAAGAAAGAAATACCACAATGTAATATACAAGTAATATTATAGTAATTAATAATATACCAGGAATATTCTTCAACAAATGAATCGGTACAGTTATCTCGGATAAGTTATAACGTCTGATGGGAGTTGCCTTGAAGAGATTAGAAGAAGAATCGCCATCGCGAAAGTAACCTTTAGCAAGATGAAAAACGTACTGACCAATAAAAAGATGGCAATTGACGCGAGGAAAAGAGTGTTGAGGTGCTACATAGAGCCTGTACTTTTGTATGATTGTGAAGCTTGAACAATGAGCAGTCAAGCTGAAAAAAACATCTGGTGGCTGTGGAAATGTGGTTTCTGAGGAAAATGCAAAGAATACCATGGACAGACAGAAAAAACAATGACCAATTACTACAAGAAACAAATAAAAATCGTAAATTTATTAGAGAAATTAGACGTAGACGGTCAAACTGTTATGGGCATGTTATGAGAAGAAATAAATTTGGAGAACTTGGTGGCAACGGGCAAGATCAAAGGGGAAAAAGCCCAAAGGGGGAAGCCCGGAAGTAAATACCTGGGTGGCTTGGCAACATGCATGTCGAGACAGGAACACGAGGTGATCCCCGACTCTTGTGTCGAGTGAAATGGTGAGACATGACAGCCCCGGTTTCTGGCATGGCACATGATGGATGGGTTGTGTTTAGTGAAATATTGCATGGTTACTTCTTGTGTTTAGTGAGTTAGCTACACATTGGAGCAGTATCAATGGCTATGCGTTTGAAATATTTCAGCCAAATTATACTTCATTTATTCAACTTCATATCAGTTTTAACTCTGCAGTATATGCACCTGACGAGATGCAGCGAAATATGCCAGGCAATAAACTAAGCAATTCATTTTTTGTGGCTTCTGTGTTTAAGTTCACTAAAGGAATACATTATTTTCAACTCTTGTTCCTGATGAAATGTGCATTCATTTATGTGTGTGTTTTGCGACATGTTTCATCATGCACTGTTGGTTATTATGACATGTTTAATCATTAATGTTTGTGTTTTGTGAGACATTTAATCAGATAACTATTGTTTTTATAAGATGTTTAATCATTAATGTGGTTATTTTGTGAGGTGTTTAATCTTTAACTCTTGTTTTTGATGAGATATTTATAATTGCAAGGGGCGTTCAGAAAGTAATGCGATTGTTTGCACCAATATGCAACAGACACATCCAAATAATATGGCTGCCCTTAAGAGTTGAAATGGTACGTGTTAGCAACTTGCGTTATCAGTAGCGAATTGTGATAGAATTTCTCGTTGCAGAGGAGGAAACAAAGAAGTTGTAAACATTCACAAGCGTCTATGTGATGTATGTATATGGAAGTTCTGTAGTCGACAGGAATACAGTCAGTCGCTGCCATGACCAAGTTTATGGCAGTTTCATGGCATTTGTGGACAAAGCGCGGCCTGTACGAGGAGACAGTGCAAAGTGACCCGCAACGAGCGTTGGTCACCACTAAAGTGTGGAAAGCGCTCGGGACGTTATGGGAAAGGACAAAACGTCAAGTTCAAAACAGTTGCGCTTGGACCAGCGTCGAGTTTAGACGAGGTTCCTGGCTACGTAGCACGGCAACACAAAATAGTATAGTATGTCCAGAAATGAATGCTGTCATTCAAGATCAATTAATTTGAAAACTGTCTGTTGCATCATTATGAAAATTTTCCTGCCGTCTTATATTTACCCCCACCCAAGGAATATGTCTTTGATAGGTCAAAAAGCAACTTAAATCATGAAAAGCGGTGACATTTCTTTGATGTTTTGATGAAAAACTAGTGATTTCTCGCTAAAAAACTTGTTTTACAGTAATGCCAATGCCCCCGCAGTTCGGATGACAAACACAATGCGTATCCAGATTCGTATGGGAGTGGGTGCATTGTCTGCTCTGCTGAGACGGAACATGATTGCCAAGTACAGGTGCTGCATAATGACGTAAGCAAAAGGGACCAAAGAATCCCAGAACAGAAGCGCTAATGTATCGAGGTGTATTACGTCGGAACACAAAGACGTCATGAAAGAAGGTGAACATTGGAGACAAAATTTGGGAGTTCTAAAAGGCGGCAACTTATGTGTCTCGGCTGGCTTAACATTGGCGGGATATCATGTTAGTGATTAAAGTATGACTGGAAATGGAAGAGATGTCATAGACAACGTATATTAACAAAGACACAGGCGAACACAGTAACGGTAGGTCTGAAACGGCAGGAAGAACGTAGAAGATGGAAATGAAGGATGGGTAATGACAGTCAATATTCGATGGCCAGTAACATATGAGTAATTATATTATTATATACTAGGGATACTGTGCCCCTCTGGCTATAACAGGACCAGTATCAGTAGATAATTATTTATTATTATTATTATTCTCATTATGTTTACAGTAGGCCTGCGCTGTGATAATAAACGGCGTTATAACGGACAACGTTCTTCAGTGTGGACTCCGTCATTATTTAGTTCGTTGGCTCTGAATCTGCCAATTGCGTTTGAGCCGTAGTTATTTCTGAGTTGAAATGTTTAAGTTATGTTGAACCCCTGGATATCGTGTGGCAGGACGTGGGGTCTTGATATTTGAGGAGCTAACGACACAAAGTCAATCAGCCACGGAGAATATATATATTGACAACATTTCCCAAGTTATAACATTTACAGCAGTGTGTTTTCATCAGCGTCTACTGGCCGACGCTCATTCATTTCTGTTTTAGCGGCGCAATGGATACGTCTGAACTTTATTTACGGATTTTACTTGCAATTATACATTGTACATCGGACGTTATATCAGATAGCGGTGCGGGACTATACTGAATGTTGTCAGGATCGTAATTTTTCTCTACGGAACCTTTAGCAGGACATATGTATTTCAGGAGCTCTCACCACTTACATTCATCGACACATCGGAACATTATTTACTGATTTATACTACATATTTACACGATGCATTACGGACTTTACCTCAGGCAGCTACGCTTCACTCCACTGGAATGCTGGGACATTTAGACTTTGCACATCGGGACGTCGACCTGGACATATTGTTATTAGTCATCGCTACGATTTATTCACAACATTAGTGTCAAATGATGGACCAACGTGATTTAACCATTATGAGAATAAAGGCGATCTGAATTAGCGGATGTTCGAGGCCAAAGGTTGTTTCAAAAAATCCAGAAAATGTAACTGCACGTGTTTACATCTGGTCGACGGATTAGGAACATTCGGTGGTGAGTGAGACAAAACCCTGCATCGCTTTGACAGTTTGTCAACATTTGAATACAGATGGAAACCCGTCCGGATCCTGGTTGCAATCGGATGTCAGCCATCACATGTCGGGCAAAGTTAAACAGCTGCAGATGTGTAGGGGAAGTGGGTGAGCTGAATCATACATCGCTTTGACAGTTTATAAACAGGTCGGATTGGAAGCGGAAGTACTCAGCTCGGAAGAAAACAGTCCGTCTGTCAATTTATAGTTTCCGGACATCAAGAAGATTGGCAGCTTGTTGGGGAAACTGTTGTTGGGATCATACAGTAGCTCGCTAGCTTGTTGGGAATGGCAAAACAACTGATGACAAACTCTGACAGTGACTAGGCCAGGGAAATGGATTCTTGACAATGGATGATATGTCCAAATAACACCTGTGGTGGACAGGAAGAATACCGTCACGTGACCAATTTTAGGTTTTGCCAAAACCATGATGGGAGAGGACAGTTGAACTCAAACCTTGGATTTAGCGGACGTGCTTCGGCACTGCGGTTCTGATTGGAAAATGTCTACCGTGTGTGAATTGAGTTAATTTAATTTTACACGTGCCTGTCATGGCAAGAGTGGATGTAATTGGATCTTACTGCGGTGTTGCCTAAGGTAGAACCTATTATAATTAGTTCTAATTAATATAGGCTGTAGCCTTGTTAAAACTAGAGTGTGATGATTAGCACTGTTAGTGGAAAACTAGCTAGAGTAGGGAAGTGACACTTGGCTCTGTTAGTTGAAAATAGATTAGTGAAGTGTTGATAAGCTTTACTAGTTGAGAATTGAGTAATGAGGGATAATTGGGATATCCAGTAGGTGTCCCTGGTGGGCGGGGTTCCGCATTCTGTTTGTTGATTTTTTTTCTTGTCTTGGCCTGATGATAAACCAATGGGTTGAGTCATCTGTCCCTGACAGAGTAGGTTCACTGTATTTTCTGAGCGAGGCCGATGGCCACGATCATCTAATAGAGATCAGTGACGGAGAGGCTATCACCAGTTGTATGATTATGGTTACAGGTTCCCTCTGGATGGAATGAAGAACCCAGAACCAATGAAAAAATCCGATCCCGGATAAATTATGATGTAGAGAGATGGGCCAGCAACTTTCGCAACGGAAGAAGTTAATACACATTGCTCGGTGGAGCCTAATGGTATATGTATCCTACATGAGTGCATACCAATCGTTAGCACCCCTGAAGTGAGGGATGTTCAGCCCATGTGGAGCTAGATCAGTAGGAACTGATGTTCACATTAGATGAAACCAAACATTGAAGTGTAGTTGTTCCATGTATCAAGGAAATCAGAACTTTCAGACTATATCTAGTGAATAAAAGCAAGCCATTTTTGTCTAGATACATTGACTGTTTTAAGAGTGAAAATACAGAACTAATAGGAACCGCATGTTAGGAACAATAATAGTATTTTCCACGGATTATATATTTACATGGGATTCAGATCTCATGGTCATCAGAGCTCCTGGAGGAGGACATGTCTGGAGAGAAGGATACGACTTCGGTGAGGTCTATTGTACTGACTCGTGTGATGTCGTGTAACCCTTGCCATGATGTGTGCACTATGACCCTGAACTTGAATGCTGACATATACATTTTAAATACACGACACACATTTTCTTCGCATACACGTCTCATATACGTTACACTTTTCTTTTAATAAATTAATCTTTATTAATTTTTAGAAGCAATAGTTGTTGAGTATGTTGCGTTGGGGAAGTATGAGAGGAGGCATAGTACGACAGTGAGAGAATGATAGGAAAAGGTGTCCACGGGCTGATGGAGTGTGTTGGACGGAAGCTGGTGGATTCTCCAGGATACTGATAAGGGAAAAATATTATAATGTGGGTGTTGACTCTCCTCACTCCAGGGACGACACTTTAAAGGAGGACACGACATTATTGGGGGCTCGTCCGGGTTCTATGGACATCGGGATCTCTCGTAAACGGAATCTTTGGACAGCGGGATCTCCCGTAAACGTGATCCCTGGACAGCGTGATCTCCTGCAAGCAGGAACCTTTGACAGTGGGATCTTCTGACAACGGGGTCTTTTGACACGGGATCCTTAGTTATAAGAGGAAGATATCATATTGGAGAATCCAGCTAGAGTGAAGGTGGATAGGGGTTAAGACTAATATCTTACCTGCTCACACTTCACACGTCTGCATAGGTCTGTGGTCCTGATTCTACTCTTGTCACTGAGTGAATGTGCTATAACAGTGTGTAATAAGACGAAGGCCGGTCGTTTGGTTGTTGATAAAACGTTTATTGGCTTAACTTAACAAAGCTTCGATGTACACCTCCATTCGCTACTCAAGCTGGGTTCTAACTGCCCATACCAACCCAATACGTCACGATTGAGCATCTCCCACCCCTTTCAGTCTCAATGCTCAATCGTGCTGTATCTGTGTTTCCCACTAGATCCTAATTATACCCAATACTGTTACACCTCCCCATGTTAATTAAAGAATTTTCCTTTATAAGGAAAAATCTTTACTCCTAATCCCCATAGTCTATTCCCTCTTTTTCTTTACTTCTCACAGTTCCTCAAATCTTCCCCAAACTAACTCCAATTAAACATTCTATTTCTTTAACTCTTTCCCCTGTTATATAGTTAACCCACTTCTTCTTCGTTCCTAGCCCTTCAACCAAACATAACATATTTACATTTCAAATTCAACTTTATATAACACATCATCATAACCCGTTTTCTTAAATACTCCTTCTTCTCTTCGTAAGCCATCTGCTTAAAATTTCAAACGCTAACACCAACTCCTTATTTTATCACCAACGCTACAAATCCCCACTTTCAACTAACCTGAAATTACTTTCACACGATAGGAAGACAAAGAATCGGTGGCCACCGGAATTTAAAAGAAGAAATAGAACTCTTTCAAAAAAAAATCATTCACCTAAACCACACACCCCTTTACACCCCTTTGTTCTTTTGAGACTTTATGTAATAAAGTCTATTATATCTCCCTCAGTACCACTCATGCTATCTACAGCATCAAATATCAATCATCATCCAAAAATATTCTTCACTTCTAAGTGTCTTTATAACATACACTACCTTACCTCAACCTCACATTGTAATGTAAACCACAAAACACATCCCGAAGCCACAATTTAAAAAAATCTATTATCCCTTAAGACCTCCTCCAACACAACACCTCACATAACCTCATCACCTCGTATAAGTAATCTTCTCCAATACGTCAGGTTCTCTCTTAATTCTTATGGGCATATCTACTAAAATGCTCCACTTATGCCGTTATCAACAGCAACCTAGTAACCTTGAAATCTCCCCTTAAATATTAACCATCAAACACAACATTGTAATCTGACCCACTTATAAACATTTACATCCTGCCCAGGCCATGTAACCCCATGTCTCTCTAAAATCTCAATTCATAATTCATAATTCAGGCCGTAATCTACAGCATCAAAAATAACCACTCATGTCTGTGACTTCTTGTTAATCAACTTTAATCTCAGTCCCTTTTATTACGGACCCACAAACACCCCATGTCACTATGTCTCCCCCACTTACACCCCTTTTATTATTGTACTGTTATCCACAGTTTCAAGTCAAACATGGATCCAATTCATGTTTACTCTTCATCTGGGGTAATTTTCTTATTCTTCTATAACCCAGCAACCTCGTGTATATCATGGCTCTTCTGACCCCCCGGAAACTATGTTCAAAACTTTTCTCAGCTTTACCCCACTGAATATATTCACTAATCTTTTCTTCTCCCATGTGGCTTCCAATCCCCTATTTTTCTAATAATTCTTACTTTACCATAACCATTTTACTTGTGTAGTAACCCCGTCTACAGTTCATAGCCGTTTTAACCTTTCTACGCTGATTATCACAGCATCAAAATATCCATGAACTTCTTCTTCACTAAGAGAATGTGTCTCTCTATTAGTTCTCCGTAGTTTTATTAACTCTTTTCTGAACGAAGGGTCATAATTAAAGTCCCCTGTATTGTCTTTATTCTAGACGAAAACCTTGTAAATTAAACATAACTTAATTAACTACTATTTAACACACAAAACAGTGAAATAAAATCACAACAGGACATCAAATCTCCCCCCAAATTTTTGTAACAATCATTTATCTTTCCCCGCAACTCAACTAAAAGTATGATGATGATAGTGATAATGATGGTGACGATGATTAAAATAATACAACATACATCCTAATCTATTTTTACCTACTACTACTGGTCTCTTTTACGGACCAGCAGTTTACACATAAAAGTCTAAACACACAATAACCCTATTCTAAATCAATTAATCAAACAACAACAATCATTTTTCAAGACCAAATCAAGCAAAACAAAATTTTACATATGAGGCATTGAAATCTCAATTTCAATAAATACAACTGTCTTCTCGCTAAAGAGAAGGTTTTCAAAAAAAATATATATATAATTCACTTAGAATTAACCACTTAAAGTGACCCAGCAACATTGGCCTCCTTTTCTAACCAATGTAACACCTATCTATTTAGGCAAGTCATGTATAACAAAACAACTCCATACCAAGCATTAATGCCAAAATATGTATATACATATATACAAATATCTCTCTGTTATCTACAGACTATCTTAATGCGGAACCATACTTGTTCCCCTCCAAGCAAAATCACTACTCAACAACTGACCGTTCCTTTTTCTGGAAGTCAAACATTGATTATCTCCCCTCACAATTTTCTATCTTGTTCCAGCCTCACTCCTAATACATCCCCATATCTAGAACATTCTCTTAAGCCAGCACTGTAAACTACAGGTCGACACATTTATTCCATTATGTGGGGATTATTCCAATGTCATCTCAATGTACCAGCAGTCATCTATTCTGTGGCTCGGATTTTTACCAAGCATCAGTACAATTTCTAAATCACTATTACCGTTATCTACGGTATTTCCATTCTCCTACGTCCAACAAAACTTTGTCTATTTACTATAAACTTATCACCAATACATCTACTTCCTGTCTTGATAACTAATTCAACTTTTTAAATTTCTCGTCTATCCGAAGCAATTAATATCTTTTGCATCAGTACTTTCTGTATCTCAGCACCATTACCTCAAGTCTCTCCTATCCTTTTCACATCGTGACGACAGTCAAACCAGTCGGAACACCCTTTCTAATTTTCATTTACCTCACCTTGTTTACCTTCGTATCTTTCACTCCTATTTATCAGGATTCTTTCAGAACAGCAACTCATGTCCTGATAACTGACAACGGACCTCATTTTTCTCACATCTCCGTATTAGGCACTCCTGCTTTGACATGTTCCTGTCAAAAATACTAAAGATGTTTTGTGAAACGTCAGTCATAATATTAACTCTCTTTCTGTCAACCTGTCATACGACTTCTATAATTTCCTTCCAAGATCACACATTCCAAACAAAAGACATCACACTTTAGCACAAACAAAACAGAGGCGAGGACTATAGCTAAAGAAGAACAAACAACAACAATTCCGCTAAACGAAACGAAACAAATGATATTGACAACAGGTGTAACCAGGCTGTTCAATTCTCTGGACTTATCAATCACTCTTCTCATATTCACACAGACAATGATACACCACCTCGCTCTCATCTCACGACTACACTCGCATCACGACAACCTAACGTGTCTACACTATTATTTCAAAACCGAACCATTTAGACGCCAATTCAACATTCCAGCAATCATTCACTAGAACAACTGTTCGACTATAGTTATACTCCCGTACGAACACCGCACAACTAGACGAATTATTCCAGAGGACTTTCTCAATTCACTGCTTTCTTATATCTCTACTTCTATACGAAGGTCAGACCCTATACATGACAATCTCGCAACTTATATTGTTTTCACAGCACTATCTACTATTTCTTCAAAACAAACCTCATTCCAACAGATCCCTAATCTCGTAACTATCATTCTATACTTCTCCACACACAACACTTTCTTCTTTCTCCGCAAGCACGACGTAACTACTACAGTCTTAATTGTTACATTCAACTGTCTACTTTACACACAGGATATTCAGTACCTCCTCAACCTATATCTCCACAGCAGACCGTCTCGGTTCACCTGTCAACAATACTATTCTTTCTTCCCACAACATCAAACAAAACTATCTCGGACATCACGTCATAGCTCTGAGTCAAACTATTTCTAATACTTAGTTTATCTCTCACCCTCTACTAATTCTATGCTGTATCTACTCTATTTTAGTCATATAGTGTGTCCAAGTTGAACACTTCACTGTCTCTCAATACATTAACCCGTCTTTCACTTATAATGTCATCTTCACTATCTGTTGTCAAGTTACTAAAGTACTCAGGTCTTAAGGTCCTAAGATCTTCTATTTTTCTTAAATCACTTTCTGTCGTTGAATAAATACCCGCTAACTGTCTAGCACTATTCTTCTTAAATGAGTTCCTTCTATTTCTTATATTTGCGTCAGTCTGCTCACTGTTTCCTGTGTACCTTACGTAACGTTTATACCTTCCCATCTCGTCTTCAGATGACACACTAATTATAGTTCCTTCATCAGACTCATTATAGTTTACTGCAAACACGTCGGCCCTATTCCCATAGTCATCCCCAAAACGTCTGACTTTCTTTCTCTTCCTCGGTCTTCGTCCCTTAGCCTTTCCTACTGTCTTGTCATACAAACCAGTATTTTGTTTCAAAGAGTCACTACCCAAAACTCTGTCCGTCTGTCTACCAGCAACTACTCCATATGATGGAACATCACGCCTCGATTCAGGACCTGCCCGTAGTGTAACACTCTCATTCTCCGAATCCTCTGTAATAATATCTGATTCAGCATCACTATAATATTCAGCTGTGGGAATATCTTCTCCGTAGCTTGAACTCTGACAGCCAATATTCCTACACCATCTGGGAACTAGTTTCTTGTCTATGGCTGAACAACTTGACATGGCACTACCTCTATTTACAACCATACTAACACTTTCGTCAATACTTCTCCTCTTTATCTTTCTGTCGTTCTTGGTCCTCGTCTGTCCATCTTTCCCAACTTCAACCTTGTCTCTCTTAGTCAAACGAGTTGGTTTAGACTGATTCTCTATGAAGTCAGTTTGAGTTCCCTTTGTTAACTTGCTGACTGGTTGTACCTGAGTCTGCGTGCTACTTTCTACCGTATTACTTGTCTGCGTCTGTGTCTCTCGGTTTCTTTTCTTTACTAACATCGTCTTCTTCTTTTCCTGTCTACTAGTCACATTCGCAACTATTTTAGGACTAGTCTGTATTTTACTTACTGGTTCAACTCTGTCTCTTACACCTGAGTTTAAATATTGTCTTTGTCTTTTCTCTAACCAGTCGTCACGTCTTTTTCTAGCAGTTGCACTGTGAGAAGGCCAGTCCCATGATTTCTTTGAAATGTTTCTCTCACGCCCATTTTTGTATTTATACCAGTCCGAGCTTTCACTATTTCTTCTGTTCTCACTGTCTTTTACTCTATATAGATCAGGCCTTGGTTCGTCATAACCATATTGTCTTCTGTCTTTATTAAGCAATGTCTGTTTCCTGTTATTCCTTCCTACTCTATTACTGTCTACCATTATTCTATAAGGGTCCTGTCTAGTTGTTTTGTTCTTCAACGTTTTCAGAAAACTCTCTACCTCCGTAATTGACATCTTTAATTCTCCTAACCATGTGCTAACCCGTTGTAACTCCCCGCACAAGAAATTCATATTCAGTTCCTTTGAAATATCTATCCAGCTGAAACAATATTCTTCTGTATACTTCTTTAGTACCTGGGAAAAAAAAAACTTATCCTGAGTTCAGCTGAAATATGTGCTGTGCTGAGTCTTCTAAGCTGAAATATTTATACAAGTAACCAATTTCAATTTTTAAAATTTCTTAACTTAAAGGAGATGTGCTGAGGTGTCCTGTTCCGCCATGCTGAAAAAATACTGGAATAAAGCAAAGAAAGCACTACACAATTTCAATTTTCTAAATCCCAAACAGCACAATTCAGTTGGTTATAATATTGTAAGATATTACATTAATCAGAAGAAGCACCAACGATGTCCTGTCTGAGCATAGGAAGAATGAACCCTGTCCTCAATTTAAAAAAAAACTCAAATTTGTGGCAATCAGAAGGTTCCTTGTAGATATCTGTTTCTTAAAGCACAATAATGTCCTGTACTCCACTCTAATTAAGAAGTTCGGAACCTCACGGGAGACCTCGAAATATACAACTCTGAGTCTATTTCCTTAATTAATCTGTTACCTTCAGTTCAGTTCAACCAACCAGATCCCGCATTAGGTGAAACTTAGTCTCAGAATTCAGGTGGTGGAGTTCAGATATCACTTCTCCTCCCTCAGGTATTTTCGTCCTTCTCGTGGGCTGCCAGAAAATTTTTCAACCCCTGGTTGGGTCACATCTCATGGGCTGCCGGAAAATCTTCGACCCCTGGTTGGGTCCCTTCCTTGATTCTCAGGTGGGTACTTCAACGTCGTATGGAATGGGTCATAGGAATAACGAGGCCCAAAAATGGATTGGGTGTGTTTGGGTCATAGGAATAACGAGGCCCAAAAATGGATTGGGTGTGTTTGGGTCATAGGAATAACGAGGCCCAAAAATGGATTGGGTGTGTTTGGGTCATAGGAATAACGAGGCCCAAAAATGGATTGGGTGTGTTTGGGTCATAGGAATAACGAGGCCCAAAAATTTATCAGGATCAGCCAAGGCCTAGCGATAATTGAGTGTTTTAAGCAGTTATGGCCCGATCAACGATCATGCTGTCCTGACAACTCCTGATTAGCTCTTTAACTTTGAGCAACTTACATTTCTGGTTTGCCCAACTCTCAGGATAGGAGATCAAGTGGCCTTGATGACTTTTGCAACGCAAAATTTCAGTCCATGTTAAGCCTGTTGTTAACAATCAAACTGTAGAAGGGCGGCCATACAACTTCCTTCACTGTGACCTCTGCAAAACGGCTGGTATAACAAACTTCTTATTACTACTTTGACCGTTATCTGAAGTCTTAAAAAAGACTTACAAAGGACCACTCCTGGGCGAGCTTTTGGCCTCTGTATTCAGATATTACTACTATTTAGAACTTACTGGCCATCTTTTGGTGCGTCTGTTATCAGGTTCAGAAATTGTTCATTTACGTGCCGCTAGTATTTTGTTCGTTTGTTTAGTTCTTGAACCTTTCCGCGACGTTATTCAATCCTGGCTTTTCATTGTTTTGTTTTTCTCATCCTCAGGTTCGCATCCTGGTCAAGTGGCTCCATTTCGCCTCTTATAACAGTGTGTAATAAGACGAAGGCCGGTCGTTTGGTTGTTGATAAAACGTTTATTGGCTTAACTTAACAAAGCTTCGATGTACACCTCCATTCGCTACTCAAGCTGGGTTCTAACTGCCCATACCAACCCAATACGTCACGATTGAGCATCTCCCACCCCTTTCAGTCTCAATGCTCAATCGTGCTGTATCTGTGTTTCCCACTAGATCCTAATTATACCCAATACTGTTACAGTGCTGTGTGTGGTAATATCTAGATTTATACTACTTGTTCATATATCTGTACAGTAATTTGCAGTTATATTGTACTCAACCTGCTAGCTTACCTCTCTGCAATGGCCACTCCGAAACTAACCACGTTAGAATTAAGGGCAAAGGGGGAAGACATGGGATTGTCGGGGTCTGCTCTAACGGATTACATACAGGAAGTGGAGAGAGAGTATCGTCAAGCAGAAAGGGAAGATGGAAAGGCCGAGTTGGAATTGAGAAGGATGGAGTTGGAACAAGCAGCTAAGAAATTGGAAGCTGAGCAAGCAGCTAAGAAATTGGAAGCTGAGCAAGCAGCTAAGAAATTGGAAGCTGAGCAAGCAGCTAAGAAATTTGAAGCTGAGCAAGCAGCTAAGAAATTTGAAGCTGAGCAAGCAGCTAGGAAACTGGAAGCTGAACAAGAAGCTCAGAAAAGGGAGCACGAGTACCGGATGAGGGAACTCGAGTTGAAGAGTCAATCTAATGGAGAGACTGAGGGAGCAGTTGGAGGTTCCTCCATCCCAGGCTCAACACCAGAAGGTGGACATGGTTACCATGCTATGAAGTTTCCTCTAGCGGTCTACGAGGAGGACAAAGAGAAGATTGACCAGTACTTTCAACGCTTCGAGGCAATGTCTGTTGCTATGGGTCTGGAGCGTAACAAATGGAATCTCAAGCTATCCCAGGGATTACGCGGGACAGGCTACGAGGTTTATTCTCGCCTGCCACCAGGACATGAGAACAGTTATGACGAGTTAAAGACGGCTCTGCTGAAACGATTCGAGGTTATGTCACATACCTACCGGAAAAAATTTCGAGCAGCGAAACGAGAACCGGGGGAGTCGTTTGCCACCTACAGTTTGCGTCTATAATCTTATCTCCATAAGTGGATGGGTTTGGCTGGGTTCGCACATGACTATGAGAGTCTGGAAGAACTCATGGTGGTCGACCAGCTGAAGAAGCAAATGTCTAAACCTCTCAGGACGTTCCTGGGAGAACAAGGAGCGGAACGTATTGACCTCGTGACAAAATTAGCAGAACGGTTCGTCGAGGTACATGGGGAGGCAGGGGAAAACGTTTCCACCAACACCAAAAGTCAGGAGAAACATGACAAGAAGAAAGCCAAAAACTCAGGAACCAAAAAGTGGGAACCTTATGTGCAAAAATCAGAGGATAGTTCAGAGAAGAAGAAGGAGGGAAGCAAGAGCACTTCAAGCTCTACACCAAAACGACCGTGGTCGGAGAAGTGGTGTTCAATTTGTAAGTCACCCTCTCACAATACGAGGGACTGCAAATCGAAGGCTAAGAACCCTTACTTCGCAGCATGTCAAGTGACTTCCAAGGAGGTTGTCACGGAAAATGCCAAGGTCAACAAGGAAGCTCGCCACCAGGAGAGCTCACTCAAGTCCGGCAATAGAAATTCTGGGACAGGGAAATGGTGCATCCAATGCAAGTCAAACACGCACAATGCTATTGACTGCAAGGGGAAGTCAGGAGACTCTAAATTCGTCGTGTGCCCCGGGAAACCTAAGGTGGAGCCCACCGAACAGGTCGAGGCCGAGGAAGAGACTCCAGACCAGGAAAAACCACCTGTAGTGGAATTAGTAGAGGTTAACGGTCGTCAAGTGGAGTGTTTATACGACACAGGACTGGATGGGGAGGCCGTGATTTCTGCGGATCTGGTACATCCAAAACAATTCACAGGTGAGACCATGGAAATACAGCCTGCACAGAAGAGTGCTGTGGCCATGAAGTTGCCCATTGCTAATGTGGAGATTCGGTCAAGGTACGTCACCGGCACCATCACGGCCGCTGTATTGACCGATCCCATTTTCCCAGTAATCCTAGGTTGCCGGTATGTCTTTCTGGGAATGCCCAGGGAGCCAATCCATATGGGAGCAATACAGACTCGCTCTCAGACGAGAACGGAAGAGGCAGAAGCAATTGTGACTACCCCAATGCCGGGGGAGCTACGAATGGCCCAGAGTGAGAATGATACTTTACGTCCTTGCTACAGAAAGCTGCAGAAAAGTGCTGATCCACCTGGACGGGGGCAGTACTACATGAAGAATAGGATACTCTACAGGAGAGCAGGAAGGGGAGACAACCTATACGGTCAGTTGGTGGTCCCGAAAGCTCACCGGTCCCAGATTCTTCATATGGGGCATACAATCTCCTTTAGTGGACACATGGGTATTGCCGCCACCATGCAGCGGATTTCCTGCCATTACTATTGGCCGGGAATGACAGAGGATTGCATCGGTATGTGAAGTCATGCCCTGAGTGCCAGAGGGTGGCACCGAAACACTGGACAGCACCGGTGGTGTTGGGTGAGATGCCCATCATGAACTCTCCTTTCTAGAGGGTAGCCATCGATATCGTGGGTCCACTTCCCAGGACTAGGAAGAGGAACATGTATATACTCACAATGGTGGATTGCTGTACAATGTGGGGTGAAGCCATACCGTTGACCACGATTGACTCGAAACGAGTGGCGGACGCACTGATGGAGGCCTTTACCAGATTAGGCTTTCCGGATCAAAATCTGACGGACAATGGGTCTCAGTTTTGTGGAAAACTTATGGAGGAGGTATTTAGGGTGTTCCACTCTAACCATATCCATACCAGCCCTTACCATCCTCAAGCTAATGGACAAGTAGAGCGTTTCAACGGCACGTTGATGACAATGCTCAGGAAACTAGCGCAGGAAAAACCTGATAGGTGGGATGAATATATCCCAGTAGCACTCTTTGCCTATCGGGAAGGTCCTCATGGCTCAACCGGACTACCACCCGCTACGTTGCTGTTTGGTCGTCCAATCAAAGGACCGTTGGAAGCCATGTTGAGGAGTTGGACTGAAGAGGGGACGTCAGAAGAAGTGATCTCATCCTATAAATACGTGGAGGAACTGAAAGAAAACCTCCACAAGGGATGGACTCTGGCAAATCAAAACTTGAAAAAGGCCAGGAAAAGACATGCGGCTTACTACAACCATAGGTCTAAAGAAAGATCTCTAGAGGTGGGAGACAAAGTCTTGTTGCTACTCCCAACGGGAAACAACAAACTGGAGATAGGTTGGCAAGGACCATTTCCCGTGGAAAGGGTGATATCCAGAACCAACTATCAGATCCGGATCCGGGGAAAGTCGAAGATTTTCCATATCAATCTCTTGCGGAAATACGAAGAGAGACCCGGAGACAAGGCAGCTCACCTTATGGCAATGGCAGTTTCAGTGGAGACAGAAGTGGGAACCAACGAGGGCAGGGAATATCCCTTGGTACACCAGGAAACCTATAGGGATGTACAAGTGAACCCTGATCTGACCTCACAGGAGAGGGAAAAGATAACCCAGGTTCTCAAGTCTCATAAGGAGATACTGACTGATAAACCAGAACAAACGAGGTTGGTGGAGTTCGAGATGACTTTGACCACACAGGAGCCTGTTCGTCAAAAGGTTTACCCAGTGCCATTCTCTAAAGAAAAGGCCCTGGAGGAGGAAATACAGAAACTGTTGGAGGATGACGTGATTGCGCCATCCACATCCCCATACAATGCAGGAGTAGTTTTGTTACGCAAACCAAGTGGAGAACACCGGTTGTGTATAGACTACCGACTTCTGAACAGTCACACACAATTTCAGGTGGAACCTTTGCCGAATCCAACTCAGTTATTCGCTAGGTTCCATAAGGCTCGGTACTTTTCAAAGGTGGATCTGAGTCGGGGGTACTATCAGATACCAGTCAAACCGGAGATTCGACCACTGTTGGCTTTCAGTACACCCAGTGGAAACTACGAATTCAAGGGCATGCCCTTTGGACTCAGCAATGCACCTAGTGTGTATACACGCATGATGAGGACTTTACTAGATCCGTTACAGGATTCGTCCATCATCTCATTCATGGATGACATTCTGATTTCTAGTGACAGCTTGGATGACCACTTACAATCCTTGGAGAGAGTGTTTAATAGGCTCAAGGAAGCACGGCTTACTGCTCGTCCAACCAAGTGCATGATTGGTTACCAGACTCTGGAATTTCTAGGTCACACCATCACTCCAGGACACATTGTCCCAGAAGAGAAGAACCTGGAGAAAATCAGAAATGCACCAAGGCCAAAAACGAAGAAGGATGTGCGATCTTTTCTCTGGTTGTGTGGGTTCTACCACAAATTTATCCCACATTTCACTGAACTGGGAGCTCCGTTGACGGAAACGTTGAAAAAAAGGGATTCCCGGACCAAATCATTTGGACACCAGAATGTGAGAATGCCTATAGTCAGTTAAAGGAGGCCTTGGTCAGCAAACCTGTATTACAGCTCCCTGACCTTTCCAAACCATTTGTGTTGAGAACGGATGCGAGTGCGATGGGATTGGGGCAGCCTTGTTACAGGAAGGAAATGACGATGCTTCGGTTTTGAAACCTGTAGCATACGCAAGCAAGAAACTACTCCAGGCGGAGAGGAATTATTCAACTGTCGAGAGAGAGAGAGAGAGAGAGAGAGAGAGAGAGAGAGAGAGAGAGAGAGAGAGAGAGAGAGAGAGAGAGAGAGAGAGAGAGAGAGTGCTTGTTCCTCGTATGGGCAGTGCAATAATTCCAGCCATATTTGTATGGAGTTAAGTTTCGGGTCCAGTCGGATCATCAGCCACTGATGTTCCTGGCTACTTCTCAGAAGCACAACGCCCGTTTGATGCGGTGGTCGTTGTTACTGCAACCCAATAATTTCACAGTGGAGTACATTCCTGGTAAGGAAAATGTTGGCGCGGACTTCATGTCAAGACACCCAGCTCATGAAGAAGAAGAATGAATCATCTGGATTAAAATCACGGTGGAGAAGAGTGAGATGGACTACTCTCTTAAGAGGGGGCCTATGTCACATGAAGGACCAACGTGATTTAACCATTATGAGAATAAAGGCGATCTGAATTAGCGGATGTTCGAGGCCAAAGGTTGTTTCAACAAATCCAGAAAATGTAACTGCACGTGTTTACATCTGGTCGACGGATTAGGGAACATTCGGTGGTGAGTGAGACAAATCCCTGCATCGCTTTGACAGTTCTGTCAACATTCGAATACAGATGGAACCCGTCGGATCCTGGTTGCAATCGGATGTCAGCCATCACATGTCGGGCAAAGTTAACAGCTACAGATGTGTAAGGGAAGTGGGTTGAGCTGAATCATACATCGCATTGACAGTTATAAACAGGTCGGATTGGAAGCGGAAGTACTCAGCTCGGAAGAAACAGTCCGTCTGTCAATTTATAGTTTCCGGACATCAAGAAGATTGGCAGCTTGTTGGGGAAACTGTTGTTGGGATCATACAGTAACTCGCTAGCTTGTTGGGAATGGCAAAACAACTGATGACAACTCTGACAGTGACTAGGCCAGGGAAAATGGATTCTTGACAATGGATGATATGTCCAAATAACACCTGTGTGGACAGGAAGAATACCGTCACGTGACCAATTTTAGGTTTTGCCAAAAACCATGATGGGAGAGTACAGTTGAACTCAAATCTTGGATTTTAGCGAACGTGCTTCGGCACTGCGGTTCTGATTGCAAAAATGTCTATCTTGTGCGAATTGAGTTAATTTAATTTTACACGTGCCTGTCATGGCAAGAGTGGTTGTAATTGGATCTAACTGCGGTGTTGCCTAAGGTAGAACCTATTATAATTAGTTCTAATTAATATAGGCTGTAGCCTTGATAAAACTAGAGTGTGATGATTAGCACTGTTAGTGGAAAACTAGCTAGAGTAGGGAAGTGATACTTGGCCCTGTTAGTTGAAAATAGATTAGTGAAGTGTTGATAAGCTTTACTAGTTGAGAATTGAGTAATGAGGGATAATTGGGATATTCCAGTAGGTGTCCCTGGTGGGCGGGTTCCGCATTCTGTTTGTTGATTTTTTTTTTTCTTGTCTTGGCCTGATGATAACCAATGGGTTGAGTCATCTGTCCCTGACAGAGTAGGTTCACTTGTAATTTTCTGAGCGAGGCCGATGGCCACGATCATCTAATAGAGATCAGTGACGGGGAGGCTATCACCAGTTGTATGATTTATGTTACAGGTTCCCTCTGGTTGGAATGAAGAACCCGGAACCAATGAAAAATCCGATCCCGGATAAATTATGATGTAGAGAGATGGGCCAGCAACTTTCGCAACGGAAGAAGTTAATACACATTGCTTGGTGGAGCTTAATGGTATATGTATCCTACATGAGTGCATACCAATCGTTAACACCCCTGAAGTGAGGGATATTCAGCCAATGTGGAGCTAGATCAGTAGGAACTGATGTTCACATTAGATGAAACCAAACATTGAAGTGTAGTTGTTCCACGTATCAAGGAAATCAGAACTTTCAGACTATATCTAGTGAATAAAGCAAGCCATTTTTGTCTAGATACATTGACTGTTAAGAGTGAAAATACAGAACTAATAGGAACCGTTGTGTTAGGAACAATAATAGTATTTTCCACGGATTATATATTTACATGGGATTCAGATCTCATGGTCATCAGAGCTCCTGGAGGAGGACATGTCTGGAGAGAAGGATACGACTTCGGTGAGGTCTATTGTACTGACTCGTGTGATGTCGTGTAATCCTTGCCATGATGTGTGCACTATGATCCTGAACTTTGAAGGCTGACATATACATTTATGTTATAATACACGACACACATTTTCTTCGCATACACGTCTCATATACGTTACACTTTGCTTTTAATAAATTAATCTTTATTAATTTTTAGAAGCAAGAGTTGTTGAGTATGTTGCGTTGGGGAAGTATGAGAGGGGGCATAGTACGACAGTGAGAGAGTGATAGGAAAAGGTGTCCACGGGCTGATGGAGTGTGTTGGACGGAAGCTGGTGGATTCTCCAGGATATTGATAAGGGAAAAAATGTTATAATGTGGGTGTTGACTCTCCTCACTCCAGGGACGACACTTTAAAGGAGGACACGACAATTAGGACGCGGAACTGTTTCCAGGACATTTAACTTTTAACTTCTGGATTTTACCACAGACTGTTTACTACGGACAGCAGCATTCTTATCTCACGAATTTTACATTTCGCTATAGAAATTACAACGAAGAACGACATCAGTAAACCGCAGGCATCATTCATAAGGCCATGCCTACATCATCAGTTTTTGTAGTCAGCCATACCACCACTGTATTACTTCACAAAAGGCCAGTATATTGTTTGATTGTTGTAATTATTGAGTTTTAGTTGGGTGTTTCCGTTACAAAATTTACTATCGTATCCATCGCCGATTTGTCTTCAGTATGATTATGCGGACGCGTTTCATTAGCACGTGTGTCGTGTGATTACAATTGTATACGTTTAGTATTTATCAGTCATTATTGTTTCCTCTTTTATAGATGAATAGATATGTATGTCTGCGTTACTAGTCGTTTATCTATCGCGTAACTGTGTACTTCTCTTGTGGCGTGTTATTCTTTATACCGATTATATATATATTTTTTTACCTATTTCTGGAGTTTACATATTGTAACAAGTTAGGACGTTGTTTATCTCTCGCCAGGTTTATTGTTTGCTCGTTGATTCTGCTTTACAACATTGTTGATTTTCGGTTAAAATTTTGTTCAACGTTTGATACTTTTGATACAGTTATTGCTGTCTTCCCTACGCATTTGCATTCTGTCGATTGTGCTTTGCGCGTGTATATATTTATATTTTAGCTATATAAGTTACAGCAGCAGATTAAGTCAACATGTCGACAGTGCAAGAATTTATGGATATGGGTGAGAAGTCTGGTTTGACCGGCTCAGAGCTCAGAGCGTGGGAAAAGCAGGAATTGAGTTTCAGGCCCAACAGAGGGAGGAGAGAGCAGAAAGATTAGCAGCAGAGAAGGAAAGCAAGGAAAAGGAGCTTGCATTTCAGAAAGAATTAAAAGAAAAGGAATTAGCCTTGGAAAAAGAACGAATTACATTTGAGAGAGAAATCAAGGAAAGAGAGCTTGCATGTCAAAAGGAAAAACTAGCCGGCCGAAGCTATCTTAAAAGTACAAGGAAATTGAAGGCAATTTGAAAGTTAAGACTTTAGAGATGGATCGAGAAGCCGAGATCGAACGAGAGAGAATTCAAGCTAAGGCTGGGGATCCTATTAAACGTTACCAAGGTTTAATCAAGAACTTCACACAAGGCGATTCGGTATCCGCTTGGATTACTAATTTTGAAGTTCTCGTCAAGTTCTACAAGGTTCCAGAACAGGACTGGCCCATCTTGTTTCATCGTCACTTGGCGTTGGAGCCTTTAAAGGTAGTAGAATTGATTCCAGAGAACTTACGGACCAACTACACATACATTCGTGATAGCGTATTATCGCATTTCAGTCTTGACGCTGCTGGGTTGAGAACACAGTTTAAGACCCAAACACCGAAAGCAAATCAGACGTTCTTAGACTACGTATCTGAAACTTCATCACTTTATGACAAGTGGTTGAAGGCAGAAGACGTGTCTCATGATTATGATAAACTGCGTGACCTCATGTTGCGTGACAAACTACTATCATCAGTGCCAGATTCAATGTCTACATTCCTGGTAGAGAACAGATGTAAGTCCATACCAGAGATGGAAGCTAAATGAGAGGCGTTTTATAACGCCCATCGCGACATATTTGCTGATGGTGCGCAACCAGAACTCGTGATAGGTGCTAGTGCAAGAGTTCAGAATCAAATAAATCACGGGAGAGGTTACAGATTCTCACAGCATAGGAACAGAGGGCCATATCATAATACATACAGAGATTCAGACGGGCAGAAAAAGGGTCGTTTTACACAGTGCCCACATTGCAAACTTACCACGGTTCGTTAGAAATGTGTGACCGAAACCCTGGATACGAAGCTTATCTGAAAAACGTCACTTTTAAAAAGAGAAGTCAGTACGATGCGTATAAAAATAGTATCAAATGTTACGCATGTTGGGCATATGGGCACACCTCACGGTTTTGTACGATGAGAAAGACGTGGAAAGAGGCGAACTCTACATACGTGTACACGAGTAGTGACTCAGAAGACTTAGAGGACACACATGCGGCTATCATAGAGACATGCACCGATGACGGACTAGGTAAGACAGATAAAGATTCTCAGGATGAATAGTGTCATGTGCCCATTCAAGAGGCCAATGCAGTCAATATCCAGAATGGCACATTAAAAGTCCACCAAGCATGGGTGAACGGTACACCAACCACGTGCGTGAGAGACACAGGCTCCTCAATTATTGGGGTTGACGAAAAGCTAGTGAGGGCACAAGATTACATAAGAAAAACTGTTGCCTGTAGAACATTTGGCGGCACATTAGAAAGATACAAAATTGCTTCAGTCACCATACAGTCTCCTTACTTCGAAGGCACAGTGATTGCGTTAGTGTTACCTAACCCTTGTGCCGGTGTACTCATTGGAAATATACCCAACGTGAAAGATTGCATTCACGAAGAAGCAATTGACTGGGAAATCGTCCACAATCCAACAAATGCTCTCACGAGAGCTCAAGTGCGTCGACAAGAAGAAGAAAATAAACACTCTTCATCTTCTCAGACTGATAGTGACAATACTAAGAACACTATCGCACTGACGACGGACATAGCCTCAGAACAGAGACAAGATCCTACGTTAATAATTGGTTTTAAGAATATGCATAAACCTGCCAAATAGTCAAAGCAGGGTAATAAGCAATTTATTTTAGACAACAATATTCTAATCAGGCGTTACAGCAAAGGGACAGCACTCTTGTTACAAACGGTGCTTCCTAATAAATATCGTATTGAGACACTGAAGCTTGCGCATGATCTTCTTAGTAGACTCTAGAATTCCTATCTCTTATCACATGTCATGTTGTTTGTTTGCGTGCATACATGTAGTACACAGGCCGATCGATTATTTCATTAGTGCACACCCAAATAGAATCTCAATACTTACACAACATACATTCAAATATAGATTAGATAGAAAGTGTAATTTCAGATATATATACATTTTGTGTTTGATTTGAAGTGGTAAATTTCTAGGTCACACCATCACTCCAGGACACATTGTCCCAGAAGAGAAGAACCTGGAGAAAATCAGAAATGCACCAAGGCCAAAAACGAAGAAGGATGTGCGATCTTTTCTCTGGTTGTGTGGGTTCTACCACAAATTTATCCCACATTTCACTGAACTGGGAGCTCCGTTGACGGAAACGTTGAAAAAAGGGATTCCCGGACCAAATCAATTTGGACACCAGAATGTGAGAATGCCTATAGTCAGTTAAAGGAGGCCTTGGTCAGCAAACCTGTATTACAGCTCCCTGACCTTTCCAAACCATTTGTGTTGAGAACGGATGCGAGTGCGATGGGATTGGGGCAGCCTTGTTACAGGACGGAAATGACGATGCTTCGGTTTGAAACCTGTAGCATACGCAAGCAAGAAACTACTCCAGGCGGAGAGGAATTATTCAACTGTCGAGAGAGAGAGAGAGAGAGAGAGAGAGAGAGAGAGAGAGAGAGAGAGAGAGAGAGAGAGGAGAGAGAGAGAGAGAGAGAGAGAGTGGCTTGTTCCTCGTATGGGCAGTGCAATAATTCCAGCCATATTTGTATGGAGTTAAGTTTCGGGTCCAGTCGGATCATCAGCCACTGATGTTCCTGGCTACTTCTCAGAAGCACAACGCCCGTTTGATGCGGTGGTCGTTGTTTACTGCAACCCAATAATTTCACAGTGGAGTACATTCCTGGTAAGGAAAATGTTGGCGCGGACTTCATGTCAAGACACCCAGCTCATGAGAAGAAGAATGAATCATCTGGATTAAAATCACGGTGGAGAAGAGTGAGATGGACTACTCTCTTAAGAGGGGGCCTATGTCACATGATGGACCAACGTGATTTAACCATTATGAGAATAAAGGCGATCTGAATTAGCGGATGTTCGAGGCCAAAGGTTGTTTCAACAAATCCAGAAAATGTAAGCTGCACGTGTTTACATCTGGTCGACGGATTAGGGAACATTCGGTGGTGAGTGAGACAAATCCCTGCATCGCTTTGACAGTTTGTCAACATTTGAATACAGATGGAACCCGTCGGATCCTGGTTGCAATCGGATGTCAGCCATCACATGTCGGGCAAAGTTAACAGCTACAGATGTGTAGGGGAAGTGGGTGAGCTGAATCATACATCGCTTTGACAGTTTATAAACAGGTCGGATTGGAAGCGGAAGTACTCAGCTCGGAAGAAAACAGTCCGTCTGTCAATTTATAGTTTCCGGACATCAAGAAGATTGGCAGCTTGTTGGGGAAACCCTGTTGTTGGGATCATACAGTAACTCGCTAGCTTTGTTGGGATGTCAAAACAACTGATGACAACTCTGACAGTGACTAAGGCCAGGGAAAATGGATTCTTGACAATGGATGATATGTCCAAATAATACACCTGTGTGGACAGGAAGAATACCGTCACGTGACCAATTTTAGGTTTTGCCAAAAACCATGATGGGAGAGTACAGTTGAACTCAAATCCTTGGATTTTAGCGGACGTGCTTCGGCACTGCGGTTCTGACTTGCAAAAATGTCTATCGTTTGCGAATTGAGTTAATTTAATTTTACACGTGCCTGTCATGGCAAGAGTGGATTGTAATTGGATCTAACTGCGGTGTTGCCTAAGGTAGAACCTATTATAATTAGTTCTAATTAATATAGGCTGTAGCCTTGATAAAACTAAGAGTGTGATGATTAGCACTGTTAGTGGAAAACTAGCTAGAGTAGGGAAGTGATACTTGGCTCTGTTAGTTGAAAATAGATTAGTGAAGTGTTGATAAGCTTTACTAGTTGAGAATTGAGTAATGAGGGATAATTGGGATATTCCAGTAGGTGTCCCTGGTGGGCGGGTTCCGCATTCTGTTTGTTGATTTTTTTTTTCTTGTCTTGGCCTGATGATAACCAATGTGTTGAGTCATCTGTCCCTGACAGAGTAGGTTCACTTTATTTTCTGAGCGAGGCCGATGGCCACTGATCATCTAATAGAGATCAGTGACGGGGAGGCTATCACCAGTTGTATGATTTATGTTACAGGTTCCCTCTGGTTGGAATGAAGAACCCGGAACCAATGAAAAATCCGATCCCGGATAAATTATGATGTAGAGAGATGGGCCAGCAACTTTCGCAACGGAAGAAGTTAATACACATTGCTCGGTGGAGCCTTAATGGTATATGTATCCTACATGAGTGCATACCAATCGTTAACACACCTGAAGTGATGGATGTTCAGCCCATGTGGAGCTAGATCAGTAGGAACTGATGTTCACATTAGATGAAACCAAACATTGAAGTGTAGTTGTTCCACGTATCTAGGAAATCAGAACTTTCAGACTATATCTAGTGAATAAAGCAAGCCATTTTTGTCTAGATACATTGACTGTTTAAGAGTGAAAATACAGAACTAATAGGAACCGTTGTGTTAGGAACAATAATAGTATTTTCCACGGATTATATATTTACATGGGATTCAGATCTCATGGTCATCAGAGCTCCTGGAGGAGGACATGTCTGGAGAGAAGGATACGACTTCGGTGAGGTCTATTGTACTGACTCGTGTGATGTCGTGTAATCCTTGCCATGATGTGTGCACTATGATCCTGAACTTTGAGGGCTGACATATACATTTATGTTATTATACACGACACACATTTTTCTTCGCATACACGTCTCATATACGTTACACTTTTCTTTTAATAAATTAATCTTTATTAATTTTTAGAAGCAAGAGTTGTTGAGTATGTTGCGTTGGGGAAGTATGAGAGGGGGCATAGTACGACAGTGAGAGAGTGATAGGAAAAGGTGTCCACGGGCTGATGGAGTGATGTTGGACGGAAGCTGGTGGATTCTCCAGGATATTGATAAGGAAAAAAATATTATAATGTGGGTGTTGACTCTCCTCACTTCCAGGGACGACACTTTAAAGGAGGACACGACAATTGAGACGCGGAACTGTTGCCAGGACATTTAACTTTTAACTTCTGGATTTTACAACGGACTGTTTACTTACGGACAGCAGCATTCTTATCTCACGAATTTTACATTTCGCTATAGAAATTACAACGAAGAACGACATCAGTAAACTGCAGGCATCATTCATAAGTCGATGCCTACATCATCAGTTATTGTAGACAGCCATATCACCACCGTATTACTTCACAAAATGCCAGTATATTGTTTGATTGTTGTAATTATTGAGTTTTAGTTGGGTGTTTCCGTTACAAAATTTACTATCGTATCCATCGCCGATTTGTCTTCAGTATGATTATGCGGACGCGTTTCATTAGCACGTGTGTCGTGTGATTACAGTTGTATACGTTTAGTATTTATCAGTCATTATTGTTTCCTCTTTTATAGGTGAATAGATATGTATGTCTGCGTTACTAGTCGTTTATCTATCGCGTAACTGTGTACTTCTCTTGTGGCGTGTTATTCTTTATACCGATTATACATATTTTTTTTACCTATTTCTGGAGTTTACATATTGTAACAAGTTAGGACGTTGTTTATCTCTCGCCAGGCTTATTGTTTGCTCGTTGATTCTGCTTTACAACATTGTTGATTTTCGGTTAACATTTTGTTCAACGTTTTATACTTTTGATACAGTTATTGCTGTCTTCCCTACGCATTTGCATTCTGTCGATTGTGCTTTGCGCGTGTATATATTTATATTTTAGCTATACAAGTTACAGCAGCAGATTAAGTCAATATGTCGACAATGCAAGAATTTATGGATATGGGTGAGAAGTCTAGTTTGACCGGCTCAAAGCTCAGAGCGTGGGCGAAGCAGGAATTGAGTTTCAGGCCAAGCAGAGGGAGGAGAGAGCAGAAAGATTAGCAGCAGAGAAGGAAAGCAAGGAAAAGGAGCTTGCATTTCAGAAAGAATTAAAAGAAAAGGAATTAGCCTTGGAAAAAGAAAGAATTGCATTTGAGAGAGAAATCAAGGAAAGAGAGCTTGCATTTCAAAAGGAAAAACTAGCCGCCGAAGCTATTTTAAAAGACAAGGAAATTGAAGGCAATTTGAAAAATAAGACTTTAGAGATGGATCGAGAAGCCGAGATCGAACGAGAGAGAATTCAAGCTAAGGCTGTGGATCCTATTAAACGTTACCAAGGTATAATCAAGAACTTCACACAAGGCGATTCTGTATCCGCTTGGATTACTAATTTTGAAGTTCTCGTCAAGTTTTACAAGGTTCCAGAACAGGACTGGCCCATCTTGTTTCACCGTCACTTGGCGTTGGAGCCTTTAAAGGTAGTAGAATTGATTCCAGAGAACTTACGGACCAACTACACATACATTCGTGATAGAGTATTATCGCATTTCAGTCTTGACGCTGCTGGGTTGAGAACAAAGTTTAAGACCCAAACACCGAAAGCAAATCAGACGTTCTTAGACTACGTATCTGAAACTTCATCACTTTATGACAAGTGGTTGAAGGCAGAAAACGTATCTCATGATTATAATAAACTGCGTGACCTCATGTTGCGTGACAAACTACTATCATCAGTGTCAGATTCAATGTCTACATTCCTGGTAGAGAACAGATGTAAGTCCATACCAGAGATGGAAGCCAAAGGAGAGGCGTTTTATAACGCCCATCGCGACATATTTGCTGATGCTTCGCAACCAGAACTCGTGATAGGTGCTAGTGCAAGAGTTCAGAATGAAAGAAATCACGGGAGAGGTTACAGATTCTCACAGCATAGGAACAGGGGGCCATAACATAATACATACAGAGATTCAGACGGGCAGAAAAAGGGTCGTTTTACACAGTGCCCACATTGCAAACTTACCCACGGTTCGTTAGAAATGTGTGACCGAAACCCTGGATACGAAACTTATCTTAAAAACGTCACTTTTAAAAAGAGAAGTCAGTACGATGCGTATAAAAAGAGTATCAAATGTTACGCATGTTGGGCATACGGGCACACCTCACTTTTTGTACGATGAGAAAGACGTGGAAAGAGGTGAACTCTACATACGTGTACACGAGTAGTGACTCAGAAGACTTAGAGGACACACATGCGGCTATCATAGAGACATGCACCGATGACGGACTAGGTAAGACAGATAAAGATTCTCAGGATGAATAGTGTCATGTGACCATTCAAGAGGCCAATGCAGCCAATATCCAGAATGGCACATTAAAAGTCCACCAAGCATGGTTGAACGGTACACCAACCACGTGCGTGAGAGACACAGGCGCCTCAATTATTGGGGTTGACCAAAAGCTTGTGAGGGCACAAGATTACATAGGAAAAACTGTTGCCTGTAGAATATTTGGCGGCACATTAGAAAGATACAAAATTGCTTCAGTTACCATACAGTCTCCTTATTTCGAAGGCACAGTGAATGCGGCAGTGTTACCTAACCCTTGTACCGGTGTACTCATTGGGAATATACCCAACGTGAAAGATTGCATTCACGAAGAAGCCATTGACTGGGAAATCGTCCACAATCCAGCAAATGCTCTCACGAGAGCTCAAGTGCGTCGACAAGAAGAAGAAAATAATAAACACTCTTCATCTTCTCAGACTGATAGTGACAATACTAAGAACACTATCGCACTGACGACGGACATAGCCTCAGAACAGAGACAAGATCCTACGTTAAGAATTTGTTTTAAGAATATGCATAAACCTGCCAAACAGTCAAAGCATGGTAATTGGCAATTTATTTTAGACAACAATATTCTAATCAGGCGTTACAGCAAAGGGACAACACTCTTGTTACAAAGGGTGCTTCCTAATAAATATCGTATTGAGGCACTGAAGCTTGCGCATGATCTTCTTAGAAGACTCTAGAATTCCTATCTCTTATCACATGTCATGTTGTTTGTTTGCGTGCATACATGTAGTACACTGGCCGATCGATTATTGCATTAGTGCACACCCAAATAGAATCTCAATACATACACAACATACATTCAAATATAGATTAGATAGAAAGTGTAATTTCAGATATATATACATTTTGTGTTTGATTTGATTCATTGCCATGGAGAATATAGAAATTATTCGTCATGCTGAGGCCGTATAATGATCCACAGACATATGAGGATATCGGTACCTTTGTGTCTCCTCAACACGAGGACTGTTCAGAGACTTGTGAACACTGTGCGTGAACTTTGAAATTCGTGCGGATTTTGGTGACACTAGATTTATAATTATTAGTAACTTAACTTATAGCCATCGTTAATTTAATCATACGAACTTTTACCCATCCATTTCATACATCAGAAAGTGAATCCACAGTGATCATATACATTTGAATTATTGGCATTAGTTGAATTCATTTTGTTGTTGTTGTCATTGGTTTAATTCACAATTTTCTTCATTAAGCGAAATCACGTTAGTTAACATTCGTTGATTTCGCATGTTTCATCATCAGCCGGATCCACATTTTGTTTTGGGTTCAATTTCACTTTTTGCGTCGTTCACATGCCACGTTATTAATCAGATGCGTGTGTCACATTAAAATTGTATTTCACATCTCGATGTTCAATCAGATCCACATTTCACATCATCAAGTATATTCACACGTCACATAATCAAGTTAATATATACTCACATTCTCACGTTGTGTCATTTCGAAAATTTATACGTTACGTCCAGTTCACTCATAGAGTCAAATCATATCATTTGCATTTTTGCTTTATTAGTGTTAACAGGTTAATATAATATAAATACGGTTAAGCTACATATTCATAGGTAGAATGTTGGTTAATTTTATAGATTGAACACGTACACGATATAGTTCAGACGAAAAACAGTACAGACTATACATTAAGATATATCGGGTTGATTAGCACGACAAAGATAGAATGGCATATTATGCAATTTCATATCTATTTCAGGTTTAATTGAGGTTGTTATAATTAAGTAATTACTGGTTCATAGATGTTTATAGTTATTAGGATTATGATGATTATGATTGGCCTAATTCGCAGTCTTGATTACGACATTGATGACGTCACATATGCAATTTCTTACTGCACGAAGCAATTATAGCCAGAGCTACATTGATATTCAACACGACCGTCACTTAGGCAACTGATACGATCTAGTTTAACGTCAACAGCTACTACGGCAGAAAGCCTCACCTATCTACTTAACAGGACTAATGACATAGCAGGTGGAAATTGAGGATATAATTACAAGAAAACTACTATCGACGGATTGGTACCTGTTAATCACACACGTCCCCTCACTCGGGTTTTATAGCTTTGGGTGTGGACGCTTGTCGGTTTCGACAAATGAGGGACTACTGGGTTTTAGGTAGTTAGCACAGCCCTCCCATAGGCAGTGTTACATGACGTCTACCGTGGGGTGTAGATAGGAGTGCATGCCCGTCGTATTATTAGAATTTTTTTTTTAAATTAGATTTTGTGGATGATTGATAGGAGACCATACCGTCGTATTAGAATTATGTCTGCACTGCTACTTGTCAGGTTCGAAGAATTAACGGCGATTAAAAATGATAGCATCATTTTCAAAGGGGAGGGGGCATACTGCCAAGTAGCAGGTGCTGCATAATGACGTAAGCAAAAGGGACCAAAGAATCCCAGAACAGAAGCGCTAATGTATCGAGGCGTATTACGTCGGAACACAAAGACGTCATGAAAGAAGGTGAACAATGGAGACAAAAACTTGGGAGTTCTAAAAGGCGGCAACTTATGTGACTCGGCTGGCTTAACATTGGCGGGATATCATGTTAGTGATTAAAGTATGACTGGAAATGGAAGAGATGATCAAGGAGGACAACGGTCATAGAAGTATTAACAAAGGCACAGGCGAACACAGTAACGGTAGGTCTGAAACGACATGAAGAACGTAGAAGATGGAAAGAAGGACGGGTAATGACAGTCAATATTCGATGGCCAGTAACATATGAGTAATTATATTATTATATACTAGGGATACTGTGCCCCCTGGCTATAACAGGACCAGTATCAGTAGATAATTATTTATTATTATTATTATTATTCTCATTATGTTTACAGTAGGCCTGCGCTGTGATAATAAACGGCGTTATAATGGACAACGTTCTTCAGTGTAGACTCCGTCATTATTTAGTTCGTTGGCTCTGAATCTGCCAATTGCGTTTGAGCCGTAGTTATTTCTGAGTTGAAATGTTTAAGTTATGTTGAACCCATGGATATCGCATGGCAATGATTACATGTTTTGCACGACGAATATAGCTGTGTCTCTGTAGTGGGCTTCCTTCTTAACGGTCAAAATGTTGGTCCTCTTTTCATTGAAGTTTATAGAATGATTCGTATGTTCGTGTATTGTCCCCTCATTTGACAACGTGTTTCTTCTCACGTTTCTTGTTATGCCACAATATGTCAGTTCTCACCGCAATATTACTCTTCGGTTGGTATTCGATGCGTCTAGAGCTTTTTGTTTTTTCAATGTCAGTTGTTTGTCACCGTTGAGGGCTCATGGAATTGAAATTCATCACTGTGGAATACAAGCTGTTGCCATTAACAAGTTATATTGTTTATGCCGATGCTGTAATGTTTAGGGCCTGCAATTCTTCTGAATATTTGTAGCAAAATATCCCAGTTGGTGTGCACGTGGATTAAGGTCTGCGATCTGCTCAGACCTTAATCTGTGTCGGACGATTCCAGTAGGTTGATGACTGCTCTCGGTTGCATAAAATTCAATCCATCCTTTCTCCAATAATCCTCTTCCTCTTTCAACACATGGTCCTCACATTTTTCCAGTAACTTTTATCAATATTTAAAAGCGCGGACTGGATTAGTATCTTGACGTCAGACAATTTGAATATAGTATTGTCAGCTGCCACCTGTCCTTTAATTTTATCCCACACAAGTTCTATAGGGTTAAAATGAGAATGGTACGGCGGAAGTCTCAAGCACCCATGACGATGCTCTTCTATCAACTTGTCGATTTGATATTTCTAGCTTTTTGGCGTCTGTTTTACAAGGGACAACAATTCTAGCTTGAAATACGTTTCTCGAAATGGTATGTTTTCCATTCGGAGCCATATCTTTATTGCTCCCTTTGTGCTCGATGCTGTAGCTATTTTGTCTTCTTGGGCAACAACATTGATATCAGGTATTGTCCATAATTGGACACGACGGTCTATCTAGGGATGGAAGCACAGTATTCTCGAGCCAATCTCTAAATACATTACCATTCATCTTATTATGATAATCCATATCGTCTGTATGCTTTGATACGAACACGAGCCTAGCATTCTGTTGTAAGCCATTATGCGTATTACCAGCATGGGCCATGACCAAAAGCTGTCCTATACTACTGGGCACATATCGCTTTATCTGTCCATCCACTGATTGCCATTTTATTATCACGTGTGTGGTGCACATTGATAAACATTTCATCCAAACACACTATGCCATAATTTTCTTTGCGCATTTCCCTTATTTCACGTAGGTATCTGCTTCTCATGGCTCCTAAATGCGGTTGCTCGCAAAGAATTATTTCTACCGCCCTTGTACTTTCTAAATAGTGAAGATAATGTCCTTGTAATTTTCCACAAAGTTGTTTTGGATAGCTCTATGTTATTGTTCTTTCTCAACCACACCCTAAGTTTTCTTACAGTCACTGTTTCTTTGGCATCCAGCATTTTTATAAAGCTGATAATCCTGGATATAAAATCCAAAATTTTCATAATTTTAGGAGTCTCCGTGGCAAAGTGGTCAAACCTTTTGACTCAGGCTCCAAAGGTTATGGGTTCGAATCCGGGCCGCATCCTTCGATTCACGAGTTAAATTTTTCAGAGACTTCTGTGGGTCGTCGCTAGAGCTGCGGAGTTCGTGCTTTGTGCGATGCTTTCCGTGCTGCGGAAAGAGACCGAACCAAATGGGATAGAACCCGGTGCAATGAAGTCGACCCTGTCGACTTTTAAGCGACTTTTAAAGCATTTTTATAATAGCTCGCTTTATGACAACTTTGTCAAAGCTGTCTACAATAACCTTTCTACCTACCGTTTGGTTATTGCGTGGTGGTTTAATTCCAGATTCTTGCACCCATCGACGAAATGATCGTTTACTCAAACCCAATGCATGCACTGTTCTTTTTTCGGAATTTGTAATAGTATAAAACAGTTTCCTCCGATCAGCTTCTTGACAAAAATATGTGTACAACTTCATAGCGATGCTTTGAAGTGTGTACACGATTTCGCATTCAATCCCATTGAAAAATATTCACACATTTCAATGTTAGCGATAAGTAGTAAGACTAAATATATATATATATATATAATATATATATATATATATATATATATATATATATATATATATATATATATATATATATATATATATATATATATATATATATATATATATATATATAAATCAGGTTTCATGGAATAACCCACATTTTGAGACACCTCTGAACAGTCCGAGTTTAAACAACGCGGGGTTCTTGGCATAAGGCCAATCCCGTGACCAACGTAGAATATTCAACATTGAACGCTGATTGTCTGGCTAGGGTGTAATACATTTACAATTATGAACTTCATCTCTGACCCGTAAATTATATACCGCATAAAAACAAACTTTGAAATCTGCTATAAAATCTCCAGAGCAAAACATTTTTTGTTGGGTGGACATAATGATAAGGTTATATGCTAAATCTCATCATTTTCCTTCAATTGGTTACTGAGATATGGAATTTTATATTGGGGCAGACAAAAGTAAACACACTATAGTTAGGTTTATAGTCGTTTTGTACTCTCTAAGTGTTGGTATGAGCGGTAAGCGTGTATAAATGACATTGTTTTATTAATGACAGTGCTGACAATACTTAGAGATAATAAACAAATGGAAACAGTGTTTGTGTGATGTTCATGAGAAAATGTTGAGTTCTGTTTCGAATAGCTGATTGGTCTCAAATGCACAGTGGAAGAGAGTAACCAGAGCCTAATATGATAGTAGAGGTGACGATGATGAGAAGACCGCGCCATCATCTTGAGACATCAAGGAAACGGTGTAGAAGTACGCCCGCACAGAGAAGATGTGCATGTCATAGAAAGGACGAGCTGTCCGCACATGAGTTGCTACGAACGCAGAGTCATCGAGATTGTAAACTCGACTATGAGGTATAAGACCCTAAGTATCAACCCAAGTACTGTTGATGCCTATATATCACCAAGTGCCAATTAAAAGCACGCATCAGCCATAGGCATAGTAATGATCAACATGTCGCCTATGGCAGTCGCAGGGTTTAGAGAATCAAAGAATCAGGAAATAGGCATACAGAGCTGCTTGATCGGCCGATTCGTTGATGTCCTGCCACAACTTTCGTCGCAGAAATGTTCTGAGGGCATTTTGCTTACTGATACACAAATCATTACTCAACAATTGGCCTTACAGCTGCCAGTCACCAATGGTAGTGCAAATGCAGTTATACAAACTCTTGCATTTTCTAAGGTTTGCGCAAGATGGGTTCCTCGAAATGACCACCGTTGCAAAGAAAAGCAATTTCTTCTGAACTGTTGTATTGTTTCAATCCTTATGGGGATACATTTTTAGTTCATCATTATCATGTGCCATGCCGGTAAGCGTGGGCGGTCATGTTTTGCCATCTCACTCGATCACCAGTGTCGTGGATCAGCTCCGTATTCTTGTCTCGACTATACAAAGTGGCCAAGCCATCCAGATATTTACTTCTCTGCCCTCCCCTTGTTCTCTTCCCCTCTATCTTGCCAGTTGTCGCCAAGTTCTCCAATTAATTTCTTCTCATAACGTGACCAAAAAATTGTAACTGTCTACATATTATTTTTCTAATCATTTTACGGTTTTCTTTTGTTTCTTATAGGACTTGGTCATTGTTTTTTTTTCTGTCTGCCCATGGTATTCTGTGAATTTTCCTCAGAAACCACATTTACACAGCCATCAGATGTTTTTCAGCTTGACTGCTCATTGTCCACGCTTCACATCCATATAAAAGTACAGGTTCACTGTAGCATTCTTTTTCTCGTTGCAAATGACATCCTTTTATTGGTCCGTATGTATTTCATCTTGCTAAAGGCTAATTTCGCCAAAGCGATTCTTGTTCTAATCTCTTCAAGGCATCTCCCATCAGATGTTATTACTTTTCCGGGATAAGTTTACAGATTCAATTGTTAAAGAATATTCCCATTTACTTGTATATTACATTGTGGTAATTCCTTCTTCTTAGTGACAACCATAATGTCACAGACTCACATTTATAGACATGAGTCAAAGGGCTACAACTCCCGCACAAGGGAAAGAAGTCAGTCACTCGAAGGCCAGTGTAATCTAGAGCCTTCTCGAAGGACTGGTCATTGAGTCCACTGTCCCGTGGACACTGATGTGGCCCGCCTATTGCGGGGTCCACGAGGAACTCGGACAGAGTTACCACCCGTGTCGGATTGGGACACGTGTGGACCGTCAGAGGACAGACGGACCATCAGAGAGGCAACAGGGCCTGCCTTAGAGGGACTCAATAGATTAATAGATTAAACCCATGTGTATTTGGGGTTCATAGACTTATGCTAGATAGTTTGCTAGGATGTTTGTGATAACTATGTGTGATGATGTTAAATCTCTGTGATATGCAACTCAGCGCCAATGCACTGTATAGTGAACTACAATAAATGTTAGATATTATATTTAACGGAGTTATTGTTGCCTGTGTGAACCCGAGCTCAGATACCTAGACATGAGCAAGACGATGACAGGCTTTTTGGGGGCTTATTCTCCGGTTTTGGCATAAGCTTTAACTTTACACGGCTATATATTGCCAAGTAAAACATCAAATTAATGATATCAAATTGATTTCTGTATAACAAATTGATTTCTGTACAACAAATTGATAACTGTACAAGTTTAACTTATTTGCAGCTATCTAGCGATAAAAGTAGTATTAATATGAGTCCCTCTGCAGTGAGTCTCTCATTGATGTGAATAATAGAAACTATTTTTGACATGACTGTGACATTTTTTGACTGTTACTAATGTTTTCTCATTCTACGAGCAGATTGTTCCGCGAATTGTGTGGTGTGTAACCTAGGTAAACTATCCAACAGTGGCGAGAGTACAAGACAACATCCGCAAGTTCTGGGATTAAAAGCTAAGTTTCATATCATGCCCATTGCAACCCTAAGCGGTACTTCTCACCATCCATCCATGTATCATTTTGCTTTGCATTGATTTGTATGCATATTCATGACCTTGTAACCAACATAACCTTGCATTTGGATTTGCACATGTAATAATTAAGGGAGATAACTAAATTTTCTACTCCCCAACATTTTTCTAAGGGATTTAACTTCATTAAAAGTACCAACAAGTAAAAAAACAAGATGTCTACCTTAGATAAATGTATTGAGCAAGGTATCAAATTAGGTTATAAAGAAGAGAAACTGTCAGAATGGGCACAGAAGACGCACGCAGAAAACATTGCCCGTGAAGAAAGAGCGATAGAACGAGAAGAAAAACAAAGGCAAATGCAGGCAGAAGAAAAGAAGATGCAAATGCAAATTGATGCAGAAGAAAAGAAGAGACAAAGTGAGGCAGAGGAGAAAAAGATGCAGATGCAACTGCAGGCTCAAGAGAAAACAAATGGAGCTTGAGGCGGCGGCCAAACTTAGCCCAATTGAATGCTGATACACAAATAAAACTAAAGCAGATGGAGATTGAGTCCACTGTAGAAATATCTGTGAATAAACTAAGAAGCAAAGAGGAGGAACAAAAATATAACAAGTATAAAGGCCTCGTGAAGGCATTCTGCTCAGGGGATTCCATCAGTGCATATCTGGAAAATTTTGAGTGTCTAATGTCCTACCATAAGATCATAAAATCAGATTGGGCATTTATTTTAATGAGAAACTTAGCTCTGGAACCTTTAAAAGTAATAGAGACAGTACCACAGGAAATGCGAAAAGATTATGACTATTTAAAGCAGCGCATTCTCCAACATTTCTCATTAGATACTGCAGGTTACCAACAACAGTTCGCCAAATTATCCCCACAACCAAATCAAACCTTTATAGATTATGTCTCTACAGTACAAGATGTGTGTACAAAGTGGATTAACTCGGCTAAAACTAACAACAGCCATGACAAACTTAAAGAACTTATTATTATTGATAAGATAGTGAGTACAATCCCTACACCTTTTGCTAAGTTTTTGAAACAAATGGACTGTAAAAGTATTCAGGAAATCGAGTCAAAGGGGAATGCATTTTTTACAGCAAACAGAGACATTTTTCATTTAAACTTAAGTCAAAACGATACAGCAACAGCAGTAGTAAACACCAGATATTCGAAACCAACAGAAAGTAAGTTTAAACCACGCTCAAATGTCAGTAAGCCAGTTAAATGCCAATATTGTAGTTTGACTCACGAACAATACGCGATGTGCGATAAATCGCCGAACTATCCACACCACCTCAAAATGATCGTGGAGAAGCAGAAGAATAAGCGCAATGCTTACCAGAGAGCGGTCAAATGTTACTTTTGCAGTAGCTTTGGGCACTATAGTCGCTTCTGTGAGGGCCGAAAGATATTGAAACAGGCCAATGCTGCACTAGTGGAAACGTCATCAGACGAAGAGATTGAATCACTGAATGATTGTGACAATCAAAACGAAAATGTAAGTGAGCTAGGAAATGCTGTGCAAATTATTGACACCATTACAGACAGTAAGTGTAACACCTGTACAAAGTTCCAACTGGACACAACATTACTATGTGGCCACACTATCCCTATTTCGAATGAAACAGCCAACGCTGCCTTGTCATCTACAGGCAAGCTAGTTTTTTCAACAGGGTTTGTAAATAACAAAAAGTGCACATTAATTCGGGATTCCGGCGCAACGCTCTGTGGGATTAAGAAAACATTAATAAACGAGAAAGACTATACAGACAAACACGTGACTTGTCGCACATTCTCAGGCACTATAGAGAAATACCCCCTTGCTCTTGTCGAAATTCGAACCCCGTTCATATCAGGACTAGTATTGTGCGCTGTCCTAGAAAATCCTGTCGCTGATATTATACTTGGGAACCTGCCCAACATACGACCTTGCTCTGAAAAGGAAATCAGAGATTGGGAGCATAGAAACGGTATCCACCACCCAAACAGCGATTCTAAAGAGAAACACCATTCATGCTTGTCTCAATCTGCCAAAAGACCAAGGGAGACAACCAATGAAGTAATTCAGAAAGAATTCACCGAGGTGTACAATGCAGGGGCGGTCGAATCTGTCAGTGATACGACCAAATTAAAACCTCGAATTGAGGATGCTACCGATCTACCAAGTACCAAGCCTGTAGATGTGCAACAACACACACAACACACAAATGCAATAACACGACAGACAACCCATAAAACCAACACCGACCAACTGCAGGAGTCACTAGAAATTCTATCACCAAACACTACCAACACGAATTTTGGAGATGAACAGAAAGCAGATCCTACACTTTCACCATATTTTAAGTTAGTAGGACTTAAACCAAAATTAACCAAGAACGCATCGTGGACATTTAGGCTACAGAACAATGTATTAACTAGATTATACACAACAAATCAGACCACGATACAGCAAGTAGTGTTACCACAAGCACATAGAGAGAAAGTACTAAAGATAGCCCATGACTCACCTTTCGGAGGTCATATGGGGTACGAAAAAACTAGGGCTAGGGTCCTGACCCAGTTTTATTGGCCAAAATTTTGCCAAGATATTAAAAACCTTTTGTAGATCATGTGATATATGTCAGAACTGGTGAAAAAGGGGAAAAACCCTACGGCAGAAGTCCAATCAACTACAACTGCCTCGAGGCCATTCCAAATCGTGGCAGTTGACCTAGTAGGTCCGCTGAATCACATTTCAAGTAAAGGGAATAGATATATTTTCACTCTTATTGATGTATGTACGAGATGGCCAGAAATGCTTCCATTAAAATCTGTCTCCTCTAAGGATGTGACGGACATATTATTAAATATTTTCTCCCGTTTTGGCTTCCCGGAGAAAATAATTTCTGATAGAGGAACCCAGTTCATATCGAATGCCACCCAATCGGTAACTAAGTTACTAGGCATCAAGCAATGTTTCACCAGTCCCTATCGACCGGCCGCAAATGGTATCTGCGAGAAACTAAACGGGGACCTGAAACATATGCTATCTAAAGTGACAGCTGAAAATCCAGCCGATTGGGATATACTTCTCCCAACGGTGCTGTTCGCATATAGAGAAGTCCCGCAATCAAGCACAGGGTTCTCTCCCTTCGAATTGATGTATGGAGCGAACCCAAGAGGACCTCTCACTATTTACAAAGATATCATATCACAACCTGTAAATATCCAACTACCCATTTCTACCTATGATTTAGTCACTGACACCAGAGACAAAATCATACGTTCCTGTATACTGGCCAGAACATCACTACAGGAGAAAGGTTTTAGGTACAGGCAGTACGCCAACAGAGGTGCAAAAACAATTGTATTAAATCCAGGTCAGGATATTTTACTACTGCTACCTGACAAGAGAGATTTGCTATCAACCTCTTGGCAGGGACCTTTTAAAATTATTAGAAGAATTTCGGAAGTTGATTACGAAATTTCTTTGAATGGAAAGTTGAAAATATTCCATGTAAATATGTTGAAACCATACTATGCTAGACAGGACACGGACACGAGTGAGCAGACGCAGCGAACTGATGACAAAAACGAAACGACAATTACCCAACTGAATGACACCTCGACAAATGAAGCATCGTTAACGACGCACTCTTACGACGACAAAGACGACGAAGACATATGGACATTACCGACAATATGTGATATCGACAACGACGACCAATTTGACGACATATTGACAACGATTAATCTCGACGACGACGACAATGACATTGAGGACAATTTACAAACAGTAGCATCTGTGATAAATCAGACAGACGTAGACAATACTGAAATCCCAGTACCGATTATGACTGACGACGGTAGTATAAATGACATACAAATCTCTGACACTTTGACACAACAACAGCGACAAGACATTTTGACTCTCCTTGACGAGTATAAATCTATCTTTTCTAACAAACCTGGACGCACTGACAAGATAACACATTCAATTGTGCTGACAGATCTGACACCGGTCAAATGTAGACCATATTCTATTCCTCTCCATTACAGAGCAAATTTAGACAAAGAAATTTTGGATTTAGAGAAAAATAGAATAATTCAAAAATCTATGTCTCAATATTCTTCACCGATTGTCCTGGTGAAAAAGAAGGACCAGACAATCCGTTTGTGCATCGACTATAGAGTATTAAATACAAGAACCACAACGGATGCAGAGCCAATGAACAGTTGTGAAGATCTCATTTTAAATATGTCTCAATCATCCTTATTTTCTAAGACTGATTTAGCGAAAGGTTATTGGCAAGTGCCACTACACCCTGCTTCTAGACATATAACAGCATTCGCAACACCCCTCGGTTTGTACGAATGGCTATATCTTCCATTTGGTCTCAAGAACGCGCCCGCCACATTTGTTAGATTAACTAGATTGCTATTGCACGGAATTAAAGATGTCCAAGCTTATATTGATGATATATGCATCCATTCTTCTAATATGACTTCTCACTTACTTACACTCAAACAAGTCTTCAACCAAATCTTTCTTTTTGGACTTACTATCAAACCTTCCAAGGTTGAAATAGGCTATAAACAAATAGACTTCCTTGGCCATAGAATTTCTGAAGGCAAATTGTTGACAGATGATAAAATTGTGTCGAAGATTCTCAATCTAGAAGTGCCTACCACAAAGAAACAAATTAGAAGTTTACTAGGTCTTATTAACTATTATTCTAAATTTATACCAAATTGGGCAGAACTTACTTCAGTCTTTTCTGATATGTTAACTAAAGATCATCCATCAAAAATTTGTAAAAGTACTCGCTTAGAGGATGCAATAAGCAGATTGAAACGTATTTTTTCTAATCCACCAGTCTTACGATTACCCAACATAAATTTACCCTTTATTTTGACCACAGATTCGAGTGCTATCGCAATAGGAGGATGTTTAATGCAAGAAGTGGATGGAGTGAGACACCCAATTCTCTACGTAAGCCGGAAGCTAAAGAAGGCAGAGACCCGGTATTCTACGGTGGAATTGGAGGCATTAAGTCTATTATTTTGTGTATTAAGATTATCTAAGTTCCTCTTAGGTAGCCACTTTGTTGTACTCACTGACAATTCGCCATTGTTGGTCCTTAAGCAAGGTGCCCCGAAAAACCATCGGTTACAAAGATGGTGTCTTCTTCTTCAAGATTTCGACTTCGAAATCCGCCATATCAGAGGCACTGACAACATTATTGCTGACCTATTATCACGGCAAACGAATGCGCCAGTAGAATGACATTTAGCACATCGACCATTCGCCATACTAGAAACTGTGATACTTTTAGTCTGTGGCATATAACAGTGTAACTCTACACCTGCTAGAGAACTCCCAGTGAATAGTAATAACACCTCAGTAAATAAGTTACTTATGACACCCACGAACATGAAACTTTAAGAGTCATACTTTATGAACTATACGTGAAGAGCTATACTATCAATTGCCCAAGCTCTAGAACGATCCGAGCGAGAGACATTAACAGTGTAATGATTTCAACCTGTGAACTCACTCTGAAAATTGTAAGAACACTTTATACGCAACATTGAGAACATTCCATACTTGCTGTTGCTACGAGACTTTGCAAACAGCCGAAACAGAACTACGTCGACTACAACACTCAAGAAACAGCCATACTAACTTTAACATTCATGGCATAACACGTTAACAACAGGAGGACAACGCGCACATCATCGTTGGATTTAGTTACTTAATTAATTTAATATTAAATATGTATTATATTTGCATTGAATTTTGTATATAAAATGTGTTAACCTGTAATTTGTACATATTCTACCATAACATTACAGGTAATTCCATTAATAGGATAAATAACCTTCATATGCAATTGTCTCTGTGTAAATTATAACCCATTTTTGACTCATCGTACAAAAAGTACGTATTTTCTTAAAGGGAAAAGATCGCCTATTCCATTTTTTCTAAGGGCAATAACACTTACCTCAACTTTAATTATATATTTTAACCAAATACTATTTGGAATGAAAGATGAGTGAATGACAGAGTGGATGAATTAAATGAGAGAACGATATACTGAGCGGACAAATTGTACGCAAAACGTATTGATTTTAATTTGTCTGCGTCTTTCATGTAAATTGTATTACTTGTCTAAATTGTTGATACATGTTTATTAGTTAGGTTAATATTCTTAGTTTAGGAGTTAGGATACTACATCTAAGCACCACTGCTTGGAATGCCTGATCATGTATTGCACACATTGGAGTAATTCATGATTAAGGTTATCCCAACTCGTGACGCTTGGAAATAAGCCACACATTCAGCACACACTTTACACAAACTTTAAAACTCAACACTATCAATTTAAAATACAGTCACTTTATTAGAAGCAGCAACTTATTAGTCAACACACTAACAAGTCAACAGGGACACATGTAGTCTGAGGGGATAAAATAACAACGTAACTACATATTTGGCATTATACAACATACGAGAGTAAAAATGTATTGAAATGCACACACAGATCAAGATTTGAAGGTGTACTTAATTAGCCAGGACTTCGGTCTTGTTAATCCTCTTTAATACAGAGGTTAATTGTCTTGGTATCAGTGGGGTACTATGAGAAGGACGGGTTGTAAACACAACTAGTAAACGTCACGTAACTTCGGTCAGATAAGCATTTTTAAGGACACAGGAGAGAGAGTGATCTCTTCACCAAATCAGAGAAGTGGTGTATGGGAGAATACATGAGTTTTGATGCCAGTATGTAGGTTACCAGGTTACTGTCCACCAAACTACAAACACCGACTTTATATGATTCTGTGACAGAATTAGAGCAGATCTAATTACCTTATAACAACCCATCAGATCGGGGGAGAGGGGGGAATCCTGTCACAGACTCACATTTATAGATATTAGTCTAAGGGCTACAACTCCCGCCCAAGGGAAAGAAGTTAGTCACTCGAAGGCCAGAGTAATCTAGAGCCTTCTCGAAGGACTGGTCATTGAGTCCACTGTCCCGTGGACACTGATGTGGCCCGCCTATTGCGGGGTCCACGAGGAACTCGGACAGGGTTGCCACCCGTGTCGGATTGGGACACGTGTGGACCGTCAGAGGACAGACGGACGAGCAGAGAGGCAACAGGGCCTGCCTTAGAGGGACTCAATAGATTAATAGATTAAACCCATGTGTATTTGGGATAGATAGACTATATGCTAGATAGTTTGCTAGGATGTTTGTGATAACTATGTATGATGATGTTAAATCTCTGTGATATGTAACTCAGCGCGGGATTGTTAACCCACTGCGCCAAAGCACTGTATAGTGAACTACAATAAATGTTCGATATGGTATTGAACGGAGTTATTGTTGCCTGTGTGAACCCGAGCTCAGATACCTAGACATGAGCAAGACGATGACAGTGAGCCAGTCGTTCTTAAATCAATGGCAAACTACTGAATGTAAAGCTTGCCTAGTACATCAACAGCAGCTGAAAAATGTTGGTGTTGACTGCAACGACCTGTAAAGGATACCCAACATTAAAAAACAAAAGCAATGAATAAGGGACATAAACATGTAATATTGTTATAAGGGAGATTACTTTAATTTTAAACAAATAAAGAATATTCTAGCAATAGTATTATTAACTAACTTTATACTTCTATATTATTTTTGTAGAAATATAAAATGAAAACAGGGAAGTAAAATATTTTAATTCCAGATATGATCTTTGTATGATTCTTACAGAACGTGTTTTTAATCTTTATATACATACATTTTATAATGGATTGTTTACTTATACAATTATATTTTAAATATCATTTGCATACTTTCAATGTACGCTTGGATATAACATTACAAATCTATCCCTCTATATGGGGGAACAACATTTTTTTACTGGCCTCCTAGGGCCACAAAAGAAACAGAAAATAACCACACCCATCCCTCTCTTGTGCCTTCTCTTTTACATAACATATATAGACAATATACGCAAAGAGAACAGCCACATAGAGACGGAAAGAACACCTGCATGTCGAGAACACAGAAGAAGAACTACATGTATGTGCAAATTACACCATGAGAGAACTGTTTGCGGACGACCAAGCACTAATAGCAACATCAGAAGCTGAATTACAAAACCACATGAATAGTCTAAACCAGTGGTTCTCAACCGGTGGGGAAATTCGCCCCCCCCCCTCCCCCCTCCGGTGGAATTTTAGGATTTCCTAGAGGGGGGGGGGGGGGGGGTGGTGGGGAATTAAGATATTTCAAGATCGCACTAATAGATGGAAGTCTATAAGTAAGTCACAAATGGCTGTATAAAAATTATTAAATATGATAACTTGAAACCAGTTTATTTTTATACATACATTGTCCCTTTATTTCTCAACATTAGTCATTAGTCGCTGTTCCAACATCACAGCAAAGGGTCGTCCCCATTATGCTCGTTCCCGTGCCAGTGAATATCACATAAAATGCTCCTCACTCCATCCATCCATCATGTGCCATGCCGGTAAGCGTGGGCGGTCATGTTCTGCCATCTCACTCGATCACCAGAGTCGTGGATCAGTTCCGTGTTTCTGTCTCGACCATGCCACAAGGCCAAGCCATCCAGACACTTGTTTCTAGGTCTTCCCCTTGGTCTGTTCCCCTCGATCTTACCAGTTGTCACCAAGTTCTCCAAATCATTTCTTCTCATAACATGTCCAAAAAATTGTGACTGTCTACGTCTAATGTCTCTAATCAGTTTACGATCTTCATTTGTTTCTTGAAGGACTTGTTCATTGGTCTTTCTGGCTGTCCATGGTATTCTTTGCATTTTCCTCAGAAACCACATTTCTACAGCCATCAGATGTTTTTCAGCCTGGCTGCTCATTGTCCAAGCTTCACATCCATATAAAAGTACAGGTTCTATGTAGCACCTCAACACTCTTTTTCTCGTTTCAATTGACATCTTTTTATTGATTTTTTATATTTTTATTTTCCTCACTACCCCATGTGAAAAGTGGAAAAGACAGGAGTCTCGACAAACAACGGCCCGCTCAGGCACACTGTGCAAAAAACCACCACCAGAATGTCACCACAAAAGTCCTCTACGAACAATACAATTTATCCTTGATGGAACTGGCAAGCACTTTCCCAATCAGATGTTCACCTACAAAGTCTCGATGTTTCTAGATATTGTTCCGTTTCTAGATGTTTTCTAGCCAGTCATGCCATTTTTTTTTCTCCGAAATGTAGATCACGAAACAAAACAACATCGAAAAGATGTAAAGAAACATTTCACTGTACATAATGCAGTCGCCAGAATGCTAACACAAAGGTCCTCCTCGAAAACACAGTTCATCATAGATGGAAACGACAGTCACTAGGAAAACAAGCAGCCACACATTTCTGAAGGCAAGAAAACGGTCGCTTCTGCGACACACCAGCCGCCATACATATTGTTGTTCCGTTTCTAGAATAGATGTTATCTAGCTAGCTATACCATTTTGAGCATTTCGGAACATAATTTCCACCAAAAATGATCCACTTATCCTATCGTTTTATCAGTCCTCCCAAACCGGCTGCATAGAACTGCGTGCTCTGTTTTCTATACCACGGTTCCACTTCACATTCAACTTCGGCGTCATTTGTGAAATGTCTCAATGGATTAGAAAGATGGAAATCGCTAGTGGCTAAGTCCGCTGACACCTGAAGTGGAAACGTGATATAGAAAAAGAGCACACAGTTATATGCAGCCGTTTTGGAAGGACTAATAAAACGATGGGATAAGTGCATCAATGTTGGTGGCAATTACGTTGAGAAATAAAGGGACAATGTATGTATACAAATAAACTGGTTTCGAGTTGTTATCATATTTAATTATTTTTCTACAGCCATTTGTGACTTACGTATTGAAATACCCTTGTATAAGAACCGATTACGTGATATTCTCTTTCCCTCCATACTTTACAGTTCTGTACTCCTCTCCCTTCTGAAATTCATTTTATAACATAAGTAGAACCGCAAATCACGTTTTATGTAAACGTCTAGACTTGTTCTAGTATGTGTTATTAAACCTAGCTTCTATTTTCACGTATAGTGTGTGGGGAGGGGTGATTTATAGGGAGGAAATACGAAAAGGCGAGGAGGGGGTGAATGACCTTCTAAAAATATGGTTAAGGGGTGCACGGGCCAAAAAATGTTGAGATCCATTGGTCTAGCTGTACTGTGCTCAGGCTTTCTCAGTGTGTGTCCTATCCAGCATCTTTTCCTGACCTCTTGGCTCACTTGAATTTGTTTAGTTATCACCATGAGCTCCACATTGGTGATTCTGTCATACCATTTGATTCCCTTGTTCCCACCATTCTAGATAACTAGATTGACTGCACCCATGCATAAAACATTTATGATATAACTAGATCCACTGCAAGACTAGATAAACTGTGAAGATATCTCATACATTATCTGAAGGAATCCTTTTCGCGCCTTAAGGCTAGGGATGCTAGACGTCTGGCAAAAAAGGACATGTCCTCATTTTCAGCCTAATATTCTCCGTGAGGTAGGCAAAGATAACAACCTTTAAAATGTCCGGATTTTCTTATATTTTATATTATAATTTTTTATGTATTGTTGTTACAACTTACAATGTATCTACACTCTATCGTATGTTTACATTGTTAAAATGTACAAAGTCTTTGCATTTTTGCGAACTAGTCGATTATAGTAATTCTAACTAATATCTGTATCTGGCTCATTACACTTTTTTGATATTTACTTTTACTTCTTTATTAAAACCCATTGCTTAATAATATTTATTTAATTTTCCTATTTATACCAAATGTGAAACACCAATTATTTTTATAATTTGAATCTAACTGTTGCTCTATTCGGCAACACTAACAATCTAGCTCTATGCTGCAGTCTCTATGTTCAAAATGTTAATGTTATTTCCGGTAGCAAAGACACAAATTAAAATTCAAATGAAACATACAATATGTCCTCCTTTGTCCTCTTTTTTGTCTTATTATGTCCTCCTATTGGTGCCCACATATCTGGCAACCCTACTTAAGGCACATTGAGCCTATGGTGCAAGACCCATATTTGTAGATCAATCAGCTCTCAGTGGGTGATGTGGTTGGTGTCCCACCAAAATTTGAGATGAGTCAAGAACTAATATACAGCACTCAGGACATTCCCATACATGCTCCATCCTCAGCTTCAACAGCCAGTGAAGAGTCCTAATATGACTGTCACCGCCTCACTTGCATATAGAATAGAGGGCTACAACTCCAGCCCAAGGGATACCACTGAGTCATGCAGGACCCGAGTAATCGAGAAACCTTCTCGATAGAGTTGGTCACCTAGTCCATGATTCCGTGGACACTGATGTGGCCCGCCTAATGCGGGGTCCACGAGGAACTCGGACAGAGTTACCGCCCGTGTCGAGTTAGGACACGCGGAGACCGGCAGAGGGACAAACGGACTGGGGAGAGACAACAGGCCTGCCTGAGAGGGACTCATAGATATTCATAGATATACTTAGGCTAGATAGTGTGCTAGATTGTTGTATGACAACTATATGTTTGATGATTAACTATCTGTGATATGTATGATAAGAGAGCGCGGGTCTGTTTACCCACTGCGCCAACTGTACACTGTATACAATAAATGTTCTATATCCTAGCGAACAGTGTATTGTTGCCTGTATGAACCCGAACCATTATTTAGATAAGAGTAAGATGATGACAGGCTTTATGGGGGCTAGTTTCCGGTTGTGGCATAGAATGTTTTCTTAAAAACCTGTTAAATGCCATGTAAAATTAATTATTTAATCATATCACATTGATTTTGATAAACATTGATTTTGGTAACACATTGATTTGCTTAAATCAAAGAAATTGTTAACATTACAAATTTACATAAAACTAGTAGCTATCTAGCGATAAAATAGAAGTAATCTGAGTCCCTCGGCAATGTCTCACCATTGCCTCTGCAGCGCCTCATTATTTTGATTCTGTAAACCATTTTTTTTTTTGACATGTTACTATTTTGACATTTTTTTTGTGACAGTGACTAATGTTTTCTCGCTCCACGAGCAGATTGTTCCGCAACAAGTGCCGCGTCCAACCTATGAAACCTTTCCAACATTGACGAGAGTACAAGACAACATCGAGGAGTTCTTCAATTAAGAGCTAAGTTTCACTCATACCCATTGTAAATTCTAAGCTGTACTTCTCATGTTTCATCAATGTATTATTTTGTATCATATTGATTTCTTTGCATATTCATAACCTTGTCACCAACATAACCTTGCATTTTGATTTATACATTAAGAATTCTGGGAGTTAACCAAATTTTTGACCACACAACATATTTTTCTAAGGGATTTAACTCTATAAACTTAACAAACAAGTAAAACCAAAATGTCTAGGTTAGATAAGTGCATTGAGCAAGGAATAAAGTTAGGTTATAAAGATGAAAAACTGTCAGAATGGGCACAGAAAACGCACGCAGAAAATATTGCCCGTGAAGAAAGAGCGATAGAACGGGAAGAAAGGAAATTGCAAATGGAGGCTGAAGAAAAGAAATTGCAAATGGAGGCCAATGAAAAGAAAATGCTAATTGAAGCAGAAGAGAAAAAAATGCAATTGCAAATTGAAGAGAAGAAAATACAATTGCAGGCTCAGGAGAAACAGATGGAGATTGAGGCCGCCGCCAAACAGGCACAGTTGAATGCCGAGACACAGATTAAACTAAAACAAATGGAAATGGAGTCCAACACAGAGATATCAATAAATAAGTTAAGAAGCAAAGAAGAAGAACAAAAATATAATAAATATAAAGGTCTCGTGAAGGCTTTCTGTTCTGAGATTCCATCTCCGCCTACTTAGAAAATTTTGAGTGTCTCATGTCTCATCATAAAATCAATAAATCAGATTGGCATTTATTCTAATGAGGAACCTAGCTCTTGAACCACTGAAAGTAATAGAGACAATACCACAGGAAATGCGAAAAGACTATGAGTACCTAAAACAACGCATTCTCCAACATTTTTTCTTTAGACACTGCAGGTTACCAACAACAATTTGCCAAATTATCTCCTCAACCAAACCAAACCTTTATAGATTATGTCAGTACAGTCCAAGACATATGCACAAAATGGATTACTCGGCTAAAACCAACAATAGCCATGATAAACTTAAGGAGCTTATTATAATAGATAAAATAGTTAGCACCATCCCCACACCTTTTGCCAAGTTCTTAAACAAATGGACTGTAAGAGCATTCAGGAAATCGAGGCAAAGGGGAATGCATTTTTCACAGCAAATAGGGATATTTTTCAACATAACATAAGTCACAATGATACAGCAGCTGCAGTAGTGAACACCAAATACTCCAAACAACCAGAGAGTAGATTTAAACCACGATCCAAGTACGGTAAAGTAGTAAAGTGCCAATATTGCAATTACCATCACGACAGTTACGGGATGTGCGACAAAGCACCCACCTACCCTGAACACCTCAAGAAGATGGTGGATAGGCAAACAGCTAAACGCATGTCTTACCACAGAGCAATTCAATGTTATTTCTGCAAGAGCTGGGGTCATTATAATAAGGACTGTGAAGGCCGAAAGTTATTGAAACAGGCCAATGCTGCATTAGTAGAAACGTCGTCTGACGAAGAGCTTGAGTCACTGAATGAATGTGACAATCTACACGACATTGAAAGCGAGCTTGGCAATGCTGTACACATCATAAACACCATAACAGACAGTAAGTGCAACACCTGTACTAAGTTCCAACTGGACACAACATTATTATGTGGCCACACGGTACCTATTGCAAATGAAACAGCTAACGCTGCTTTGTCATCTACAGGCAACCTAGTTTTTTTTACAGGGTTTCTTAACAACAAAAAGTGCACATTAATTCGTGATTCCGGCGCAACTCTCTGTGGGGTTAGAAGAACATTAATAGACGCTAAAGACTACACAGACAAACATGTGACGTGTCGCACATTCTCAGGTACGATAGAGAAATACCCCCCTTGCTTTGGTCGAAATTCAAACACCATTCATATCTGGGCGAGTATTGTGTGCTATCCTTGAAAATCCCGTCGCGGATATTATACTTGTAATTTACCCAACATACATCCATGCTCTGAAAGAGAAATCAAAAGGTGGGAGCAAAAACACGGTATCCACCACACGAATAGCGACGCAAAGAGAAACACCATCTTGCCTGTCTCATTCTGCCAAAATACCAAGGGAGACAACCACTGAGGTAATTCAAAAAGAATTCACCAAGGTGTACAATGCAGGGGCGGTCGAATCTAGGAACGATACGACCGAATTAAAACCTCGAATTGAGGATGCTACCAAACTACCAAGTACCGAACCTGTAAATGTGCCACAAAACACACAACACACAAACGCAATAACACGACAGACAACCCACAAAACCAACACTGACCAACTGCAGGAATCATTAGAAATAGTAGCGCCAAACTTAACTAACATCACTTTTGGTAAGGAACAGAAAGCAGATACAACACTTGCACCATACTTCAAATTAATTGGACTTAAACCAAAAGTCACTAAAAACGCATCGTGGATATTTAGGCTACAGAATAACATCTTAACGAGATTTTACACAACAAAGCAGGCCACGACACAGCAAATTGTTTTACCACAAGCACATCGAGACAAAGTGCTAAAAATAGCCCATGGCTCCCCTTTTGGAGGTCATATAGGATACGAATTGACCAAGGCAATTGTCCTGACTCATTTTTATTGGCCAAAGTTCGACCAAGACATTAAAACATTTTGTACATCTTGTGATATATGTCATAAACTGGTCAAGGGAAATAACCCTACTACATTCTCTGAAAATGAAAAATTGAAATTATTGCATGTAAATATGTTGAAACCATACAATGCTAGACAGGACAATAAGACAAGTGAACAGACGCAACAAACTGTTGACGGAGACAAAACGACAATTTCCCAACGGAATGACACCTCGACAAACGAAGCATCGTTAACGACACACGCTTACGACAACGAAAACGACGAAGACATATGTACATTACCGACAACCTGTGATATTGACAATGACGACAAATTTGACGACATATTGACGATCCATCTCGACGACGACGACAATGACATTGAAGACAATTTACAAACGGTAGCATCTGTGATAAATCAGACAGACATGGACAATACTGAAATCCCTATGCCAATTATGACTGACGACGGAAGTATAAAGGACATACATATCTCTGACACTTTGACACAACAACAGCGACAGGACATTTTGACGCTTCTGGACGACTATAAGACGATCTTTTCCAACAAACCTGGACGCACTGATAGAATAACACATTCAATTGTGCTAACAGATCTGAGACCGGTCAAATGTAGACCATATTCTATTCCTCTCCATTACAGATCTAATTTAGATAAAGAAATTTTAGATTTAGAGAAGAATGGCATTATTCAAAAATCTATGTCTCAATATTCTTCACCGATTGTCTTGGTGAAAAAGAAAGACCAGACAATCCGCTTGTGCATCGACTATAGAATATTAAATACCAGAACAACAACGGATGCAGAGCCTATGAACAGTTGTGAAGATCTTATTTTAGATATGGCTCAATCATCCTTATTTTCTAAGACAGATTTAGCAAAAGGATATTGGCAAGTTCCTCTACACCCTTCTTGTAGACATATAATAGCATTCGCAACACCTCTCGGGTTATACGAATGGCTATATCTTCCTTTTGGCCTAAAGAACGCACCGGCCACATTTGTGAGACTAACAAGATTGTTATTACACGGAATGAATGATGTAGTTTCTTATATTGATGATATATGTGTTCATTCTTCTTGATATGACTTCTCACTTACTCACCCTAAAACAAGTCTTCAATCAAATCTCTCTTTTTGGACTTACTATCAAACCTTCCAAGGTTGAAATAGGCTATACACAAATAGACTTCCTTGGTCATAGAATCTCTGAAGGAAAATTGTTGACTGATGATAAAATGTTTCCAAGATCCTTAATCTAGAAGTTCCTACCACAAAGAAGCAGATTAGAAGTTTATTAGGTCTGATTAACTATTATTCTAAATTCATTCCACATTGGGCAGAACTCTCCTCAGTTTTTTCTGATATGTTAACTAAAGATCATCCATCAAAAATTTGTAAAAGTACCAGCTTAGATGATGCAATGTGTAGGTTGAAACATATTTTTTCTAATCCACCAGTCTTACGATTACCCAACATAAATTTACCCTTTATTTTGACCACAGCTGCGAGCGCTATCGCAATAGGAGGATGTTTAATGCAGGAAGTGGATGGCGTACGACACCCGATCCTCTACGTCAGCAGCAAACTAAAGAAGGCTGAGACTCGTTATGCCACAGTAGAATTGGAGTGTTTGAGCCTATTGTTCTGTATATTGAGATTATCTAAGTACCTCTTGGGAAGCCACTTCGTGGTCCTCACAGACAGTTCGCCTTTATTAGTCCTTAACCATGGGTCGCCCAAAAACAACAGGTTACAAAGATGGTGTCTTCTACTTCAGGACTATGACTTCGAAATTCGCCATATTAAGGGCACCGATACCATAGTGGCTGACCTTTTATCAAGGCAGACAAATGCGCCAGTAGAATGACTCTGATAACATTGGCCAGTAGCCACACTACAAACTGTGATACTTTTATTCCGTTACATATAACAGTGTGACTCTACACCTGCTAGAGTACTCTCAGTGATTAGGTTAATTACGACACCCATAAACATACTTGAAGAGCCAGATTGTAAGAACTATACCATCAAATGCCTAAGCTCTAGAATGATTCCAGCAAGAAACAGTAACTGTGTTCAGTTTAACCAATGATATCAACCAGTGAACTATCTCTGAACACTGTAATATTTCATACGGGACAGTGAGAGCAATCCATACTTGCTGTTGCTACGAAACTTTGCAAACAGCCGAAACAGAACAACATCGACGACGACACTTAAGAGACAGCCATACTAACTTTAACATTCATGGCATAACACACGAACGAAGGGACGTCAACGCGCACATCATCGTTGGAGTTATTTAATTAATTAGTTTACTATTAAATATGTATTATATTTCCATTATTGATGAATATAAATTGTGTTAACCTGTAACTTGTACATATTCTACTTTAATATTACAGACGGTACCATTCATAGCCTAAATAAACGTCCTATACAAGTGTCTCTAGTTAAATTATAACCTATTTTTCATTCATCGTACAAGAAGTACGTATTTTCTTAAAGGGCAAATATCGCCTAGCCCATTTTTTCTAAGGGCAATAACGCTTACCTCAACTTTAAGTATATATTTTAACCAATTACTATTTGGAATGTCAGATGAGTGAATGACTGCGTGAAAGGATTAAATGAGAGAACGATACACTTCGCGGACAAATTGTACGCAAAACGTATTCATTGTAATTTGTCTGCGTCTTCCATTTAAAAGTGCATGACTTGTCTAATTTGTCAGTACATGTGTAGAACTTAGTTTATTAGTGAGTTTAATCTAGTAGTTAGTGGAATAGACTTAGTTTAGCAGTTAGGATACATCTAAGCACCACTACTTGGAATGCCTGATCATGTATTGCACACAGTGCAGTATTTCATGATTGAGGTTATCCCAACTCGTGACGCTTAGAATTACACCACACATTCAGCACGCACGTTACACAAACCTCAAAACTCAACACTATCAATTTAAAATACAGTCACTTTATTAGATACATCAACTTATTAGTTAACACACTAACAAGCCGACAGGGACACATGTAGTCTGAGGGGGATAAAAGAACAAGGTAACTACATATTTAGCATTATATAACATACGGGAGTAAAAGTGTATAGAAATACACACACAGATCAAGATTTGAAGGTGTACTTATTTAGCCAAGACTTCGGTCTTGTTAACCCTCTATTATATAGGGGTTATTTGTCTGGGTACCATTTCGGGTACTATGAGAAGGGCAAGTTGTAAATACAACTACTAAAATGCCACGTAACTTCGGTCTGATAAGCATATTTAAGCACACGAGAGACAGGGATCTCTGCACCAAATCAGAGAAGTGTTGTATGGTAGAATACATGAGTTTTTAGTGCTAGTAGGTAGGTTACCAGGGTTTCTATCCCCAAACTACAAACACCCAATTTATGTGATTCGGTGACAGAATTAGAATACATCTAATTACCCAACAACCCAATCATATCAGGAGGGAGGGGGGGTCCTGTCACCCCCTCCTTGCATATAGAATAGAGGGCTACAACTCCAGCCCAAGGGATACCACTGAGTCATGCAGGACCCGAGTAATCGAGAACCTTCTCGATAGAGTTGGTCACCTAGTCCATGATTCCGTGGACACTGATGTGGGCCCCCCTAATGCGGGGTCCACGAGGAACTCGGACAGAGTTACCGCCCGTGTCGAGTTAGGACACGCGGAGACCGGCAGAGGACAAACGGACTGGGGGGAGACAAAAAGGCCTGCCTAGAGGGACTCATAATATTATAGATATACTTAGGCTAGATAGTGTGCTAGATTGTTGTATGACAACTATATTGTTTGATGATTAACTATCTGTGATATGTATGATAAGAGAGCGCGGGTCTGTTTACCCACTGCGCCAACTGTACACTGTATACAATAAATTTTCTATATCCTAGCGAACAGTGTATTGTTGCCTGTATGAACCCGAACCATTATTTAGATAAGAGTAAGATGATGACAATGACTAATACTAATTGCAGTCTCAGTGCGTCTTTTTTTCCCTTTTGTATTACACCATAACAAAAATTTGAACCCCATGGGTTTAAAATTTTCTGTCTCTATTCTGGGAATATGTATAATGGATTGTCCCCCTCAGCATTAAAAAACCCCAAACTATCTGTGTCTCCCAAAAAAAAGCTGTTATATATCAGCATTTTTTTAGCACAGATAACTGTCCCCATATCACATTGGTTGTGTAAAACGTTTTGGGATAATGGTCTCATGCTACTTCTATCCAGTAGGACAAATAATTCCAAATTCTAGTGAGATTAAGCGTTTTAAAATCAATAGTTTGCATCATTATTCTTGGGTCTCCATGTCGATGTGCTTAAGCCGCCTACCTCGCCCCCTTTGAAGGTTGTAACTTTTTTCCCCCAAAACTGCAACATTCAGACCACGATTTAAAATTTTTCCAGCCCCCTGCGAATCACGCTGAAGCTAAGGCGTTTGTGCTTTATGAGTGCTCTCGCAAATGGCTTAGCATACTAGGGAGAGAGCCCGAGCCAGATAGCGAAGTTAGGTCCCATATTGTTTACAGTTGTTGCAGTAAACCCCCAGCATTTTTTTAGCATTTTACATTCATAGTTTGCCATTGCTTTCTGAAAGACCAGTATTTCGTCCCATCGTCTGAAAACCAACAGAAGGCGGACTGTTTCCCAAGTTGCTCGCCAGCTGTGTTTTCGAACAATCGAAACCCCCGTCGGCAAAAGAGATGGGGTAAGCCCTTACGCAATGAAATAGACCCTCTCGACATTAGTACTTTATTGTTTTTGATATTTCCCCATTTTGTACTTTATTTTTTCTTAATGCTGTCATTCTGTACTTTTTATTTTGATGCTGTCATTTTGAAACTTTTTTATTCTTGATGCTGTCATTTTCTGTTGGAAGTATTTTCCGTGAGCGTTTTTTACTGAAAATTTAAAAGGGCCATAAGCCTTTACAGGAAATGAAGAAATTTTTCATTCTTCCCGTTCTTTTTTGCTGGAGGAAGTTTGCTCTCCTTGCTAGTTAGTCTTTTTAAAGGGCCCACATCCTAGTTTGCTGTTGGAAAAAAATTTATTGAGGGTTTTCTCTTTGGCCATGTGGAAGACTGTTTGCAATGTCGATACTGCATATTTCAAGAAACTCTGAGCATTCTGGGTGGAAACATATTTTTCCGGGTGGTTAAAAAATGATGATATTTAATTTTTGTTGGCAACAAAATTTCAAACAAAAAAAAAAAAAAAAATACAAATTTTAAAAACAAACTGTTTCCTACTACTAATATTGATGTGCAATGAAAAAGGTTAAAAGTTGTAAGGCATAACACCCGCAAAAAAAATTATAAGCATCCAAAACGAAAAAAGCATTTTAAGTATGTGGGTCAGCAAGATGGCAACTACCCCCATTTTTGTGTACCCGGGAATGAAAAATGCATGAGACATGCAAAGTGGTAGATGAATATGCATGAGACAGGCAAAGTGGTAGATGGGAAATTTTCCTGAGACAGGCAAAGTGGTAGATCAGTGGTTTTAAAATTCTCATCCTGTGGAGAATTCCCCCCCCCCCCCCCCCCCAGTGGGGGAAATTTTAGAGTTTCCAGGGGGGGGGGGGAATTAAGATTATTTTTAAGATCGCATTAATACAAGAATCAGGGTTTTTGATATTGTTTTTCCCCCTAAAATTTTTCGGTTGTTTTTACTTCTCACCCCAATGAAATTCGTTTTATAAAGTAAGTATTCAGGCACACATTCGTTTTATGTAAGACTAGACTTTTCTAGTATGTGTTATTAAATTTAGCTTCCATTTTTATATATACTGTGTAAGGGTTTGGGGGGGGATTTACAGGGATGAAAAATTTGAAAGGGGGGGGGGGGTGACGTTCTGAACATAAAAGGGAAATGGGGCATGGGCCAAAAAACTTGAGAACCACTGTGGGTTTGATGAATGTGCATGAGACAGGCAAAGTGGTAGATGAATATGGATGAGAAAGGCAAAAGGTAGATGAATATGCATGAGGAAAAGGGAAAGTGGAAATGAATATATATGAGATAGGTTAGGCTTTCAAGGGAAACTTTTAAATGTTCCATGATGGAAAAAAATTTTTGCAAATAGACCTGCTACATGATGATGAAAATAGGTATATCAAATTTTGTTACGGATAATCCTATCCTGTTCAATCCTTCTTCTTTTGTCCTAATGCTTTCGCTGCGAAGCTTTGTAGAGAGGTCAATATAATTCTCTTTTTCACATGCCTTATTGACTGTGTTAATGTCATTTTTTTTAAAAATCTGACCGTACACAAAAACTCATGAATAATATGCCTACCCCTAAAAACATCATCTGCGAAGAAAATAAGAGTTTAAATTTGAAGAGTATCACCGCTTGTGGTGAAGGGGGGGGGTTGTGGCGGTTCAAAACACAACTGGACGTTTGTTTTTTCATCCAGCCTGCTTCCAAGAAACTGTGCAAAAATGTAACCCAGATTCAGGAGACGCCCGGGGATTAAAAATTTTTTACGGGAGATTTAAATTTAAACTAATTTGTTTAACATCCAGCCCTTTATTGGGGGAGACCATGGAAAATTTATAGTTTGGGGGGGCTGACTGCCGGCCCCCTCACTCGCCCAAAAATCTTCAATTAGCGAGTCACCATTGTTTTGGGGGTAATTAATGGGCCCATTTATTCTCTGCGTTTTGGTTGAGCATTAAGACATCTTATATATGTATTAGGATGAATGCTTTGATGCAACAAGTATCATGTTTGAAGCTGTGTGTAAAAAAAAAATTAGAATAACTTTTCACTGAAAATTTGGGTTTTGAGTTTCGGGTCTGCCGCAACGCCATTATGTCAAACCGGCTTTCCTGATGCTTGCAATCTCAATTTTGCTATGTGAAATTTTTCTGATAACTTGTGAACATATTTTTATTTCTCGAGATGCATATCATCTGCAACTTTGTCTCTATGTTATAAAGTGTTTTTCTCTTTGAGTGCATATAATAATATGATATTATGCACCTCTTTTTCGTATACTGGAAAATGTTACTATCTGTGTACAACTTACAATAATCTGTTATGCAGGAGAGATATTTGCACTGACTTTCTCTGCCACTTTGGGAATAACCTTTTGTCTACATTGTTGTAAATACCACAGAGGTGCGATTGTTCTTGTAGTCTTTTTTCATACATGATGTTATGGGAACGAAGGAAATGTCAGTTAGTTATATAATCTCAGGTGAGAGGAAAGAAAACTGCCCCAAATAACCATGGGTTGCGGGAAGGTATTCTCCGTCTGCATTGTACCCCTGTTGTAGGTGTCTAGTGTAAAATTTATGTCCATGAATTTACCAAAAAACATTCTTAGGCTTGACTTACTACATGAGTGTTCTTTATGTTTAAAGCAGTTCTTTTGAGGAGAATTTTTTGGGTTAAACAGCATTCGTTAAACTCCCCACGTTTAAAGTCTAGGGAAGAGAATCATTGTTCTTATACTTTGGGTTTTCAATGGGGGTAATACCCACTAGATGGTTCATACCATGTATTGGAAGGGGACTTACAAGTTTATCTGTATTTGTTATATATATATATATATATATATATATATATATATATATATATATATATAACAAATAACAGATAAACTTGTAAGTCCCCTTCCAATACATGGTATGAACCATCTAGTGGGTATTACCCAACATCTGCAAAATCAGAAGTATAAGAACAGATGATTCTCTTCCCCTAGACTATTAAACGTAGGGAGTTTAACGAATGCTGTTTCACATCCAACCAAATTCTGCCATCATAAGAACTGCATTAACATCAAGAACACTCATGTAGTAAGTCAAGCACTAAGAATGTTGTTGGTAAATTCATGGACATAAATTATTAAACTAGACACCTACAACAGGGGTACAATGCAGACGGAGAATTGCACGTCCTGCCAAGCCCATGGTTATTTGGTGCATGTTTTCTTTCCTCTCACCTGAGATTATATAACTAACTGACATTTCCTTCGTTCCCATAACATCATGTATGAAAAAGACTACAAGACAATCGCACCTCTGTGTATTTACAACAATGTAAACAAAAGGTTATTCCCAAGTGGCAGAGAAGTCAAGTGCAAATATCTCTCCTGCATAACAGATTATTTAAGTTGTACACAGATAGTAACATTTTTCCAGTATACGAAAAGAGGTGACATAATATCATATTATTAATATGCACTCAAAGAGAAAACACTTTATAACATAGAGACAAGTTGCAGATGATATGCATCTGAGAATAAAATATGTTCACAAAGCATATCAGAAATATTGCACATAGCAAATTGAGATTGCAAGCATCAGGAAAGCCGGTTCGACATAATGGCGATGCGGCAGACCGCGAAACTCAAACCAACTTCTCAGTGAAAAGTTATTCTCATTTTTTTCACACACAGCTTCAATCATGATACTTGTTGCATCAAAGCATTCATCCTAATACATAATATAAGATGTCTTATAATGCTCAACCAAAACGCAGAGAATAAATGGGCGATTAATTATCCCCAATAACAATGGGTGACTCGCTAATTGAAGATTACTTGGCGAGTGACGGGGCCGGCAGTCAGCCCCGCCAACTATAAATTTTCCATGGTCTCCGCCAATCAATGGGCTGGATTTTAAACAAAGTTAGTTTCAATTAAGTCTCCCGTGGAAAATTTTTAATCGCCGGACGTCTCTCTGAATCTGGTTTACATTTTTGGCACAGTTTCTTGGGAAGCACTGCTGGATAACAAAACAATACGTCACAGTTGTGTTTTGAATTGCGTCCACAACCTCTTCACCACAGAGCCGGTGATACTCTTCTAATTAACTCTTATTTTCTTCGCAGATGATGTTTTTGGGCCTAGGCATATTATTCATGAGTTTGTGTGTACGGTCAGATTTTAAAAAAAAATGACATTAACACAGTCAATAAGGCATGTAAAAAAAAGAGAATTATATTGACCTCTCTACAAAGCTTCGCAGCGAAAGCATTAGGACAAAATAAGAAGGATTGAACAGGATAGGATATTATCCGTAACAAATTTGATATACCTATTTTCATCATCATGTAGCAGGTCTATTGCAGAATGTTGTTCTCATCATGGAACATTTGAAAGATTCTTGAAAGCTTAACCTGTCTCATGCATATTCATGTACCACTTTGCCTGTCTCATGCATATTCATCTACCACTTTGCCTGTCTCATGAACATTCATCTACCACAGTGGTTCTCAAGCTTTTTGGCCCATGCCCCATTTACTTTATGTTCAGAACGTCATCCCGCCCCCCTTTCGAATTTCCTCCCTGTAAATCCCCCCTCCACCCTACACAGTATATATAAAATTGGAAGCTAAATTTAATAACACATACTAGAACAAGTCTAGTCATCTACATAAAACGCGATTTGCCCGTCTACTTACGTTATAAAACGAATTTCATCAGGGTGAGAAGTACACAACCGTAAAATTTAGAGGGAAAAACAATATCAAGTAACTGATTCTTGTATTAATGCGATCTTGAAATAATCTTAATTCCCCCCCCCCCTTCTGGAAACTCTATCATTCCTCCCTGGGGGGGGGGGGGGGGGGAATGAATTCTCCACCGGATGAGAACTTTGAACCACTGATCGACCACTTTGCCTGTCTCAGGCAAATTCATCTACCACTTTGCCTGTCTCATGCATATTCATCTACCACTTTGCATGTCTCATGCATATTCATTGCTGGTACACATAATGTGTAGTTGCCATCTTGCTGACCCACATACTTAGAATGCTGTTTCGTTTTGGAGTGCTTAGTAATTGTTTTGCTGGTGTTATGTCCTTACAACTTTTAACCTCTTCATTGCACATCAATATTAGTAGTAGGAAACATGTCTGTATTTAAATTGTATTCTATTTTATTTTTATTTGTTTGAAATCTGTTGCCAACTAAAATTAAATATCTTCACTTTTTAACCATCTTTACTATGTGAAACTTTTCAATATGTTTCCATGCAGAATGCTCAGAGCTTCTTGAAATATGCAGTATCGACATTGCAAACTAGTCTTCCACATGGCCATGAGAAACCGTCAATAAATATTGTTTCCAGCAGCAAACTAGGATGTGGCCTTAAAATGACTAACTAGCAAGGAGAGCAAACTTCCTGCCAGCAAACGAACGGTAAGAATGAAAATTGCTTCATTTCTTGTAATGGCTTGATGGCTTTCATTTACCTGTAAACACGCTCACGGTCAAATACTTCCAACAGAAAATGACAGCATCAAGAATAATAAAGTACAAAATGACAGCATCAAGAATAATAAAGTACAAAATGACAGCATTTAGAATAATAAAGTACAACATGATAGTATCAAGAATAATAAAGTACTAATGTCGAGAGGGTCTATTTCATTGCGTAAGGTTTTACCCCATCTCTGTGCCGACGGGGTTACGATTGTTCGAAACACAGCTGCGAGCAATCTGGAAGCAGCCCGCCTTCTGTTGGTTTTCAGACGATGGTATGAGTACTGGTCTTTCAGAAAGCAATGGCAAACTACTGAATGTAAACTGCTAAAATATGCTGGGGTTGACTGCAACAACTGTAAAGAATATGCACCTAACTTGCGCTATCTGGCTCTGGCTCTCTCCATAGTATGCTAAGCCATTCGCTGAGAGCATCTCATAAAGCACAAACGCCTTAGCTTCAGCAGTGCATCGCAGGGGTCTGGAAAAATTTAACTCGTGGTCTGAATGTTGCAGTCTGGGGAACAAAGTTACAACCTTCAGAGTGCGAGGTAGGCGGCTTAATCACATCGACATGGAGACAAACGAATAATGATGCAGCTATTGATTTAACAAGCTTAAACTAACAAGAATTTGGAATTATTTGTCCTACTGGATAGAAGGAGCATGAGACCATTATCCAAAGCGTATACACAATCAATGTGATATGGGGACAGTTATCTGTGCTACAAAACTGCTGATATATAACAGCTTTTTCCAGGGAGACACAGATAGTGGGTTTATTAATGCTGAGGGAGACAATCCACTTATACATATTCCCAGAATAGAGACAGAATTATACCTATGGATTCATTAATGTTAGTGGTGTAATACAAAGGCAAAACAGACGCACTGAGACTGCAATTAGTATTAGTCATTGTCATCATCTTACTCTTATCTAAATAATGGTTCGGGTTCATACAGGCAACAATACACTGTTCGCTAGGATATAGAACATTTATTGTATACAGTGTACAGTTGGCGCAGTGGGTAAACAGACCCGCGCTCTCTTATCATACATATCACAGATAGTTAATCATCAAACATATAGTTGTCATACAACAATCTAGCACACTATCTAGCCTAAGTATATCTATGAATATCTATGAGTCCCTCTCAGGCAGGCCTTGTTGTCTCTCTCCAGTCCGTTTGTCCTCTGCCGGTCTCCGCGTGTCCTAACTCGACACGGGCGGTAACTCTGTCCGAGTTCCTCGTGGACCCCGCATTAGGCGGGCCACATCAGTGTCCACGGAATCATGGACTAGGTGACCAACTCTATCGAGAAGGTTCTCGATTACTCGGGTCCTGCACGACTCAGTGGTATCCCTTGGGCTGGAGTTGTAGCCCTCTATTCTATATGCAAGTGAGGCGGTGACAGGATCCCCCCTCCCCCCTGATATGATTGGTTGTTGGGTAATTAGATCTATTCTAATTCTGTCACCGAATCACATAAAGTTGGTGTTTGTAGTTTGGTGGATAGTAACCTGGTAACCTACCTACTAGCACTAAAAACTCATGTATTCTACCATACAACACTTCTCTGATTTGGTGCAGAGATCCCTGTCTCTCGTGTGCTTAAATATGCTTATCAGACCGAAGTTACGTGGCGTTTTAGTAGTTGTATTTACAACTTGCCCTTCTCATAGTACCCGAAATGGTACCCAGACAAATAACCCCTATATAGAAGAGGGTTAACAAGACCGAAGTCTTGGCTAAATAAGTACACCTTCAAATCTTGATCTGTGTGTGTATTTCTATACACTTTTACTCCCGTATGTAATATAATGCTAAATATGTAGTTACCTTGTTCTTTTATCCCCCTCAGACTACATGTGTTCCTGTTGGCTTGTTAGTGTGTTAACTAATAAGTTGATGTTTCTAATAAAGTGACTGTATTTTAAATTGATAGTGTTGAGTTTTGAGGTTTGTGTAACGTGCGTGCTGAATGTGTGGTGTAATTCCAAGCGTCACGAGTTGGGATAACCTCAATCACTGAAATACTGCACTGTGTGCAATACATGATCAGGCATTCCAAGTAGTGGTGCTTAGATGTATCCTAACTGCTAAACTAAGTCTATTCCACTAACTACTAGATTAAACTCACTAATAAACTAAGTTCTACACATGTACTGACAAATTAGACAAGTCATGCACTTTTACATGGAAGACGCAGACAAATTACAATGAATACGTTTTGCGTACAATTTGTCCGCCAAGTGTATCGTTCTCTCATTTAATCCTTTCACGCAGTCATTCACTCATCTGACATTCCAAATAGTAATTGGTTAAAATATATATTTAAAGTTGAGGTAAGCGTTATTGCCCTTAGAAAAAATGGGCTAGGCGATATTTGCCCTTTAAGAAAATACGTACTTCTTGTACGATGAATGAAAAATAGGTTATAATTTAACTAGAGACACTTGTATAGGACGGTTATTTAGGCTATGAATGGTACCGTCTGTAATATTAAAGTAGAATATGTACAAGTTACAGGTTAACACAATTTATATACATCATTAATGGAAATATAATACATATTTAATAGTAAACTAATTAATTAAATAACTCCAACGATGATGTGCGCGTTGACGTCCCTTCGTTCGTGTGTTATGCCATGAATGTTAAAGTTAGTATGGCTGTCTCTTAAGTGTTGTCGTCGATGTTGTTCTGTTTCGGCTGTTTGCAAAGTTTTGTAGCAACAGCAAGTATGGATTGCTCTCACCGTCCCGTATGAAATATTACAGTGTTCAGAGTCAGTTCACTGGTTGATATCATTGGTTAAACTGAACACAGTTACTGTTTCTTGCTGGAATCGTTCTAGAGCTTAGGCATTTGATGGTATAGTTCTTACAATCTGGCTCTTCAAGTATGTTTATGGGTGTCGTAATTAACCTAATCACTGAGAGTACTCTAGCAGGTGTAGAGTCACACTGTTATATGTAACGGAATAAAAGTATCACAGTTTATAGTGTGGCTACTGGCCAATGTGATCAGAGTCATTCTACTGGCGCATTTGTCTGCCTTGATAAAAGGTCAGCCACTATGTTATCGGTGCCCTTGAATATGGCGAATTTCGAAGTCAAAGTCCTGAAGTAGAAGACACCATCTTTGTAACCTGTTGTTTTTGGGCGACCCATGGTTAAGGACTAATAATGGCGAACTGTCTGTGAGTACCACAAAGTGGCTTCCTAAGAGGTACTTAGATAATCTCAATATACAGAACAATAGGCTCAAACACTCCAATTCTACTGTGGCATAACGAGTCTCAGCCTTCTTTAGTTTGCGGCTAACGTAGAGGATCGGGTGTCGTACGCCATTCACTTCCTGCATTAAACATCCTCCTATTGCGATAGCGCTCGCATCTGTGGTCAAAATAAAGGGTAAATTTATGTTGGGTAATCGTAAGACTGGTGGATTAGAAAAAATATGTTTCAACCTACACATTGCATCATCTAAGCTGGTACTTTTACAAATTTTTGATGGATGATCTTTAGTTAACATATCAGAAAAGACTGAGGTGAGTTCTGCCCAATGTGGAATGAATTTAGAATAATAGTTAATCAGACCTAATAAACTTCTAATCTGCTTCTTTGTGGTAGGAACTTCTAGATTAAGGATCTTGGAAACAATTTTATCATCAGTCAACAATTTTCCTTCAGAGATTCTATGACCAAGGAAGTCTATTTGTGTATAGCCTATTTCAACCTTGGAAGGTTTGATAGTAAGTCCAAAAAGAGAGATTTGGTTGAAGACTTGTTTTAGGGTGAGTAAGTGAGAAGTCATATCAGAAGAATGAACACATATATCATCAATATAAGCAACTACATCATTAATTCCGTGTAATAACAATCTTGTTAGTCTCACAAATGTGGCCGGTGCGTTCTTCAGGCCAAAAGGAAGATATAGCCATTCGTATAAACCAGAGAGGTGTTGCGAATGCTATTATATGTCTACAAGAAGGGTGTAGTGGAACTTGCCAATATCCTTTCGCTAAATCTGTCTTAGAAAATAAGGATGATTGAGCCATATCTAAAATAAGATCTTCACAACTGTTCATAGGCTCTGCATCCGTTGTTGTTCTGGTATTTAATATTCTATAGTCGATGCACAAGCGGATTGTCTGGTCTTTCTTTTTCACCAAGACAATCGGTGAAGAATATTGAGACATAGATTTTTGAATAATGCCATTCTTCTCTAAATCTAAAATTTCTTTATCTAAATTAGATCTGTAATGGAGAGGAATAGAATATGGTCTACATTTGACCGGTCTCAGATCTGTTAGCACAATTGAATGTGTTATTCTATCAGTGCGTCCAGGTTTGTTGGAAAAGATCGTCTTATAGTCGTCCAGAAGCGTCAAAATGTCCTGTCGCTGTTGTTGTGTCAAAGTGTCAGAGATATGTATGTCCTTTATACTTCCGTCGTCAGTCATAATTGGCACAGGGATTTCAGTATTGTCCATGTCTGTCTGATTTATCACAGATGCTACAGTTTGTAAATTGTCTTCAATGTCATTGTCGTCGTCGTCGAGATGGATCGTCAATATGTCGTCAAATTTGTCGTCATTGTCAATATCACAGATTGTCGGTAATGTCCATATGTCTTCGTCGTTTTCGTCGTCGTAAGCGTGTGTCGTTAACGATGCTTCGTTTGTCGAGGTGTCATTCCGTTGGGAAATTGTCGTTTTGTCTCCGTCAACAGTTTGTTGCGTCTGTTCACTTGTCTCATTGTCCTGTCTAGCATAGTATGGTTTCAACATATTTACATGCAATAATTTCAATTTTTCATTTACAGAGAATGTAGTAGGGTTATTTCCCTTGACCAGTTTATGACATATATCACAAGATGTACAAAATGTTTTAATGTCTTGGTCGAACTTTGGCCAATAAAAATGAGTCAGGACAATTGCCTTGGTCAATTCGTATCCCATATGACCTCCAAAAGGGGAGTCATGGGCTATTTTTAGCACTTTGTCTCGATGTGCTTGTGGTAAAACAATTTGCTGTGTCGTGGCCTGCTTTGTTGTGTAAAATCTAGTTAAGATGTTATTCTGTAGCCTAAATGTCCACGATGCGTTTTTAGTGACTTTTGGTTTAAGTCCAACTAATTTAAAGTATGGTGCAAGTGTTGTATCTGCTTTCTGTTCATTACCAAAAGTGATGTTAGTTAAGTTTGGCGCTACTATTTCTAATGATTCCTGCAGTTGGTCGGTGTTGGTTTTGTGGGTTGTCTGTCGTGTTATTGCGTTTGTGTGTTGTGTGTTTTGTTGCACATTTACAGGTTCGGTACTTGGTAGTTTGGTAGCATCCTCAATTCGAGGTTTTAATTCGGTCGTATCGTTCCTAGATTCGACCGCCCCTGCATTGTACACCTTGGTGAATTCTTTCTGAATTACCTCAGTGGTTGTCTCCCTTGGTATTTTGGCAGCTTGAGACAAGCAAGAATGGTGTTTCTCTTTTGCGTCGCTATTCGTGTGGTGGATACCGTGTTTTTGCTCCCACCTTTTGATATCTCTTTCAGAGCATGGATGTATGTTGGGTAAATTACCAAGTATAATATCCGCGACGGGATTTTCAAGGATAGCACACAATACTCGCCCAGATATGAATGGTGTTTGAATTTCGACCAAAGCAAGGGGGTATTTCTCTATCGTACCTGAGAATGTGCGACACGTCACATGTTTGTCTGTGTAGTCTTTAGCGTCTATTAATGTTTTCTTCACCCCACAGAGAGTTGCGCCGGAATCACGAATTAATGTGCACTTTTTGTTGTTAAGAAACCCTGTAAAAAAAACTAGCTTGCCTGTAGATGACAAAGCAGCGTTAGCTGTTTCATTTGCAATAGGTACCGTGTGGCCACATAATAATGTTGTGTCCAGTTGGAACTTAGTACAGGTGTTGCACTTACTGTCTGTTATGGTGTTTATGATGTGTACAGCATTCCCAAGCTCGCTTTCATTGTCGTGTAGATTGTCACATTCATTCAGTGACTCAAGCTCTTCGTCAGACGACGTTTCTACTAATGCAGCATTGGCCTGTTTCAGTAACTTTCGGCCTTCACAGTCCTTATTATAGTGACCCCAGCTCTTGCAGAAATAACATTTAATTGCTCTGTGGTAAGCCATGCGTTTAGCTGTTTGCATATCTACCATCTTCTGGAGGTGTTGAGGGTAGGTGGGTGCTTTGTCGCACATCCCGTAACTGTCGTGATGGTAATTGCAATATTGGCATTTTACTACTTTACCGAACTTGGATCGTGGTTTAAATCTACTCTCTGGTTGTTTGGAGTATTTGGTGTTCACTACTGCAGCTGCTGTATCATTGTGACTTATGTTATGTTGAAAAATATCCCTATTTGCTGTGAAAAATGCATTCCCCTTTGCCTCGATTTCCTGAATGCTCTTACAGTCCATTTGTTTTAAGAACTTGGCAAAAGGTGTGGGGATGGTGCTAACTATTTTATCTATTAATAATAAGCTCCTTAAGTTTATCATGGCTATTGTTGGTTTTAGCCGAGTTAATCCATTTTGTGCATATGTCTTGGACTGTACTGACATAATCTATAAAGGTTTGGTTTGGTTGAGGAGATAATTTGGCAAATTGTTGTTGGTAACCTGCAGTGTCTAAAGAAAAATGTTGGAGAATGCGTTGTTTTAGGTACTCATAGTCTTTTCGCATTTCCTGTGGTATTGTCTCTATTACTTTCAGTGGTTCAAGAGCTAGGTTCCTCATTAGAATAAATGCCCAATCTGATTTACTGATTTTATGATGTGACATGAGACACTCAAAATTTTCTAAGTAGGCGGAGATGGAATCTCCAGAACAGAAAGCCTTCACGAGACCTTTATATTTATTATATTTTTGTTCTTCTTCTTTGCTTCTCAACTTATTTATTGATATCTCTGTGTTGGACTCCATTTCCATCTGTTTTAGTTTAATCTGTGTCTCGGCATTCAACTGGGCCTGTTTGGCGGCGGCCTCAAGCTCCATCTGCAATTTCTTTTCATTGGCTTCCATTTGCAATTTTTTTTTCTTCTGCCTGCATTTGCAATTTCTTCTCTTCGGCCTCCATCTGTAATTTCTTTTCATCTGCTTGCATTTGTATTAGCAATTTCTTTTCTTCGGCCTCCATCTGCAGTTTCCTTTCTTCTCGTTCTATGGCTCTTTCTTCACGGGCAATATTTTCTGCGTGCGTTTTCTGTGCCCATTCTGACAGTTTCTCTTCTTTATAACCTAACTTTATTCCTTGCTCAATGCACTTATCTAAGCTAGACATTTTGTGTTTTACTTGTTTGTTAAGTTTATAGAGTTAAATCCCTTAGAAAAATATGTTGTGTGGTCAAAAATTTGGTTAACTCCCCTAATTCTTAATGTGTAAATCAAAATGCAAGGTTATGTTGGTGACAAGGTTATGAATATGCAAAGAAATCAATATGATACAAAATAATACATTGATGAAACATGAGAAGTACAGCTTAGAATTTACAATGGGTATGAGGTGAAACTTAGCTCTTAATTGAAGAACTCCTCGATGTTGTCTTGTACTCTCGTCAATGTTGGAAAGGTTTCATAGGTTGGACGCGGCACTTGTTGCGGAACAATCTGCTCGTGGAGCGAGAAAACATTAGTCACTGTCACAAAAAAAAATGTCAAAATAGTAACATGTCAAAAAAAAATGGTTTACAGAATCAAAATAATGAGGCGCTGCAGAGGCAATGGTGAGACATTGCCGAGGGACTCAGATTACTTCTATTTTATCGCTAGATAGCTACTAGTTTTATGTAAATTTGTAACGTTAACAATTTCTTTGATTTAAGCAAATCAATGTGTTACCAAAATCAATGTTTTATCAAAAATCAATGTGATATGATTAAATAATTAATTTTACATGGCATTTAACAGGTTTTTAAGAAAACATTCTATGCCACAACCGGAAAACTAGCCCCCATAAAGCCTGTCATCATCTTACTCTTATCTAAATAATGGTTCGGGTTCATACAGGCAACAATACACTGTTCGCTAGGATATAGAACATTTATTGTATACAGTGTACAGTTGGCGCAGTGGGTAAACAGACCCGCGCTCTCTTATCATACATATCACAGATAGTTAATCATCAAACATATAGTTGTCATACAACAATCTAGCACACTATCTAGCCTAAGTATATCTATGAATATCTATGAGTCCCTCTCAGGCAGGCCTTGTTGTCTCTCCCCAGTCCGTTTGTCCTCTGCCGGTCTCCGCGTGTCCTAACTCGACACGGGCGGTAACTCTGTCCGAGTTCCTCGTGGACCCCGCATTAGGCGGGCCACATCAGTGTCCACGGAATCATGGACTAGGTGACCAACTCTATCGAGAAGGTTCTCGATTACTCGGGTCCTGCATGACTCAGTGGTATCCCTTGGGCTGGAGTTGTAGCCCTCTATTCTATATGCAAGTGAGGCGGTGACAGTCATATTACGACTCTTCACAGGCTGTTGAAGATGAGGATGGAGCATGTATGGGAATGTTCTGAGTGCTGTATACTAGTTCTTGACTCAACTCAAAATTTGGTGGGACACCAACCACATCACCCACTGTGAGCTGATTGATCTACAAATATGGGTCTTGCACCATAGGCTCAATGTGCCTTAAACATGGTTGCCAGATATGTGGGCACCAAAAGGAGGACATAATAAGACCCCCCAAAAAATAGGACAAAAGAGGACATATTGAATGTTTCATTTGAATTGTAATTTGCGTCTTTGCTACCGGAAATAACATTAACATTGAGACCAAAGAGACTACAGCATAGAGCTATATTGTTAGTGTTGCAGTGTTGCCGAATAGAACAACAGTTAGATTCAAATTATACAAATAATTGGTGTTTCTCATTTGGTATAAATAGGAAAATTAAATAAATATTATTAAGCAATGGGTTTTAATAAAGAGGTAAAAGTAAATATCAAAAAGAGTAATGAGCCAGATATAGACAACAGTTATAATTAATATAATCGTCTAGTTCGCAGAAATACATAGAAACAATGTAAACATACGATAGAGTGTAGATACATTGTGAGTTGTAACAACAACACATAAACAATTATAACATAATATATAAGAAAATCTGGACATTTTAAAGGATTTTTCTTTGCCTGCCTGACGGAGAATACTAGGCTAAAAGGGAGGACATGTACTCATTTTGCTAGACGTCTAGCATCCCTAGTCATAAGGCGCGAAAAGGATTCC